>JAJTUV010001120.1:0-485663 GCA_021653895.1 Mastomys natalensis | reverse complement strand
GTGAGGGCGATCAGAAAGAAGGGCAACAGCTGGGTTTTAAATAGTTTTTAATTATTTTTTTTTATATTTTATTGGCTATTTTCTTTATTTACATTTCAAATGTTATCCCTTTCCCAGTAGCCCCCCTAAAACCCTCTATCCCATCCCCTCCACTGCTTCTCTGAGGGTGTTCCTCTACCCACCTATCCCTCCTGCCACCCTGCCCTCGAATTCCCCTATACTGGGGTATCAAGCCTTCACAGAACCAAGGGCCTCTCCTCCATTGATGCCCGACAAGGCCATACTCTGCTACATATGCAGCTGGAGTCTTGGGTCCCTCCATGTGTACTCCTTAGTTGGTAGTTTAGTCCTTGGGAGCTCAGGGAGGTCTGGTTGGTTATATTATTGTTCTTCGCATGGGGTTGCAAACTCCTTCATCTCCTTCAGTCCTTTTTCTAACTCCCCTATCAGGGACCCCATTGGGGATCCATGCTCAGCCCAATGGTTGGCTTCAAGCAGGCCCTCTGTATTTGTCATCTCTGGCAGAGCCTCTCAGGAGACAGCTATATCAGGTTCTTGTCGGCATGCACTTCTTGGCATCTACAATAGTGACTGGGTATGGTGACTGTATATGGGATGGATCCCCAGGTGGGGCAGTCTTTAGATGGCCTTTCCCTCAGTCTCTACTCCACACTTTGTCTCCATATTTCCTCCCATGAGTATTTTGTTCCCCCCTCTTAAAAGGACGAAGCATCCACACTTTGGTCTTCCTTTTTCTTGAACTTTGTGTGGTCTGTGAATTGTCTCTTGTGTATTCTCAGCAATTAATAATTGTTTTTTTTTTAAATTGAAGTTTATAGAAAGGCAACTATATAAATTATTTTACTCTGAAAATAAGAAGACATGGGTATGATAAAATGAGGAATTACAGGCTATCAATCAAGAAATCCTTTTAGTTTGGTTTTGATAATTTTAGCTAATATCTCTCTGAATTCTTTGTTTATCCAGAATGGAATGATGGTTGTATTAGTCTAGAAAATACAAGTAACATTTTTCCTATCATATACAAATCCTCAGGATAAAGGCTGGGAAGATATGTAAATAAACTCTGGTAACTATAAAAAAATTGGGTTGCACCTCAGAATTTGATTCACTCTATAAAACTTAAAACTTCTGCAGAATATGATCATTGTTGCCTGAAATTGATATAAAAATAGAGAATGGTTTCATGAAGTTTCTCTTTATAAGTAAACCAGTTCATCACAAACAACAGTTGTTCTCTACAGATAAGAATTTCTGGGCAGATATATGAACTCAAGAAGTTGGTAAGAAATCAAAATTAAGGACAAGAGCTTGCTCAGTTAACTAAGGACCTCTGCTCATGCCTGTGCTTTCACTGTGCCTCCTTACAGCTAATTGGTCTGTCTTGTTCTGAATTGGTCTGCTAAGGAGACATTCCCTTGATCTTTTTGCTGCAATATAATTCATTCTGACACTTTAAGAGTTCTGACCTATGACTTAGGCCAAAGTGTAGGATAATTTAGGTGGAGAAAAAGAATGTGGAATTGGTTGAGGTGGAGAGACTTGACTTCAGCTCTTCACAAATGCTTAGAAAATTAGAATCCTAGGACATTGCCAGTGTTAGATTCATTATAACTGCTCCGAATTAAGCACAGTGTTTAAGCTCAGCTCTTACTGTTATGTAAAGTGCCTCTAGGGCAATGCTAAATTGCAGATTTTCTATGCTTTTCTTCTGTGAGACTCTGAACTCCTATAGATAATAGCCTTTGAAAAAGCTTCTGTATGTAAAATAGATTTTATAGCTCATATTTGATGAAAAGCACACTCACAAAAGTACATTTTTAGAAAGGTATCATTCAGTGCCAGAAATTTTACATAAGGCATTTAATCTATGCCCAAGTACTGACAAAACAAACTGAGATAAGAATAGATGCTGACTGAGTATAATGAGTCTAGTAATTGGCAACAATGCTACTCATAGCAAGTGTCTGTGACAGCAGAAAGGATATATTTTTAGTGCTCTAACCATGAACTGAGATGCGTAGCTGCTACAAAATTTGTAATACAGTTGTTTTATTCTAGAAGAATCTAATAATAGTATTCATTATAATTATCTAATATCAGAATATACATAGCATGTGTATGATCTTTCAGGAAAATAATAATTTCTAAAGATGGCCCAAATCTGAATCAAAGTGTTTCAAAAACAATAGGAAAAGCACACTACACCCATGCCTTTCTCATAATATTTTAGTACTTGACAGATAAAACAGATTAAAGACCTCGAAAGATACACCTCTATGAAGATATATAAAACAGCAGTATATATATATATGAAAAAAAGACAAATTTACTCTGATAACAAACTGGAACATTTTCTACTAATAAATAAATGAATGAAATATTAAAATAGGTGCTAATGTCTATGGGAAGAGAAGGTACTCTGCAGGCTATGGAAAAATAAACCTAAGTATCCTAACCACAAAAGTCATACAATCGTCCTGTCTCCAAGGTTCCTGAAGCAGTGATGGTACAAAGTTCTAAGAGTGGCCAACCAATGTCTGTTTAACTTGAAGCCCATGTTATGTGAGGAGCCCAAGCCCTATACTCTCTGGATGACCAAAATATGGAAACTGGATAGCCCTTAGCCAGAGGGTAGAATGAAACATGACTGAACAATAAAAAAAAATCTGTGAAGTTATTCCTAATATTATATATCTATGCTCCTAAATCAATGCCTTGTCCTTCCTGTCATCATCATAGAGCCTTTCTCTGCCATAAGATGAGAGCAAATGCAAAGACTCACCACCAGATATTATGCAGAAAGAGAGTGTAAATGGATGTCTCCATTGGGTTCTTACTCTTGGAGTTAGGGAACTTCACAGAAGAGAAGGAAAGACTAAGAGTCAGAGAGATGAAGGACATCTGGAGATTAGGGTCCACCAAATTAAATAAACAGGGCTTACATGAGCTCTCAGAGACTGAAATGGCAAGAATGGAGCCTTCATGAATCTGCACAGATATTCTGAGGCCATGTGATGGCTGTTAGTTTGGTGACTCTGTGAGATTTCTAACTGTGGGTGTGGCTATATCCATTATTCATTCATATAGGTAGAAAATACAGATATGAAATATTTAGATATATAGACAGACAAATTTGTAAATAGTGCTTATTTAACACAAAATGAAAGTACAAAATCTTGTCCATATATATGACTGACAAGAGAGGCATAAGTAAACAATATCAGGTACAAAACATAGATTATTTCTTTTGTTTTATGATCACAAGTATAAATTTGTTATTATTAGAAAAATTGCCTGAAATTGATTTTATTGTATGAAAATGATTTCCTCAGAAATTGTCTCAATATGTATACATTATATTTGTTAGGCTACACTAAAAACAAACAACAAAAACCAACCAACAAAAGAAAATCAAAAAGCAACTGCCATTACTACTTTAATACAAATTATAATCAAGTCAATGTGCTATTTTGTTATTTTGTTAATGACATTAACAAAAGCCAAGAGTTAGAGTGATCAGTGACAGCCACTTAACAAACCTATGCCTTCATCATCTCCAGAAGTTACACAACACAAGGCCCACAAATCTCAGAACTGTAAGGAGAATGGGAGATTTGTCGCATTTCGCCTCCTCTGTCACATCAGCAGTATAAACTGTCAACTTGGTAATGGTCAACCATGGTGCATGACATTGAAGTTAGTTCAGGAGAGAGTCAGAGGATCTTAAATGCCAAGAGAATGTAGACAGTAGAAAATAGTTCTAAGTCATTATAGACGTACTTATCTGGAATCTATAAAGTAAGATGTCTTCTGTTCTGGTTGTTTGTTCTGGTGTACACATTTAAACACACTAATATACTTTTCAAACAAAAGTTACTCATTGTTTTAATTAGCCTGTCATCATGGTGAACAAATATCTAACAGGAATCAATTTAAGAGACAAAGGATTACTCTGGCTTACACTTTCAATACTTTCTGCATTAGTATAGCAGAGAGAAGCAGAATAATTCTCCTGTAGGACACAGAGACAGAACAAGGCAGATTGGGTTCAGGCTACAGAACACAAGATCTCTATCACAAACCTTCTGCTGAATTGTGCTATCAGGGTTACATTAGCACCTCAGAGTCAATATGAGTGCCTAGGCAAGACCTGAAAAATGACAACACCAATTTACTTAAGAACAGCAATGGAGAAAATCTTACTCTATGTCAACCTCTCATGAAGAGCTACATGTAATTAATAAATACGAGAGAGAGAAAAGTAGTTTTCCCTAACCATGAGCCCTGAAATGGTAATCTTATACCAAGTGATCGGCCCTAAAATCATATACATATAAGCAACAGTAAATAGAATTAGATGCCACTGGTTATATATTTGTATGTAGCAATAATAACTATAGAATAATATGGATTAGTTTGAGGGCTCATAGACGAATTAGATGGGATAAAAGAGGAAAATGATCTAGTTATATTTTAAGTTTTAGAAAACTGAACAGAAAAAGAAGATATAATCTCGAGATATTTACAAGTCAGGTTGCTGCTCATTTTGTAAAAGATTGAAAGAATGTGTTCAGTGGTCCTCTATTTCTAAAAACAGAAGCTTTGAAAATGGTGGAAATATAGTTTACTAAATGATGAGTCACTCTGGGAATCCCCTATGATAGAGTAAGTGATGGTTTAAGTATGGGATAATTGGATTTTGTTGAGGATCATCGTGTGTAAAATTTTGTAAGATGCAGAACTTGGATCAGTTTCCACCCACTACATTGTCTTCTATCAAAACACTACATACACACACACACAGACACATCATGCAGCACTCACAATCTCGCATTACATCTACTCACATTAGGCTCATCTCATTCGCATATCCTCACATCTTATGATATTAATGCTCTCATATTTCTTCATTATGATAATTTCATACTAAACAATGTTGGGGCATGTCCCTGCTTTCATTCCCTTAGAGAGGCATTCGGATTTCTATCGAGAGTGTCCAGATTGGTATCATAAGGGCTATAAAACTTTCTCATCCTAATAACAAAAGTGTTTCATATATTTAATGGCTTGTAACTTGGAAATTTCTTGAATTACTGAATAATTTACCTCCAATTTTGAAAGGAAAGAGATTCATTCTCAGAAGTATGAATTTCCACCATTGTAAGAAGTATAGAGATAATAAACTTATAAAACAAAAACAGTGGTTGGAGATTTCAGTAGGTGAGGGCTCAGTTTTTAAAGGAGAGAGTGTAACATGGGAAAAAAGATGTTAAGGTAAACACAACATGGCCAGAAAACAAAAAAGAGGTAAAGAATGTGATGGCTTCCCTCCTTGGAGGGCTTACCTATACAAACACAAAGCCACCAATCCTGCCCATCTTCTCAAAGACTCAGCCCTTCCAGATAGTATAAACAGAGGAACAACACATTATGTCCTGACATTTTGGAAGATATAACAGATGCATAATACATATTTTAGATATCATAGCTTAAATACATAATAATAAATAACTATATTTCTTTTTTCATTTTTTTAAAAATGCTTTAACTTGTTTATTTTGTTTTTTGTTTTCCCCCTTCTGAAGGATAGCTCTCTCAAGGAGCCTAGACTGACCGTAGTTTGCTATGAAGGATACCCTGAGCATTTGATCTTCCTTATGATTTCTCATTTCTCCAGCGCTGGGAATAAAGGTCTGTGCCTCCATACCCATCTTCTGTAGTCATTTTTCATTAGTATATTTGGAATGTTTATGTTTGATATTGCAAGAATGATGCTCGCTTTGTAGATTTTACTGTTGACTTTGACATGGTGTTTTACATGTTTCAATTTAAGATTCATTGCATTTTATGACTACGTCTCGATCCCTGGGAAATGCATTATTTAATTGCATAGATGTGAGCAATATATTGTTACAGGATTTAATTTACAAATTGTTTATGAAGATCAGAGTGATTTAATAGAGATATTTTATTAAAATGCACCTTCAATATATAGCATTATATTTAAACATAGGTTGTATATTTGAATTTTAGTTGCAAACATTGGTTTTAAATGCATTAGAAATAAAACAACAACACTTGTCTTTTCCCCAGTGAGGAATCAGCAAAAGAAAAGGACTGCTCAAAATCCTATCATAGCTAAGAAGCCTATGTTCCCAGAGGGCCACAGGGAAGGATTTTGGCATTTTTAAAACCATTTCCAAGCAATAAGCCTCGGATAATATAAATTCCACTTTTTCCCAAGGATATTCTGATGGCTTTATATTTTTTTTACTGTGTTTGAAGTAATGAAGAGATAAACTGAAAAGCAGTTTTAAACTTATTAAAAAGTTATCTTAATATTTTCTACCTATACTCATTTTCATATAATTTTCCAGAACAGTTAATTCTTAAAGAGCTATAATAGCTGTCAAAATATTGATTGTTAATGTGGGAAAACCATCACACCTATGAAATCTGTGATTATTTTTTGGCTGGGGGGCATTAATCTTGATAATGGTTTAGCTGATACAATATAAAACAGAGTCAAAGTTAAATACTCAACAACAATAGAATATTCCAAGAGAGTATTTCCTAAATGTACCAAAATCCTGTATCACCACACAACTGGACTAGATTGTGGCAGAAGTGGAAGGACAGACTTTAAGAAGCAGAAAGTTAATCAAGGTGAATATAAGTAGAATCCACAAATTCTTTCAGTGAATATACAAGTGATTTTCTATATTTTACTAATATTAACTTGTGTCAGGAATATACATCAAACATATATTATTTTTCTCTCATTTCAAAAATAATGTCTCTTACATATTTCAGAAATGCTACAAAAATAATGTACAATAATTCATTTCATTGGTGATATTTTGTTTTCTTCTTTTTCTTCTTTATTATTGGAATTAGAATGCTCTTCTATGAGTTCTGTTGTTGAGGATTCCAAATTACTCTGTTTATCTTAGGCTTGGTTCAAGCACTACAGGGACTGAACATCTACTAGGCCCAAGGCTCAGATATTTTAATAAATTATTGAAGAACTACTATGGTATGTAACATTAACCTACATTCTTTGAAGTTATTTGTGTTTGAAGAGTTGGCTATGTCTGTAATTTAGGTGAAGTACTATACATAAAACTAAGTTTTCTTATTCTAATAATACAGTGTACCATGACTTCCTCTGTGGGTTTACTGGAGAAAGGAAATTTCAGAAGAGGACATACATCAGAGAATACAAATTATCTACAGGAGACAACAATGCCACTAGAATAGAGAAAAAAAACTAAAAAATTTTACAACATTATTTTAACATAAATTTTCAGGACCTCTTACCTCAATTTTCTAATGTATTAGGAATCACTAGACTATGGAATTGTTGATTGCCTGTAATTGTGATTTTAATCAAAAATTTTATAATTACAGCAAAGAAGAATAATTATTAAAATATCCATTCCCTACCATTATGATCATAAAATTATATAATATTTGTAAGGTATCAGAGAAGTAGACTTTCAGTTTTCTTGCAAATCATCTTATTGATATAAATTTGCATAATGTTTGACAAGGTTCCTATTTATTCATAAATAAACAAAATGATCCAGAGTAATGCATATCCAAATAGCTGGGCTATGTTTTTAGTTTATTTGACATATTAAACTGAAGAATACTTTCATTATTTCCTTCAGGTCCTGTATTTTCTAAAACAAAGACAAAGTTTTCATTAAGTAGAAACTGTCTCAATCTTTCAGTCCAATATATTAACTTAATGTCATCTCCATTGGCTCCTTGGAGCCTCTTGCTTCCTGGAGTCTGGGACTTTCTATAGTGAAATAGCTACTCTATTTCCCCATCCCGTCTATCACATGTTTCTATTAAATTTCCTGATCTTCTGTACATCTGTCCCTTCCAATACATGTTTTCATATACCAATAAAACCTCAACTTGCTGATTCCTCCAATCTTTCTTTTGGTATGTTTTATACTCTTGTGGGAGTGAATGTTACAATAAAGGCTTTGAATAACCATCTAATTAGTCTAGTAGATTAGTAGTGAAGACAAATGAGTGGATCTGTGCAAAGATAATACACTATTCTTTACATAAATGCTAAGATCATGCATCCTCTCACTTTGGGAAAATGAAACAAACAAACAATCAAACAAACAAAAAACTTCTCCAGATGAGTAGATAGATATAGGCTGTTAAGTAGAGGTGTCCCGTTGTTGTATAAAGTTAAAATGTATGTAGAGGATTTTCTGGTTGAAGTTATGAAGCAAAATAATGTGATTCTTTATTTTAGCTATGCTGTTAGTTATTCAGATTTTGCCTCCTGTTCTGAATGTACCCTTCAGTAATTGCTCTGGGATAAACAACTAATTGCTCCAAATATTTCTCCTTTGATGTGGCATGCTATTAAGCGTTCTCACTAGAGAGCTTCAAACTACTCTCTTTGGACTGGATGAAAGGATTGTTTTGTTAATTATCCTGTAGGAGACATGGGAACAATCTCTACAGAAGCAAGACTTGTGTAAGGGGTTCCTGCCTGCCGAGTAAATAGAGGACTTATATAGTCTACTCAGTGAGGAGATTGACTGATGCTTTAGAACCTGTAGTCATTCTGTAGCCTTCTGCACAGTCTTTTACATGGTTGAGCCTGACTACCCATCATACTACTTCTTCTGCAAGCATAGTCAAGTGCCTGTGTGCTGAGAAAGCCAGTGTGTCCTCCAGCATTTATATACCAGTAATCCCTTTGAGATGCATTAGTTACCCTTCGGCAACCACCTGGTTCTCCTGGAAACAACATAGGCCTGATACCTGCTTTCAAAAGAAAATGATTAAGAGTGTAGAATTACATCTTAGAGAACTGAGGCCCAAACTTCCATTGTTTTTTTCTGATTATTCATATGTTGAACTACTTTCTATATTATTTTCACCCTTTTGTCAGTCCTTACAAAACTCTCCCTGATTAAACTGTTTCTACTATCCCAACAAGATAAAAAATACTAAATGTTAATGTAGATTGTATGGGGTATATGAATATAATATAACCAGATGTAAACTCTCTAAAGCCTTATTATTCTTGCTTTTGCCTGTTGTTTCCCATATATATAAAAAAAAAAAAAAAAGAAATCCCAAGTTATACATTTTGTATAAGAACGACTCCAATATTACTAATTAGATTGATGGAAAAACTTCCTTTCCTCCTTTATGCTACTGGGAATCTGGAGTAATTAATTTCTCAAAAACATTTTGACTATAAAATTCATTAATATCTTTACATCTACTGAAACAAAATATAACCATGAACATTTCAGTTTCCAGAGAAATACCTTGTAGAGTTAATCAAATTCAGCCAGATCATGCAGTGTTCCTTGCAAAAAACATTTTAATGTATTCCCCATGAAAGGGATGATGGGAAAATGCAATAAACAGGAAGACCCAATTTTTGCTTAATTTTGTGAAATTAGAGATGTTTTGGAAATATTTTGTCAAGTATATAGTAAATGTTTTTGAATATTTAATGAGTAAATTTTCATTGAAGAATGTATAGCTGTATTAAAGGACTTACAAGTCTTAAAATAATCTTATTTATAAAGTACTGTCTTCAGAGGGGAAGAGACAGATTTAATATGATAGAGGTAGAAATAAAATGAATTTATTTTATAACTCATCATATCTTTAAAGCTATGGTGCTTCAGGGGCTGGAGAGACAGGGACTGAGCAGCTCTTGTGTAGGACCCATGTTTTGTTCTCGATAACCATGCATAGATGTTTGAAAATGCCTATAATTTCCTGGACCTACCCCCTCCCTGCACATATTGAAAGATATACAGTGGTCTCTCAACATTGGACTGGAGGCTGTCCCTGAACCTTTTGCCTGCCTGTGTATCCAGTCCCCTAATTCAGGAAACATAACTCTGAGACATTATTTGGCCTCAGTGGAAGAGGATGTGACTAGGGCTGCAGCAACTTGATGTGCCTGGGTGGGGTGATATCTGGGAGCCTTCCCTTTTCAGAGGAGCGGGGGTGAGAAGTGATGTGAGGGGAAAATGGGAGGAGAAGGGAGCAGATTTGGGGATAAAAAGGGAAAAATAAATAAATAGGGTAAAAGGAAAATGCCTGTAATTTGTGTTCTACTGAAATAATTTGTACCCATGTATAAGTTCGTTTCTCTGCAAAGACATAAATGAACATACAATTATAATGATTTTAATTTTGTTATAACTCTCTTGATACCAAAATTTTCATTTTCTCTTCTATCCCTTTTAAAAGTACAGAAAATAACTTCAAAAGATAGTTAAAATACTAGCTGAAATATTCAGACAAACAGTGATACCTTTCCACCAATCGCTAGCAGATTAGGGAAATGAAATCTCTTAATTTTATTTCATAGCATGCCTCTAAAATGTATTAGTAGTGTCAATTTAAAAAACAGTTTTACAATGTTTAAGATGCCATTAATTTTATTGATGTAAAATGTCCCTTGTCTGTGTCCCAAATATCCAAAGCTGAAGCAGGGTCCTTCTAACACAAGTCTTTGTCTGCTCCTAACTGATGAGGGAAGAAGGTTAACAAGCTGGATTTTCTGAAACCACATACGTACTTTGGACATTAATATAATATCACTTCTTTTGATTTTGTCTCTCCATGTTTAAACATTTCTATTAAGGAAACTCCTAAAGGTGATAAATTTATAGGATGTTTGAGCACCCTGACTAAAGCACAGGAAATGCATGTTTGATGAACAGGTGATGATATCAGCACAACCAAGTCCAGTCGTCACAGTCAAGCTCCTGTAAATTAGGTGCTGAAATGACCAAGGTTCTAGGACATTTCATCTGCATTAAGAAATACTTTGTTGGACCTTTTGTTTGTTTGCATGACCTTTCCGGTGTTTCTTGCAGTCTTGTCTTTCAGAATCCCACAGGGAAGTCCCTCTTTGCCTAAGTCCAGTGTTCATCTTCCTAAGTATTCAAAGATTCTGTCACTGCCTCCTTTCCTTTGAAAGTACACAGATGTGAGTCAGAGCCATGGTTCTGCCATGAAGAGCTCTAACCCATGCTCCTAAAGATTCACATTGAAGTCTAAGAACACACATGGTGGCCAAACTCTCTAAAACTCAAGTTCTGGGAATCTCATGCTCACTTCCAGACTCCTCTGATTGTAGGCACATATGTGTGAAAAGACATATGTGCAGGTCAAAGGCTCATGCACATAAAATAATTAATTAATGAAAGTAAATTTAAAAAGCTACTCACACAATCTGATGTTCACTGTTATTTATTTCAATAGGTTGTCTGTTTAGTTCATCTACATATAAACCAAATAGGTCTGTCAGTTCTGAAAACTCCCACTGATAAACAGTGACTACATGATAGCATTCTGTAGTGTTTCTACTAAAGGTTTATTAAATCACATTATTAAATTTCTCCATGTCTGTTCACATATTTCACTCTGTGGAACATATTATTAAGTGATGATCAATTGTTGACTGACATAGCCTAGGTGATTTGATTTTATTGTAGCTCTTTGTTTTTAAAATGAATGCTACCATATCTTTGTAGCATTAAATAACTAAAATGAAATCAATTATCCTAACTTGTTTGCCCTGTGTGGTGGCCAACTCTTGTAGGTCTGTTTTTCTGAAAAGGAAATGAAGGAATGTTGAATCTGGAGAAGAGAGAAGGTGGGGTGGGAGGTTGGAAAAGTGAAGGGGAGGAAACTATGGTAGGGAAGTATTGCGTGAAGGAAGACTCTTTTCATCAAAAAATAAAATGAGTGCTAGCATATATTCACATTTTGCTCTATAATATCAAAGGTTTAAGAAATAATGCAATATGTTAACAGAAAGTCTTGAGTCTCTGTGGAAAAACACTGAAACAGAAGGCTATAAGCTTTGTAAACAGGCAGCTTCTGTGGAAATTTACCAGCCCGAGTAGTCATAGGTCTTACAAGTAGGCAGCCTCAGTGGACAGTACCAACTTAGATAAGGAAAAGTGAATCATAGGCAGAGTCATAGTGACCCGTCCCCTGAACCTACACCCAGATGATACCCTGTTCTGAAAGGTATCTGTACTCCCCCTGAACACCTATGATCCGGTGCCATTCCCTTCCCCACATCCTGCCTTTTTGTCTTTATAACTTCTGTGTAAATAAGTAAATTATGATGTTATTTAAATAACTAAATAAATTAAAAAAAAGAAAAAAAGAAATAATGCAATAGTACAGCAAATGGTAAAGAAGTTTGAATTTCCTTTTTTTATTACATATTTAACAGGGTTTTTCTATACTGACATAAATGTACATACCACAAACTTCATTGCAAAAAGGGTGCGGGCCCCATGGGGAGAGCAACAATACCAACCAACCAGAGCTCCCAGGGTCTAAACCACCAGCCTGGGAGCACATAGGGAGGGACCCATGGCTCCAGGTGTATATGTAGAGGAGGATGGTCTTGTGGGCATGGGTGGGAGAGGAGGTCCTTGGTCCTGTGAAGGCTGGATGCCGCAGTGTGGGGGAATTCGAGAATGGGGAGGTGGGAGTTGGTGGGTGGGTGGGGCCACATCCTCATAGAAGCAGGAGGAGGGGTTAGGGGGTTTCTTGGTTGTTGGAAATGGGGAAAGGGACTAACATCTGAAATGTAAATAAAATATCCAATAAAAAGAAAAGAAAAAATTACCAAGTAGAGATTTGTGAAGACACACAGAGAAGGAAGGGGGTGAGATAGAGAGCTTGAGCGACAGAGACAGACAGAGAGAAAAAAAAGAGAGACACATAAGGAGAGACAGAAGGAGACAAAAAATACGTAGCAAGAGAATGATCAGAGATATCTATGATTACAATTAGCACATTCAGTGGTTAATCAAATTGTCTTGAATGAAATTGTAAGGCAAGTCAAGTGGTCATACCTCTCCACATCAACTACATACCAGTGCTCCTGCATTTACAACCATCCTGTGTTTTTTATATGTTATCCTGTCATTTTATTTAAATATAGCACTGCTCCAGAGATAAGAATGATAAGAATGCTGCTGTCAAACTTCAAGTAACAGTAGATTAAAATACAATGCAGAGCGATTTGTGTCAAATACAAACTGTACAATTCACAAAAAATCAGCAAGCATAAGTGTCCAAGAAAATTTGTGAAAATGCTGAAACTGAGCTTTATTGTCTTCGGAAGCTACTCTCCTGAATATCCACTACAGTCTTATTGGGAAATTTTTATAACTAATATAATAAGACTACTGTTTCTTTTATTTTGTGTTTCATACCAACACATCCATTAATATGTTTCAAATATTACTTTTCAGCATGTGTTTTTTTCAGCTAGTACATTTGCTAAAGACAGAAAATTTAAGAAAACTGACTTTAAAATATGTACTTGCAAAGCAAAGATAAGTAGATAAAATAATATTATTAAGACCCTTCTAATGTCTAACACCATATTAATCCTAAATTATCTACTGTCATAGAAAACACATATGTGTTTTTTAATACTTTTATAAGTTACATTATTAGGCCTTTAAAATATAAATTACATAGCCCAAAGAGTAATTGCTGTCATTAGGGAACTATTGTACATATTTCCCTATAGAGTTTAATAGATTCACTGAAAGACAGAATATTTGTATTTTATGTAAAAGAATCCACCAAGTTCTTTCTGTCTGTTGAAATGCAAGCTTCTGGAACATAATATATTTTTACTGTGTTTGGCATTATTTTAGCTGTAAGATATTTTAGAAAGAAATGCTTAGGACCAATGCTGTTGGGTAGCAGGTACATAGACACTCTAATTGATCAGTCTGAAGTCACTCCAGTCTTTCATTAATCAATTGAAATAGCCAGTGGGTTTATGGAAGATTTCTAATCAAAAAACATAAAAATACATTGTCATCCTGTGCATTGCAATATACCCATATTTAGATATAAAAAGGAACAGGGACACCCTTCACTGAGAAATTTCACTCTACTTCCATGTACATTGTTTGTGTGCATTTAACTGTTATTTTCAATAATGTCTTCAAGTCATTGATGTCTTACGTTAAAAAGTAATACTGTATATCAAGGTAATGTGGTATAAGACAACTGATTACCTATACTTTAATTATTAAAACAATCCTTATTTTTAAATTTTAGCAAGGATAACCTCTCAGATTTGGCATCCTTGAAGAAAACTATCTCTTCCTTCACCAGCAGCCATCAGTTGAGAATCACTCCTTAGTAGGGATGGGATTTCATAACTCACTTTCCCCTACAGCCTACCTTAATCTTGGGCAGCTCACAAAATAATGTATATTCAGTCATGGCTGCCGTAAATTCTTTTGCAACTGTTCTGTCATGTCTGGCAAATAAAATGTTACTGTAGATGTCTACTACTTCTGACTCTTTTAATCTTTCTGTCAACTCTTACACAAGTCTTCCTATTTGGAGGTGCAAAATAGAGGTCTCATTTAGAGTCAAGTCATACACAATCTCATGTTCTCTGTACATTGCCCAGTCAAGGTTCTCTGTGTCTATTGCTCTTCACCCCAAAAGGAAGCTTTTCTAATGAGAGTTAAAAGATGCATTAGCCATTTGCTATGGGGATAAGAACTTAGCATTAGTATTCTATGACAATTTACCAGAATAATAATGTTAATATTTTTTTTATCTGCAAGTTTGGGGCCAGGTTAAGTATACCAGACATGAATTCCAAACAGAAAATGACTAATTATTCTCATGAAAGTGGTACCACTACTGAAAAAGTAGGTACTCCTTTCCAGGACATTTGCTGTTATACCTTACAGGATTCACAACTAGTTTACAAACCCTGTTGATTAGCTTTCTCCCCAGGTGGCATGTAGTTCTATGGAACTAGTAGGAATAAAAGTTCATGTTAGTACCAGCATACCATTTTTCATGTTCAACTTGATTGCTTTGTGGCACCTCACTCATCAACAATTTGAAATAATCTAGTACATACCTGACACTGGGTTTTTCATGCACTAGTCTATAGTGACTTAGAGAATCATTGAACCATTTCCATTTAAATTAATCCTCACAGAAATGTGTGTGTGTGTGTTGTGTGTGTGTGTGTGTGTGTGTGTGTGTTTAGGATGCTTCTACCATGATGGGTTTCCATATGGCTTATTCTAAGGTCTATGTATTAGTTATCCATCCTCATATTATCTCTACCACCACATTTAGTCTTCATATCCCACTATTCTTTCCTCCATTATTCTAATCACATTCTATGGTCATTCCCTTAAAATATCCCCAAATGGTACTTTGCTAGTTTCTGACTTCTACTGACACTCCAATTCAGACATAACTTAGTACATATTTGGATCTGATCATCAAATACATGACAAAGAAGATCAGACTGCCTTGCACAGTGGTGCATACCATTAACTCTAATACTTAAGAAACAGTGGCAGATGGATGGATCTCTGTAAATTCAGACCAGCCTGGTCTACGTAGCAAGCTATAGGACAATCAGGACTACATAGAGATATTCTGTCTATAGACAGAGTTTAATTCTGTCCCTATAAAGTTTAATAGATTCTCTGTAAGGTAGGATATCTGTATTTCATGTAGAAGACTCAACCAAGTTCTTTCCACCTATTGAAAGGCAAACTCCAGGAACAGAATATATTTTTACTGTGTTTGGCATTATTTCAGATGTAAGATTTCTAGAAAGAAGTGTTTTAGGACCAATGCTATAGGGTAGCCAGTACATGGGCAACATTATGGATCAGAGCAAAAACACAAACAAAAGCAAAAACCAACCAACCAACCAACCACCACAACCTCACCTTCTCCATCACCACCACCAACAACAAAATCCAACCTAAACCAAAATAAACAAAACAAGACAAAGAACACTTGCTGTTTGTGTACCGTTTTTTTGTCTAGGTTCCCTCACTCAGTATAGCATTCCCCAGTTATTTACTTGAAAATTTCATAATTTAATATTTCATAACAGACAAAAGCATTCCATTAAGTGAATATTCTACTTTTTTATCCTATGATTAGTTGATGGACATGTCACTTGTTTCAATTCCCAGCCTATTTTGAGCAGAGTAACAATGAGCAAGGCTAACAAGGGTCTCCACAGTAGTATGCAGAACACATGGAGGGCAGATCCAGGAGCATAATAGCTGGATCATATGGTAGGCTTAGTTTGTGACTTTTGAATGACAACTACATTGATTTTCAGAGCCTCTTCATTAGTTTGCATTGCCGTAGACAGTGTCTAAATGTTCCCATTTATCAAGATCATTTGATCCATCATTTGTTGTCATTTCTTAAAACCTTATCATTTCTGACTGCGTTAAGAGGAGATGTTAAGGATGCTCTGCATTTCCTGACGTCTAAGAACACTTAAGAAAATACAGTCATTGGTATTGAATCTTTGGATAACTTTGGAACCATGGCAGAAATTTTAGCATATTGTATGTTTTATTGAATTTAGATATTTTTAATTTTTTTCATATACTTTAGAAACTAATCTTTTTTTTTTTCAGAAAATAGACTTCTATTATTTTTCGAGTTCCAAAAATGTGTTTTCATTGCATACAAGTGGAACATGCTGTAATTAAAGATAGCTTATGAAATAGTAATTTCAAATAATGGTAGAGTTATGAGACGCAACTGTTTTCATTATGTTTAAGAATTTATTTATTTGCTAAAACAGATTCAACAATAATTTTAGATAACTCTTCAAATTTCTTATAGAAAATTTTGAAATTATTGATGAGTATTGTCTATCAATATTATTTTTAATAAATCATAATCTCTAAAATATCATTTTAGAATTCTCTTGTTATAAATGAATTATTCTTAAATTTCAAAAAAGTCCATCTTTACTTAAACAAGCTAATGTGAAATGAAACTAGCTGTTTCTTTTTTTTCTTTTCTTTTCTTTTCTTTTTTCTTTTCTTTTCTTTTTTTTTTTTATTGGAAATTTTTTATTGGAAATTTTTTTTTACATTTCAGATGTTCTCTCCTTACCCCATTTCCCCCTCTCCCTCCCAGGAACTCACTGTCCCTTCCCCCCTCCTCCTGCCTCCACGTTGGTGTACCCCCACCCATCCTCCCCTGTACCTCACCTCCCCACCCTCGAGTATCCCCCCCCCCCACGACATCCAGCCTTCATGGGACCAAGGATCTCTTCTCCCACTTATATATAGCTCCCTTGCATATATAGCTGGAGCCATGGGTCCCTCCCTAAGCGCTCCCAGGCTGGTGGTATAGACCCTGGGGGCTCTGGTTGTTTGGGATTGTTGCTTTCCTCATGGTGTTTCGAATCCTCTCAACTCCTTCAGCCTTCACTCTATCTTCTCCATTGGGAACCCCATGCTCAGTTTAATGGTTAGCTGTGAGCATCTGCCTCTGAGTATGTCAGACTCTTGCAGACCTCTAAGGAGACAGCTATATCAGGCTCCTGTCAGCATGTACATCCTGACATCCACATCAACCTCTACCTTTGGTGACTGCACATAGCATGGATATCCAGGTGGAATGGTCTGTAGACGGTCCCTCCTTCAGTTTCTGTCCTGCACTGTGTCTCCATATTTGCACCCTTGAGTATTTTGTTACTCCTTCTAAGAAGGACTGAAGGCTCCCCTACTTGGTCATCATTCTTCATGAGCTTTATGTGGTCTGTGAGTTTCCACAGGAGCAGACCAGCTGCTGGTCCGCCCCAGGCCAAAGCGAAACTAATCTTTATCAGTATATAAACTCATAAAGATTTTCCCCTATTCATTAGGCTGCAACTTCACTAGAGTTATGGTGTCTTTGGATGTACAAAAGATTATTTGTTGTAATAATAGTTCATTTTTAATTATTTGTTTAAATGCCTAGGTTTTCACTATCCTATCTAGATAGTTCTACCCTGTACCAATAAATGCAATAATATTCACTAATTTCTCCACTATTACACTAAGAGTATGGCCTTTCTTCAGGTCCTTTATCTGTTGCCAGGTGTACATATATATATATATATATATATATATATATATATATAATATATGTTAAATTTCTTTCTACTATTTGATGCTATCCAGCTTTACTGGGACAGCCTGTTGAAGAGTCTTTTTTTTTTTTTTTTTTTTTTTTTTTGGTTTTTCGAGACAGGGTTTCTCTGTGTAGTCCTGGCTGTCCTGGAACTCACTCTGAGACCAGGCTGGCCTCGAACTCAGAAATCCGCCTGCCTCTGCCTCCCAAGTGCTGGGATTAAAGGCGTGCGCCACCAACGCCCGGGGAGTCTCTTTTCTTAAATACATATTGCTGTCTTCCTTGTGAAAACCTGATGAGTGTAGGAGTGCAGGTTTGTATATTAATTATCAATTATATCTATTAGCCAATATATTTTTATATTAATGCCTTGCTGTGTTTATATTATTGCTCAGTGGGATATGAGAAAGTGGAGTGATGTTGTCTCCACCTGTGTTCATTGTTCAGAATTATATATCAATATGAACATTGCGGATGGCTTTTCAAATTCTCAGTGGAATGTCATTGGAATTGAATGAGGAATTTTAACTTCTTACTTTCCTACATGTATCTCCTTTTCATGGATTGTTTATCTAGTTAACTCTTCAAGCATTGTATTAATGAGTTGAGATGGTAGACATCCTTTTCTTCTTCCAGATTTTAGTGTCAGTGTAATAAACACTTTGAGTTTAAATACATATAGCATTAGGTTACCTACACTTGCTGAATACTGATTTTAATATGTTGACATTTGTACTTATTCCTAGATCATTCAGAATATTTATCATAAAGGATTTCAGGATTTTGTCAAAGACCTTGACTGTACTTAATTAGTTCCTAATATGTTTTCTGTCTTTGAATTTATTTATGTTATGAACTACACTTATTGAATGATATGTTATATATTCATTGCATCTCTGAGATGAAGCTCTCTTATATCAATAGTGGCTGATATTTTTGACATGTTCATGTGGTGGTTTGAATATGCTTGACCCAGGAAGCGGCACTATTTTGAGGTGTGGCCTTGTTGGAGGAAGTGTGTCATTGTGGGTGTGAAAATCAGTCTTCTCCTGTTAGCCTTCAATCACAATGTAGAACACTCATCTCCTCCAGTGTCATATCTGCCTGCATGCTGTCAGGCTTCCTGCTATGATGACCATGGCCTGAACCTCAGTACCTGTAACCCAGCCCCATTGCATGTTGTGCTTTATAAGAGTTGCCTTGGTCATGGCATTTCTTCACAGTAATGGAAACCCTAATACAGTTTTTTAATTTGTTTTGAAAATACATTATGAGGAATTTGTGCATCTAAGCTAATCAAAGATATTGACCTTGATATCTTTGTTATTACTGTTATGCCTTTACCTGATTTTGAAATTTAGATAATATTGGTTTCATAAAATAAGTTATATTCCTGTAATTATAATTCTATTAGGATTTTTTCCACTCCTCTTATACCCAAATAAATGGTGGAAATTTCTCTGCAAGTTCTAGCCCACTTTAGCTCTCTAAAAAAGACATAGAGACTTCTTATTTTTATTTACTAAGCTGGAATGGCTCTGATCTATTCTTACCTAACTAAGCTGCTACTATCTGCTCAAATGACCCTGTATATATATATAAGTGTGTGTGTGTGTGTGTGTGTGTGTGTGTGTGTGTGTGTGTGTATTGCCTTGTCTAGCTCTGGCTCATGTGTGATTTCCTGGCTCCTCTCTCATAGGGATTTCATGGTGAATCTTCATGGTCTATCCACATGGTTTCCCTACCTCCTTCCCTCATGGTCCTCTCCCACCCTTCTATCTTTCTCTGAGACCCTATGACTGGGATCAGAAGTTCTGCTCTATTGTCTTATGCCCACTTAATTGGCTGATCAGCTCTTTATTAACCAATTAGAGGTGATAGAAAACAATTTTTATACAACACAGAATACAGAGATACTTAACCATGGACTGTAACGAGATGTTTGGGCATAGGAATCAGCATCTCAATATACCGTGAACAAAAGCACTCGCCAATATATTCCTTCCATTTATATTTTATGTGATACTTTGAGAAGTTTTAGTGTTTGTTCTTTGACAGTCTGATTGAATTCTATATTGAATTAATCTGGTCCTGAGTTTATTTTATTTGGGATATATTGAATTTTAATTTATGTCATTGGTGGTTATGTTTCAGTTTAAATTATTTACTTTACACTGATTTAACTTCAGTAGGTTATATACATCTGGAAATTCATTTATTTCTTTTAGACTTTCCAGTTTAGTGAAATATACATTTATTTTATTTATTTATTTATTATTTATTTATTATTTATTTTGGTTTTTATAGACAGGGTTTCTCTGTATAGCCCAGGTTGTCCTGGAATTCACTCTGTAGACTAGGCTGGCTTCGAACTCAGAAATCCACCTGCCTCTGCCTCCCAAGTGCTGGGATTAAAGGTGTGTGCCACCACTGCCCGGCTTATGTATTTTTTTTGTTTTTTTTATTAGATATTTTCTTTATTTACATTTCAAATGTTATCTCCTTTTCTGGTTCCCCCCAACTCCAAAAACCCCTAACCCATCACTCTTCCTTTGCTTCTAGTAGGATGTTTCCCCACCCACCCACTCCTGCCTATCCACCCTCACATTCAACCTCACTGGAGCATGGAGCCACCATAGGACCAAGGACCTCTTTTCCCATTGATGCACAACAAGGCCATCCTCTGCCACACATGCAGCTGGACCCCTGGATACCTCCATGTGTACTCCTTGGTTGGTGGTTTAGTTGGAGCTCTGGGAGGCAGGGGTTTCTGGTTGGTTCACATTGTTCCTCTTCATCTCCTTTAGTCCTTTCTCTAACTCCTCCATTGGGGACCCCATGCTGAGTCCTGTAGTTGGTTGCAAGCATCTGCCTCTGTATTTGTCAGGCTCTGGCAGAGCTTCTCAGGAGACAGCTATATCAGGCTCCTGTCAGCATGCACTTCTTGGCATCCACATTTTAAAGTATGTTTTTCTATGAATTTCTTCAGCATCTGTTGTAGTATCTTTAAAATCTCTGATTCTATTAGTATAGTTTTTTTTTTTTCTCTTTCTATATGGCAACTAGAGTAAGGGAAAAAATTGGGATTTGATCAATCAAACTATCATTAACTCTTCCCAAGAAATATATTTATATCATAATATATTATATAAATATAAGTATATTTATATTATAGATTCATTTTCTTGACTGGCATCAATATTCCGTGTGGTAGTAGATTCTCAGTTTATCTTGGTACCCAACAAACTCTAATGCACTGAATTTATCATTATGATGATTCATAATGACAACCACATTGATGCAATTTCTATAGACTCTGATGCCTTAATAGTAAATCAAGTATACATTCCGAAGAGGATGCTATGGTCATAAATTATAACTCACACAATACGAGTTTATACTTTTGATAATGTAACATGATATAAACTTTTCAGGCTGCTTCAGCTGCAAATTAAATTTTGAGTGAGTGTTAATAAAAAGAATGTTACTCTTAGAATCTGTATTTTTTATCATGGAAAGCAAAATTATTTTCAATTACATATGGACAAGGTTGAATAAAACTTTTGCTTTCAGACATCACTTCTTTAAAATGTACAAAATATCACTTTAATTTACTAAAAGATATTATTTTGCCAAATTTCATAATGTTTTGTTTGGCTTCTTGGTTTTAAACATATATAAGATTATTTCATACTGCTGAAAGTTTATTAAAAGTGTATGAGATGACTGCCACTATGTCTAGAAGTGTATCAGCATTAGGCTCTATGTTTGATGCAGATTTATAAATAAAATAGTTTTAATATATTTTCCATTGTTCTTACCTGACTAAATGATTTTAATTATATTCATACACATCTCCTATATGCATAAAATCTCTAGTTTAAATCATCAATGTTTTCTTATTTTGGAAGAATTAACCCTGCAGCTATAATCTGTAACTAAATGAAGGTATATAAACCCCAATTAACACTCATGTAATGGGTGTTGCATGTATCAGAAAGAGCCTATAATTGCTTGAGTTACAAAACTGAAAGAAGTGTCTCTCACTGATAAATGATTCAGTAGCAACTATCAAATTATATATATGTATATGTGTATCTGTATATATTCAAGCAATCTAAATACAGTCTCCAAATAATGGGGTGACAGATTCTCAGACTATCTCTTGTCACCAACAAATCTTCCAGTACCAGGATTGGGTTACATTGTAGGCCATATAGATCCCAAGGGAATCCTCAAACAAACCAGCCTGGTGCCAAGACTATAGGTTGCTTTTCACAAACTGACAGAAAGACCCTATTGCTGAAGACAACACCTGCACAACTCATTGAACATGGGGATGTAAAGCTGGTGTCAACATAGAGACTTCACCTCTGTCTTCCAATGTTTTGGGTATAGGAAGATGCTCTGTACACTATCAAAAGAGAAACACAAAGGCAAAGCTAGCCTCAAAATCTTTATCTACAGTGGTGTATTCACTGAAAAATATGGTAGTGCAATGGTCACACAAAACTTGTGAGTGTGGCACATATCTGGCATTGATTGGGTGACCAAGAACTTGAGACTAAATTACCAATCTACCTATAATAAAACCTCATAACACTGGCCTGAAAACAAATATCCCTTGGGGGCTCTCAGAGACTGAAGAGAAGACTAAAAAGCATATATAGGCTGGACCTAGGCCCCTCACACATATGTAGCATGTGAGTGACTTAATGAACAAAATTTTATCACTAGGTTAAATATTAATTGGCATATATAATTGGTGGGAGAGGGAAAAGTCAGTTTTTTCAGTGGAGTAATACTGGTTATATCAATCACTCCAGGAAAGAAGAACTGACTAACATAAAATGGATTCCAACTTTTTTTTGTTTTGTGTGTTTGTGTGTATGTGTGTGTGTGTTTGTGTGTGTGTATGCGCATGTGTGCACACATGAGCTCATGCATGCACTTTTTTTTGGTTACAGTTTGGTGAGTTTTTTGGAGGCATGCTTATTTTTTTTTCTGGGTTTGGAGTGTTTCGTGTTGTACTAGGTTTTTGGTTTTTGTGAAAATACTTAAAATTCATGCATAGATTTGGGGAATCTGGAAGACTTGAGGTAGGCAAAAAATATATGATAAAATATATTTAAATTTAAAGTTGCCTTAAATAATATAAGCATATAATAAAAATAAAAGAAAGAACCCAGTACTCAAGTATTCTATGTAACCATAATATTTTTACTTGTATTAATATTCAAACTGTTAGATCCATTGTATATTCTATGGGTTGGCTATTTACTTACTCATTTATTTATATCAAATTGATTCAAACTTCTATCACAGGGGAAGAAAGAAGCTCAACTGCAGATAGGACTTTATCCTATTGTTCTGGTACAGATCTGTGCGGCATTTTCTTGGTTTATGATTAATGTGGGAGGAACTAGCCCTTATGGTTACCACTTGGAGCAGGTCGTCTTTGGTCATACAAGAAAGGGAACTGAACAATCAGTGGGGAACAAATACTGCATGACTTCCTTCCTTCACACTTGACTCCACTTCTGCATGAGATTCTACTCTCTCTCCCATCAATGATCAACTGTGATCAGGACAGAGAAACCAAACCAACCTGTTTCTTGACAACTTGTAATTTTTAATTACAGTAAAAAAAATCAAACTGGAACATAATATGACCTTAAAAACACATTCAATTATTTAAATATCATTTCATTAGTAGTAACTCAAAGTCATGGTGATTTGCAAATACTTTTAAGTCACTAAATACATTATTAAAAAACAAATATAGAAAAATATGTCTTTAGCATTTTGACATGTTAAATTTATTTTATGTTTCATGTAATGGATCACTTTCGTAAAAAGATAGCATTAATTAGGTATTTAACTAAATGACCTTGCTTAGAAATGCCTATATAACAATATTAATACTAGTAACTCTTATGTGTCTGAATATCATATTATTTTGTACTTACTTTATTTTGTTCTTAATATGAGTAAATATATAACCTTACAATTATGGTCTTTTAGTTTATTCACAATTTATCAAAGAAAACTAAATTTTAAATATTATCTATGATGTAGTTATAAGACCAATATGGATCAAATATTAGACTATGAGAGCAGATAATTCCCATCTCTCAGAGTACAGTATTAAAATCTTATAATGCTTGATAATGGAAAAGATAATGCAAATATAGATTAGTTTTCAAATGGCTAACAAATTCTCATTATTACTCTTTATTCAATTTCCTACTGTAATTCAGTTTCCCAACAATAAAAATGAAAGTTGGACTTTAAAAGCTATCATTACAGCTTTCCACATAGAGGAGTAGGGGAAATCACAATAGGAAACTAATAGCAATGCCTTCTTTTCATACTTTTGTTCTACTGGAGAATGAATCAGAGTGAAAATGCAAAATGACTATTTATCAGAAAGAAGAGATAATGATGTAGATGGAAATTAAATCAGTAAAACATAAAGCTTTCTCAGTCCTAAAAGCAGATCATAATTTTAATACTATTATCCTAAGATCCTATACCATGTCAGGATAGGCATTCTTATTTTCTGTATTATAATACAAATAGCATAATTAGTATTTTTATTATCTGTATAATTATTTTTCTTATACTTCTTATATTGCCACTCAACCAAAAGAATATTTAAAAGTTCTCTCTTTTGTGTTCACAAAATGTGTGTTAATGAAACACTTAAATTCAAAATCCAATTTTAAAGCATACTGTCAATGTATTTTACTATATGGTTACAGATATGATTTCAAATATGATAAATGAGAACTAGGTCTTTAAGTAGAGCTATTTCTAATTTTCTGAGGAACCATCAGATTGATTTCAGAGTGGTTGTACAAGTTTGCACTCCTACCTGCAATGAAGGAGGTTCCTCTTTCTCCACATCCTCTTCAATATATACTGATGCCAGAGTTTTTGGTCTTAGCCATTCTGATTGGTGTGAGGTGGAATCTCAGAGTCGTTTTAATTTGCATTTCCCTGATGACTAAGGATGTTGAATATTTCTCTCTAGATGCTTCTCAGCCATTCGAGAGTCCTCAGTTGTGAATTCTGTTTAGCTTTTTATTCCATTTGTAGGTTTTGTAGAGATCAGTTTCTTGAGTTCTATATATATTTTGGATATTAGTCCTCTATCAGATGTGGCATTGGTAAAGATTTTTTTCCCAATCTTTAGTTTGCCAATTTGTCCTATTGACTGTGTCTTTTGCCTTACAGAAGCTTTCCAGTTTCATGAAGTCCCATTTATCAATTTTTCATCTTAGAGCTTGATTCTCTGTTATGCTCTCAAGACAGGAGTCTAGCATGGCTGACCTCTGAGAGGCTTCGCCAGCAGCTGACAAAGACAAGTGCACACAGTCACAGTGAAACAGTGGATGGAGCTTTGGGAATCTTATGGAAGAGGAGGAAGGATTGTGGGACCTAAGGGGATTGTGTGTGTGTGTGTATGTGTGTGTGTGTGTGTGTGTGTGTGTTTGTGTGTTTGTGTGTTATGTGAGTGTATGTGGGAATACATGCTATAGGACATGGATTTAGGTAGGAGGACATTAATGGAAGTCTTCAGTTCTCTCCTTCCAAAGTATGGGGTGAAATTCACCTTATGTCACTTGGTAGGGCCACTGTTCTCTTTTAAGATAGATCAATGAGAAATTTTTCAAAATATCTGTAATTACAATGTGATAGAGCTATTATACAAAAAATATAAATACAAACTCACTTATCTCATTAAAAACACTTAAGAAAAATAGATTCTGTTGTTCAAAATTAATACGTAATTTCAGATGTTAAGCTAATGCATTACTTAAGGTCAAACAAAATGAAATCTGACTTTGTTAATAATTTGCCCAGATAGTCAAGACATATGGATATTAGAATATGAGCAAGGTAATACTTTGAGGGATGAGTTCCTATGGGAGTGACTAGTTGTGAAACATATGGTTAAGTTAATGAGTCATTACATTGTGAATATCTATTTATTTCCTCCGTTTGTAGGCTGGAAGTCCCACCGAATGATGTGATTAGATGCCTTTAACTGGTGACCGGGTTCTGAAAGTAGACTCCCCAGGAAAGATACTAATGTTCCAAAATAGGCATCAGAGTGACACCAATCCCTCCATGTTTGGTGTTAGGATCAAAAGGTGGGAAGAACAGACAACAAACTCCATATATGCCACATCATTGATCTTTGACTTGCCATTCTATAAAGCTGTGAGAAACAAACTTCCATTATTTATATACCTCACAGTTGGTAATAGTTTGTTGTCTCACTCAAAGCAAACTAAAGCAGATGTCTGTGCAGATGGATGCAAAAGTAGGCGACCAGGACTAACACTCTGAAACCTACAGAAAGGAGCAGTGATGGAGATTTGGAAGCGATTACTGTAGGCAGCAGATAAAATTTTAAAGCAACATGATTGATTGAGATAACTTTGAACAGCTGAAATTGAGGAAAGACTAGAGTGTATAATTATTACTTTCTGTAACATTTAGTGGTTAAAGGGAAAAGAATAAAAGAGAAAGAAACTGTGGGGTAAAAAAGGTGTTAAATAAGGACTTCAGTATCCCATGACAGTCTTGCATAGTGAAAGACAGGACTCTATTTAGGAAGACAAATCTATCAAATGGTGCCAGCAAGACAAACTAATGTTCCTGGAAAAAAAGTGACACCCAAAAAGTTGATCCATTGATTTCAATGATAATTGTGGAGAAGTTGTAACATTGGTGATCCAGAACAAAAGTATTGGGCCAACTTAATGCCTCCTTAGGGGATGATCTATTGTCTCCTTTGTATGTAACCTAACATCTTTGATACTATTGGTAAATACTTTGGAATTCATGAACAATACCCTAGATTTTGCATATACTACAGTAGACATTGTTGTAAGAGAATAATTGGTGACTTTAGTTGTGTTTCTCTGCCTTACTGTAATTGTCTATCTGATGCACCACCAATGTATTTAAAGCGTGTGGTCTATGACTTTTTTCTATTACTATGAAATCTTCATCAAATTCTTACCTTGTTGGTACATGCTATTTATTAAAATCTGAATCTTTTTTTCCTGGGCCACCAGCTGCTCATTTTTGATTATGTAATATTTATTTTTGAGGTGAGAAGTTCCATCCTGTATCACTGAATGATACACTAATATTTTCCACTTTTATAGGAAACAGATCAGTATTTAGTAATATTCGCATACTGTTAGAGTTGATTTGTCGGTAGACATATGAAAATGACAATTTCAATTATACACTGAAACTTTAAAAAGTGGCATTGTAAATAGAAGAAAAGGTACAAGACCTTGACTTGTAGAGTCAGGGATAAATAGGTTTTCGTTCTTAAATGAGAAATGTGATTTTATATTGATGAAACTTATTTCCAAGGTAGAAGAAGGAGTTGATGCCAAAAAAAAAAAAAGAAAAAAAAAGTTACAACTGTGGTATGTTCTGGAAAATAAACAAACTACTTTCTTCCTAAGAGATTATCCATCTCTAAAACATCACAACATTCACTATAAAAATAGATAAGCAAGCATGTTCACATGGCAGTAGTTATGAATTAATGTTCAAAGATGAGAAGGAACCTATAGAATCTGTACCATATTTTTCACTTTATGCATTCAATCATTCCTTGAGTAAAATAAATACATATTAAAATCTAAAGAGAAAGCAATGTAAAAGACAAATAAATTGAATCTATCCATTTATAATATTATCATTAGGGGAACTATACCCTAACATACCAACTAATATGAATCCACTTTTTTCAAGTGTTATATAGAAGACCATTGTGTAAGTGGAAGGAATCCAATTTATTCAGGAGTGCTAAACTTGACCCCACATAGGAGACAGAATTTGAGAATCAATGATTTAATGAGACAAGAAGCCATGAGGTTATTGGAGAAAATAACATTTGAGGTGGGAAAGGAGGACATAGAAGACTCGGGGGCCTCACTGTGCTTCACAAAGAGCAATGAGGCTCTGGCAGCTGCAGGAGAAGAAGTGTGGAAAATAATTGGTAGGTAATGAGATGAGCGAGGTTGCAAAGAGTAAATTCATTCAAAGTCTTCTAGGTCAGGCAATTAAATATAGAGTTTAACATAAATGTGAGAGGAAGAGAGGAAAAAACTCTTCAACAAAGTACTGAAACACTCCAAAGTACATTTTCAGAGAATTCATGTGAGCATGAATGAGAGTATTCTTAAAGAGAGAAAGTGGAAGTCAGCTAAATTATTAAAATTTTGAAACAAGTAATTAACCAAAGGAAGCAGCTGTTCATCACAAAGGTTTGAAATGCCTAGTTCAAGATTCTGAGTTTCATCATCTCAGGGGACACCTATACCCTCAAAGATGTGCAGAGAAGAAATCTAGACTAGAGAAAGCATGAGTTTTGATATTTGGAGATGCATTCTGCTTTCAAGTTTTATCTTGCATTCAATGCCTATTTTCATTTCAAAAATATATAGATATAACAAATTAGTTACATGAATGCCAAAGTGGAGAGTGGGAGCAGAAATCTATTCTAAGTAAACACAATTTTTTAATTTATTATTTATTTACTTTTTTACACTCTAGATTTTATTCCCCCTGCCCCCTGGTCCACCTTCTGACTGTGACTGTTCCACATCCCATACCTCCTCCCCACCTCCCAGTCTCAATGAGGATGTCCCCACCCCCATCCCCCACCCCACCTGACCTCTAAACTCCCTGGGGCCTACAGTCTTTTGAGAGTTTGGTGCATCTCTGACTAAACCCAGACCCAGCAGTCCTCTACTGTATATGTGTTGGAGGCCTTATGCCAGCTGGTGTATGCTGCCTTTTTGGTAGTCCAATGTTTGAGAGATCACAGAGGTTCAGATTAATTAAGACTTCTGGTCTTCCTACAGGGTCATCCTCCTCCTCAACTTCTTCCAGCCTTTCCCTAATTCAACCACAAGGGTCAGGAGTAAACACAACTTTATTTTCTTTTCCTTTTTCTTTTTTATTGGATATTTTATTTATTTACATTTTAGATGTTATCGCCTTTTCCCATTTTCTGCTCATAAACCCCTTATCCCATTCTTCCTTCTCCTTTTTGCTTTTATGCCATTTTAATTACATGCAAGTATTAAGGTCAGTTCTAGGAGAGGAACTAGCAATAAAATAGATGCAAATAGTCAAGAAACAAGCAAGACAATAAACATAAACTGTGAAAGAACAAGGAAGACAATAAATAAAGTTCCATGATCACTCCTGTGATCACTATTTCTAAGGGCTTAACAGGATGACCAAAATATCTGAGCCTATTTCCCTGTTCTAGCCCAAAGTCATTTTCTTGTCTGAAGCCCAATTCTTTGCACTAGTCTAAGATGTATATTCCTTCCTGAAATTATTTCTTTGTTCTAGACTAATATTCATATTCCTGCCTCAAATTACTTCTTTGTTCTATCCTAAGAGTTATATTCCTGCTTGAAATTACTTCTTTGTTCTAGCCTAATGTCAGATTCCTGCTAAGCAGCCCATTTTCTTTTCTTTTCTTTTTTTTTTTTTTTTTTGTCATTGGCCAATGTCAGATTCCTGCCAAGCTACTCCAAAAGCTTTCCACATTTCCCCCTTTTTATTTCATAAACAAGACTGAGCCTGCCTTAGGTCATTATGACAAGAATACCTTCCTTACCCATCTTGGAATATGCATTATCTAAAGCATGGCATTTCTGTCTTAGGTTGGTAAGGCTCTATGCAGAATTTCACCCGTCCTTGGCTTGCCAGTCTTAAATTAATAACACAGTCTGGAGGTCCATTTTCAGTTTCAAGTCATGTACTTTGGCTGCTAACATGTTGATGTTGTTAATGAAAAGTTTTCACATGATGAGCAGGAAGAAAAGTATTCCCAGGACAACAAGGGCTAGCATGATCAGGCTATCTATGCCATTCTTAAAGTTTGACCCAAATAGAAATACTGACCTCGAGCCATTGTCTGCAGGATCAATGCTCAGCAGAGCAGCATTCCTTAAATTCATAGTTTCACTATGCAAAGTTAAAACATCTAGAGAGATGTTAGAATTATGCCAAATACCCCGCAAGTGTCTTTAAACTTTTTCCTAATTATAATTACTATCATTGTAAATTTTAGAAGAAGCACAACTCCACTGGCTCCTTACTCTTAAACTCTGAACCTCCTTCCAATAATTTGAATAGTTTAAAGAGCATCAATCCAGTGTTCCAAATGCCTACCTAAATCCTCTTGTATACTCAACACATTAGTAATATTTTTTTTTCTAAATGATTAACAAAGTAGCTTATTGTGTCAAAGCAATTGCAGAAGCAGTGGTACTAGCAATTAATGTAACTAAAGCTGTTATACCAGCAATAATCAAGCCCACTACACTCTTGCTTCTGCTTAAAGCCTGTCTCACTTCTTTCAGTATTTGCAAGCTTTATTCAAAAAAAACCGAGGTTCTGTGATATTCAGGGCAAAAAGACAAAAGCTGGTTGATAGACCTTCATAACAGACATGCCAGGTTTCAACACACTAACACAATTAGAAAGTGTACAATCAATGCAACTTACAATAAATACTGTAGAAAAAAAAAACCAAACATAATTTTAACTTGACATTTAAAAGAGCCTTAACATATGTACTAACACCTGTTTGAAATCCAGATCCTGTCCCAACTTTATCTTTTGCTAACATAACATCATAGAGAACTGCAGCTAACTCCTAAATATGTCTCTGAAAATGTCCAGATCCAGCCTTCCAAATGAAGACTGTTATTTCCAATATTGGATTGATTTCTAGATCAATACATGATTGAGTCTGAATAACTGGTCACATTTAAGAAAACTACAAGAGTCATTATAACTTCTCTTTTTGAATCTCTGTCCCACAAGGTATAAAAACTTGAGGCAAGGCAGCTTGTCTCATCTGGGATATAGTCAAGCAAAGGTGGGTCAGGAACATACGTCCAATACAGCTTCCTAGTCACCATTGTCAGGGCACTCAGCAAGCTCACAGATCAGCATCATTCTTTGTCCCAGCATTAGCATGTCTCACCCATTACAGCCACCATGCTCCTTCAACACCCCACAGAATAAAACCACATACATGCCATTTTCCCATATTAAATACCTGATCATGATCATGCCATATGTCAGTAAGTGGATCCTTCCTTTTCACCTAGACATAGGTATGCCTAGTTGCAGGGTACCATAGGCACAAATTAGAAAGTTCCAACTACTCTGAGTTCAGCAGATTCTCTGGGATGGATCTGAATATTGTATCTTCTCAGGAGCACACCAGCTGTGAGTCTGCCCCAGCAAGAAGGGCCAGGTGGTTGGCCACAATTTTTAAAAAGAACAATAGGGTCATCCTGTTCGTCATCTCCAATATCTAAGCTAATATATATTGTGAGAGTTGTATCCTCTTCTGACTCCTGTTAAATGTAAGCATAATTTGCTTAACTGTTTTGTAGTAATATTTGGAAGTGGTAAATTGTGTGTGTGGTGTGTGTGTGTGTTGTTACTTGGAGGGTGTACGTGTTAGTAATATACATATGAGGATTTAAAGTAGTGTAATTAACATGCAATCATACCCAAATATAGCAAAATATGCAATGCACAGTTGTTTTCGAGTTAGGTGTAAAATTTACCTTCTTGATAAAATTAAAAAATATATTGCTTAAGGGTATAATGATGTAACATGTTTTAAATTTTGCTATGGAATTGTATATATATATTTGAAATATTATTATCAAATTACCACATATATACACACACATATGCATGCATATATATATATATATAATATTATATATATATATATTATATATATATAATTTCAATAGATTTTTTTTAATTATAAATTTTTCTGGGTTGTATTGTATAAACCCAGAAAGTATAAAACATGATAGACTTTAATGACTAATTTAGGAAGATTTTTATTTTTAGCCTCTTGATTCTGTTGGTGATCACAGTTAAATAATTTACAACACTGAACTCGGTAATGAAAGTATCATGTCCTATACTATGTGGCTTAGTATGCTTCTGTGCAAACTTTATGCATATCTGACAACATGTATCATTATATTAAGAAAGTAAATGTAAATATGATGCAAATTATATGAGGATTGTGTTCAACAGATAGTCTTGATCATTAACATTGTATTTAAAATGCATCTACTAATATATATGTAATTAATTTGTATCCACAATGAAGTAGCTAGAGGGAAAAAATCTACAGAATCAGCTGTGTGGTAACTATACCTTTTACCCATCAAATGGAGAGTTTAGACTCAAATCAAGATTGGATGCCATAATTGGCTTCTGAGATGAGAATATATTCAGGATAGCATTATATAAAATTAGTTACATTTGCTCATATATGCCTAAAACTACAGTGTATCAAAGTGTTCAGAATCCCAAGTGGTTGTTATTTAAATAGATATATAAGAAAGTAAACATTTTAAAGAATACCTTTTTTGGAGACAAATTCAATATACCATGAAAAATAAAACAAATATCTAGCAAAGATATTAATAATAACAAATTATTATTATGCATTAATATGAGTTTTTATCAGTAGTAACATATATATAATATTCATTCTTAGAAATATATTTATTTTATTATTATTAAAATGTATTATCTCTTTTCCACATGTTGGAAGAAATTTAAATATGTAAAATGTAAGTAAAAAATGGTCCCTGAATGTCTAAAATATTTATTACTTAAATGTGATGATTTATGTTCATAAAACTGTATTTAACATAAGAAATATAGCTATAAAATACTTTTCTATAAACACAAGTCAAAATGATCTTTAATTATAGAAATACTGAAGAACATTACTTAGTTGTGATGCCAGCAATGGCATTTTAGGAAAATGAAAAAAAATTAATCTTTTCAAAGATTAGATTTTTTTAATCTCAGGGAATTTAGGAGAGTGGGTCAGTCCTGTAAACCTGGCACTTGTGTAGACAGGATGGCAGGGGTTCAAGGTCATTCAGGACTTCATATTGGGTTTGAGGTTAGCCTAGGCTCTGTGGGAATTGATCTCCAGACTAAAACCCACTCAATGGACTCAGAAGGATAATTATATACATACAAACCTATAGATTGATGTGTGTGTGTATACGTGTATGTGTGTTTATATACATATGTATATATTTATACATACATATGGTTACAAATATGCATATGTGTATATATGCGTGTATGTACATATGTGTATATATTACATATAATGCTTTGTATAGACAGATTTATATGGGTAGATATAGAAGTAATTAAAAAAGAGGTTATAAATTTGAGATGGAATAGAATAGACAAAAGATGCATTGGATGAGGAGAAAGGATGGAAATGATGTACATATAGTGTTTGCATGGAGAGCTTAGAATAAACAAGAAATAATTCAGTAACAACAAGGAAACAACAATAAAATAATTAGGAACAAAACAGACACACTTACAAACAGCTTCACTTGTACCACAGATTCCCACTTTGACAGGCAATTTGAGAAATTGCCTGTCCTGGGCTTTTCATTCTGTAAAAAGGAATGTCAGAAGATACTTTTAGAAATTATGTCTTCTTTGTGTGTGTTTCATTTCTTTGACTGCATTGTTATCTGAGACATGTATACATTTTTTAAAAAAGTCAGGTAGCAACAGTTGATTGCAATAGAGTTCCTACATGAGAAAATCATTAGCTAACAAGCACTGCTCTCCTAGGAGAGTAGAATTATGCTATAATATCTGCTTTTAAATACAACTGATAAGTACAAAGCAAATTATTACACTTCTATTTTTATGTTTCAAAATTAAGCATTTATAAAGTTTCTAAATATGGTTTGTAGAGGGTAAAATGAAATATATATGTGTGTGTGTGTGTATATATATATATATATATATATATATATATATATACTCACCACTGACTATATATATATCATATATTATATGAATATATATTTATATCATATAATATATCATATTATATACATATACATCATATATATATATCAACACTGAGGTGGGGTAGAATTTAGGCAAAGTACAGGTAAGCTCTCCCAAATCCATCTAACAACACAACGAATGTAGCTTCTCTCTGGAAAAGTTCTTTCACCCAGATTTGATTTACTGGGTATGCTTACTGTTAGCTATAAGAACAAAATAAAATGGCTTAAAAAATAGCAAAAAACAAAAAACAAAAAATAAAAAACAAATTAATCTAACTCTTGGTTGACCACCATCCTAATGAAATGAGTCTAAGCAAATCTCCTAATGAATGCTTGAATATAATTTGAAAGTATATGAAGAGGTTTACTGATTTTTATCATATGTGAATCAACAAATCAATTGTAAGTTTAAAAAAAAAAAGATGAGCAATTCAAGAATGTCAGGGATGTGTGGCTCAAAACAACACATTATCTCTCCTGAAAAGTAACAGAACTGAAACAAGGTGAACTGAAATCATCTGTGTATAATGGTAATGGTTTACTTTGTAAAGTAAAACTTTCATCAGGTTTGGTGTGATTGCAGAGGCAGTGATAAAGGTACCTGTTGCCAAGACTGCAAATCTGACTTCAATTCTGAGATTCACATGGAGAAAGTAAGCTATCACCTCTCAAAAACTGTGTCTTAATGGCCCAAACTCTATACAGAATTTCAGTAAAGAAAGAGAAAGCTGCTATCAAATGACATATAACAATTTGTAGTGAAAGATAATACCTGCAACATATCTGGAGAGTATGAGAGAAAGTAAAGTTGTCAATAAAGTAATTTGTTTCTAGACCATTTGAGATTAACCACTTTGACAATAAAATTCTTTAAAAAAAAATGTGATATAAAAATATACGCATCCATGGATCCCAGAAAAGGAAGATTATGAGAAAGACCAAAATAAATAGTATAAATTTATATAATGGGCAAAATTATCATTATTCAGTTAATATACACAATTGTTGAATTTTAATGTAATACAGATAGAATAAAGTATGCAATACTCAAATCCAAGTAGAACCTAGCCAGGAAACCAAAAGACAAAAACAAAGAAAATTTTAACAGATACTGGAAATATATTTATTCATTCCATCTAATAGCTATAGCAATACTTCATGGAACATCAGAAACCATGTATCCAATACCATTGGGATAATTCTTTAGAAATTGTTGGAGAGGAAAAAAAGAAACTGAGGATATTACGTGCCACACCGTTATTTTTCCACAATATAAAGTGGAGACATCACACAAACAGAAACTGTTAAAAGTTATAGAAGTAAACAGTACAAATGCATCAAGATACCTCGATAAGCATTCTTCAGGCTAAACTGAAAGCACACTTCACAATAAATAACACTAAATGGCAAAATGAAATTCTTTAAGAAATCTCATAAATATAAAAATAATATGAGAATCATAGGTGTAGTTGCTGAGATTTATTTTCAATTTTTATTTTCATATGTACATTTTAAATTTTGCAAAATTTTCAAACGGATTTTATAATAGTCGCAGGTTTTCAGTAGTGGTTTTTTTCCAGTTGTCTATGTTCCCTTCTCCAGGGAAGTATGGTGTTAGTCTGGCCTAGCTGCCTTAAGAGACATTTGTCACAGGCATTTCAGGTTAGAGGCCACAGATCCTGGGGCACGTCTCTTCAGTCCCTTATAGACCAATGAACTCTTTTAGTTGGAGAAATTTTCAGGCTTCATTGTGATTCTTTGTATGTTCCCTTGGAACTTGAGGAAGTATGGAAACTTGACAGGATAATTGGTTTTAGACATTAGTCTTATGTTTACTATATAATTTTCAAACATCATTGTATCCTGGAAACTACAAGTGTATTGACTCTGTAAATTGCCATTATATTCTGTCTCTGAAAAAGCTATAAAAAATATGATGTCTTTCACTCAAATTGTCACTGACTCAGTTGTGCTGTGGCCTCTCCAGCCAGCCTGATTCAATTCCTCATGGCCATATTAGGTGACCTTGGCCTAAAGGATAGGCACCTATACGTGTTGCCTGAACAAGTATATGAAATATAGGGATTTAGAAAGGGATGGAGGTAGAGTAAAATGGGTAAAATGTAAGGAGCTCCTGGGAATTGAGTGTTCAGAAGTATAATGAGGCAGGAACATTGTTTGGAGTTAAAAAATAAGATAGGCAGGGTTGAAGAAGTAACATTTGTTTGCAGAAGCTCTTCAAAGTTTGTTGCTGGTCTAAGGAGTTAAAGTAGGACACCATCAGCTTTTGAGATTCCTGGAGTTCATTTGGGAGCCTCCTTTCTCTGAAGAGAGATCTCTAGCTCCCAAAACATAGTCCTGTTTAGGAAGAGCAATTCAGAAAAATAAATAAATGCAAGGGGACCAGAAAAAAATTCTAGCTTTGGAAAGAAATAAAAACAGTAATAGATTTTTTTTAAAAAGGACATAGTTGCCGGGTGGTGGTGGCACACGCCTTTAATCCCAGCACTTGGGAGGCAGAGGCAGGCGGATCTCTGAGTTGGAGGCCAGCCTGGTCTACAGAGTGAGTTTCAGGACAGCCAGAGCTATACAGAGAAACCCTGTCTTGAAAAACAAAACAAACAAAACAAAAAAAAAAAAAAAAAAAAAAGGACATAGTTACAATTCAAAATGAAAGTGATGAAGAAAAGCAGAACTAACACTGAAAATAAACATTAAAATGCTGTGATGAGAAGCCATTCCACACCACTCCTGATGCAGGTCATCTCTTTATGTATATATGTAAGCCCGATGTGTATCAAGTGCCTACAGAGGACAGAAGGATGTCAGATTCCTTGAAACTAGAGTACGTACAATACAGTTCACAGTGAAAGTTTTCTGGCACATCTTACAAGATTCCAATGTTCCCTTTTCATAGGGATCCAAAAATTATACTTGCATATGTGGATATTCATAGCTGTATTATATATAATTGGGTCAAATAGTGTGGAAATCAATAGAGATTCATCAATCAGGTAATAAGTGTTTAATAAATATAGAGAGATGATTGAAAACAGGCAACCATGTGAACAAGTTTGAGCAAGGTTATGATGATTAAAAGGAGATAGTAGAAAAATGATTGCTGTTTGGCATCACTTATGTGCAAGTTGTAATAGATTGTCAAATAGCTTGAGTCAAATAACTAGTTATAAATAAAGCTACCATTAAATAAAATATGAGGAGTCAGAAATATGTAGTATCACCTTATATTAATATTTGATAAGGTTGGTTTGTACAGTTATATTGAGAACTAAAATATTGGAAATTAAAATTTACTAGAATATTTTAAAGCAATTCATTATCTCATAAAACAATGGTTAAAATTTTTAGAAATGTACATAATAAAATATTAGTATTCACATAAATATGAATGTCTCAACACAAAATGAATTATGTCAGTACCTGTATGTAGCATGTTATTTTAATTTATAACTCTCATCAAAAATATTAATTAAAAAAAACCTAGAAAAGAGATCAGGAGTCATAGATGCAAGCATCACCAGCAGAATACAAGAGATAGAAGAGAGAATCTCTTGTGCAGAAGATACCATGGAAAACATTGACACAACTGTCAAAAAAAATGCAAAATACAAAAAGTTCCTAACCCAAAACATCCAGGAAATCCAGACCACAATGAGAAGACCAATACTAAGTATAATAGGTATAGATGAGAGTGAAGATGCCCAACTTAAAGGGCCAGTAAATATCTTCAACAAAATTATAGAGTAAAACTTCCCTAACCTAAAGAAAGGGATACCCATGAACATACAAAGAGCCTACAGAACTCCAAATTGGCTAGACTTGAAAAGAAATTCCTCCTGTCACATAATAATCAAAACATAAAATGTACAAAACAAAGAAAAAATACTAAAAGCAGTAAGGGAAAATGGTAAAGTAACATATAAAGGCAGACCTATAAGAATTACACCAGACTTCTCACCAGAGACTGTAAAAGCCAGAAGATCCTCGAGTGATATCATACAGACCCTAAGAGAACACAAATGTCAGCCCAGACTGCTATACTCAGCAAAACTCTCAATCGCTATACAGGGAGAAACCAAGATATTCCTCGACAAAACCTTATTTATAAAATATCTTCCCACAAATCCAGCACTTCAAAGATAATTGATGGAAAACTCCAACACTAGGAGTGGAAGAAAAAGCAAGGAAGTAATCTTCCAACAACCCCAAAAGAAGATAGCTACACAAACTTAATTTCACCTCTAATAACAAAAATAACAGGAAGCAACAATCATTTTTCCTTAATAACTCTTAACAACAATGAATTCAATTCTCCAAAAAAAAAAAAAAATAGACGTCGACTATCAGACTGGATACATAAACAGGACTCAGAATATTGCTGCATACAGGAAAAGAACCTCAGTGACAAAGACAGAAACTACCTCAGAGTAAAAGGATGGAAAACAATTTTCCAAGCAAATGGTCCCAAGAAACAAGCTGGAGTAGCCATTATAATATTTTAAAAAAATCGATTTTGAACCAAAAGAAAACAAAAAAGATAAGGAAGGACACTTCATACTTATCAAAGTAAAAATCTACAAAGATGAGCTCTCAATTCTGAACATCTACACTCCAAATGCAAGGGCACCTACATACATAAAAGAAACTTTACTAAAGTTCACATCACACATTGCACCTCACACAATAATAGTAGGGGATATCAAAACCCCACTCTCAGCAATGGACAGATCATGGAAACAGAAACTAAAAAGAGACACAATGAAATTAACAGAAGTTATGAACCAAAAGGATTTAACAGATATCTACAGAACATTTCATCCTAAAACAAGAGAATATAACTTTTTCTCCTCACCTCATGGTACCCTTCCCAAAATAGACCATATAATTTGTTACAAAAACAGGCCTCAATAGATACAAAAAGATTGAAATAATCCCTTGCATCCTATCAGATCACCACTTACTAAGGATGGTCTTTAATAATGAAAAAAAAAAAACAAAAACAAAAACAAAAACGATGGAAAGTCCACATACACATGGAAACTGGACAACACTCTCCTCAATGATGACTTGGTCAAGGAAGAAATAAGAAAGAAATTAAAGACTTTTTAGAATTTAATGAAAATGAGTACACATCATACCAGAACTTGTGGGGGTCCATGAAAGCAGTGCTAAGAGGAAAACTCACAGCTAAGTGCCTACAAAAAGAAATTGGAGACAGCATACACTAACAACGTGACAGCACACCTGAAAACTCTAGAACAAAAAGAAGCAAATACAACCAAGAGGAGTAAATGGCAGGAAATAATAAAATAGGGCTGAAATCAAACTAATAGAAACAAAAAGAACTATATAAAATATAAACAAAACCTGGGACTGATTCTTTGAGAAAACCAACAAGATGGATAAACCGTTAGTCAGATTAACCAGAGGAAACAGAGACAGACTAATGTGGATATCAGGAAGTGCATGCTGACAGGAGCCTGTTATACCTGCCTCCTAAAAGGTTCTGCCAGAGCCTGACATATTCAGAAGCAGATGCTCACAGACAACCATTGAACTGATCATGGGTTTCCCAATGGAGGAGTTAGAGAGAAGCCTGAAGGAGCTGAAAGGGTTTGTGGCCTCATGGGGAGAGCAACAATACCAACAACCAGAGCTCCCAGGGTCTAAACCTCCAACCTCGGAGCACATAGGAAGGGATCCATAGCTCCAGCTGTATGTGTAGAGGAGGATGGCCTTGTTGGGCATAGGTAGGAGAGAAGGTCCTTGGTCCCATCAAGGCTGGATGCTGGATGGGGAGTGGGAGTGAGGGGTCTAAGTTGGGGCACATCCTCATAGAAGCTGAAGGAGGGGGGATGGTATAGGGTGTTCTTGGGTGGGGACAGGGGTAACGGGGTAAGGGGATAACATCTGAAATGTAAATAAAATATACAATAAAAAACATTAATAGTAACTTTGCATGTAAAAACCACTTCTATGTATTGTCATATTTGACTATAGAACAGATTGCCAACATTCATATACACATGTGAGTTTGATAACAGAAAAAAATTAATGGTTGGCTAATGCTTAGACTACGCTAGAATCAGCAAATTTAGTTCTATTGGCTATTTCTTGTCTATTTCCTATGCTCTTTGATTATTGCATTGATATAGATTCCCCTTGAAGATTTCCTTTTAAAAATCCATAGGGCTTAAATGTATTATATGACTTGATACTGTTTTTTCGTTTTCTAAATCTTTTGATTAGGCCTAGCCTTGTACCTGCTAAAGCTTTTAAATAGCAAAACATAATGTCTTTTCCACTAATATTCCCAATATTTTCTTAACTCTCAAGGTAGCAAAATATGGTTCATATAGTTTATTCAGCAAAGTATATTCTGCTTTGCTGATGTTCTGAAGTGTTTCTGAAATCTATAATGAGTGTGCTTTGCCTACCCAAAATAAACAAAAACACTGGAGTTTATCAGCATATTAATTATTGTGTACATATGTAAAATGTTAATATAAAACATTTCTATTTAGGTATAAATACAGTTGATATTTGCCACTAAAAGTGACATTTTTCTATTATGAAGAAAAGCAAAGGTGTTCGTCTTCCAATGACTCTTATAAACATCTTTAAAACACAGATAAGGGCCACAGTTATTTTTCTTCTGGTTAGTCATACTCAGAACTCTGAAATAGCCTTTTATTCTAGTGACAAAAATTTTAAAGGTACTAGCCACAAAGTTGATTATATTATATTGTTTATAGCAGTTACACTGGTAAGTTGTGTCAAAAATGGTGCTTTTATTTCATAATCAAACTACAGTAAAAATATACGGGAGAACAGCCGGCTGTAGGTCAACTCTTTTGCTTGCACAGGAGTTGAGTTGACCACGATTGCCGGTCTGAGGGAGTTTTATAGGAGAAAACCACAAACCAGGGGGGTAAGAGGGGAAACCAAGGAAGAATAATCATAGAAACAGTGATCAAGTGCTTGAACTTTATTGTTCGGGTCGCCTTATAAAGACAAGCAGGGAGGAGGGTCAGGGTCCAGGGTCATCCAGTAATTGTTAAGTTCTTACCAAGCATTCCTTAGCCCAAACCACTTTCTCATGAGCAAGGGGGCAATAAAACATTTGTTAGGCTCAAGTTGCTAATTTTCTTTCCCAGGCAGGAAGGCTGATAAGATCTTCCTTAACTCAGGCTATCTACTTAACTGACATTTGCTCTCAGGAAGAAGGAAGTCTTAGCTCCCAGCACCTTGTCTCAATATGGGATATGGGCCTGTGGGCCAAAAATAGATGTCTTCTCAATAGTTTTCTTATCAAGTATTTGGTCAAAATATGGGAAAAAGTAAGGAATATTCACACACAGTTCATCTAATGGGAAGACAGTATATGTAATTGGATTATATGTTCATTCTCTTGAGTTTCCCCCTGCTTCAGCACAAATAATTGAATTACATGCTGTAGCCACTGTTTGAAATGCTGAAAAATCAAGCTTTCAATTTGTATACTCATAGCCAGTATATAGCTCATGGTTTATAACTGCTTGAAATTGTTTCTTACTTAGATATTGCTAATTCTCAAATTTTACAAATACTGCTTAATTTAAGAAACATGTACTTTCCTTTAACTTTATATGACATTTAAGAGCGCATACTAGATTGCCTAGACCCCAGAAAAATATCACAGCAGATTTGTATACCAGGCAGATTATAAGCCTTCTTCTTTCTTCTTGTCTGTTCTTCTTGAGGCAGCAGAGGGGGAAGAGCATTGGCGGGGCATAGGATCTTGTTTTAGAAGATATAAAAAAATAAAACTTGTTTTTATCTATATAAAAAAAGTTTACTTGTCTAAGTTACTATACCACTGTAGCTGGTCTGCTTTCTGTGATCCTCTGAGGCCAGAAACAGCAGTTTTTGCCACTTAGCACCTCATCCTAAAAACAGGCAAGGATTAAACAAACAGTCTTTGTTCTATCTCAGCAGGAATTGCTGGGCTCTAACTTATGCCTGTTAATTTGAGGTCACAGGAAGAAAAGACACTTAGAGAAGTTACTATAGAGTTTATTACTAAGTGTGAAAAGTTTTCTATAAAAGCTCTCTAAGGGGAGCAGTGGAAAAGTCCTAAATGGAGAAAAGGAAAACATATTCTATATACTACTCCAAGTGAGGAAAGGCAAAAAATTCTATTCTATTTCTCTATTGTATCTGCCTCTCATCTCTTTGTCCTCAATGGTTATACATCTTTCAGAATACATAATCACATGTTACAGGGTTCATCACAAGTTCACACCAAGGGTCAAATCATAAATTGAAATAGAAGTTTGCAACAGAGAATATTTGCATGCATATCCATTAGGAGTAATTATCTGGCTAAACATCTATCATCTGTCTAGCTCTACAGGTTCACTGAAGGTTTGAAACTATAACTAAGTTATTAGTAAAGTTTGGTATAGATAGGCCCAGGCAATATTTTATCTTCTGTCCTGGATTTATAGTAAATCCTTGATTCCCTTTTAATGACCTTTGGCTAATCGTTTTACAACCTCTTGGAATGTGCTCTGAGTAGGAAATAGTCTAGTTGCTGTCTAAGAGCAATTGACTGGTGACACTTGGGATACTGGCAGAGTTCTCTTTGTAGGAGGAGCTAAGGTGGGAGGAGTTAGGAGAGGAAGAGGAGGAGTAAGGAGGAGAGGAAGAAAAAGGAAGAGAAGGAGCTAGGAGAGAGGAATGAGAGAGAGAGAGGAGATGGAGGTAGATGTTCACGTGTCTGTAGCAGTCAAAGGTGGGTGTTGGGTGTTTATCTAGGTTGGGTGTTGGGTTACACTTCTGATTGTATGGGTATCTTGTTACTGATCATTATCAACTATATAAGCCTTTGATTAATCTTTAAGCATTAGAGTCTCATCTTTCTACTGAGCCCTCGTGGATGGCAGGATGGCCTGGGCAATGCCCAGCCTTGGAGACAGTGTGGGAGATTGAGCCTTCTCCCATGCTTACTTCTCATGGGTGGCAGAACTGGTGTTTCTAGTTGGCCATTTCTAGTTGCACACGCATATGGCCTCCGGCCGAGAAACATGGTGGCTGGGATAATCAGAGCCAGTACAGGTTAGATAGTCAGCATGGCTGGTGGCCGCATTAAATAATTAACACAATATCTCTTTGCAGTTTTGTCTATCCAAAAAGGGCCTAATAGCAATCCCATTATAAAAAAGGCTTAATAATCATTGATTAATTTTAGGAATTCTTATAGGATCATCATTAAGACTTAAGAAGTCATCTATTTGTCTATATAGCATCACCACAAGATAGTACATCTTCGTGGATCTGCAGAGATGTGCTTCAAAGGGGTGTGCTATTGCTTAGTGATTGTTACATGTGTTTAATAATAATAGCTTGAGACAATAATTTGGTATTTCTAGAAAGTATACAAGTCAAATTGCGAAAACTTGTTCTCAGTCTTCTCAATTTTTTCATAATGGTGTTAATGCTTGAGGATTTATTCCTAATCAATTATGACAAGTAAATGTTACTCATTTCTGATTTTGGAAAATTAAAACATGTACATGTGACTTGACACCTTTTCAGGCTTTCTAGTTACAACTGCTTTAACAGGAGAAACAACTAAAAATGTAATTATTTATTGCCTACACTATCTTTCTATGCTTAAGATAGATAGAACTAGCTATTACAGTCAGACATTTGAGATGTTTTGTTGATAACAATATTACCCATACTACTGGGATTTCTTATAATCCTCAAAGACAAGGTATTGTGAAATGGTTATTATGAAACTTTAAAATAGTATCTTCATAACTCTCTGAGTGTGGGAGGAGCAGCTACTGGTGCTTTTGCCCTGGTTTTACAAGGAACACTGAAAAATTGGCTTTTGAAAAACAAAAGAGGGGAGTTATACACCCAGAAGGGGTCCCCTAGAAATATTCTTCATCATGCCTTGTTTGTTCTCAATTTTCTAAATCTGGACACTCATGACAAATTTGCTGCTGATCTAGCACCCTGAGACCAATAAAAACTATGCCACAGTTATGTGGAAGGACTCTCTTACCTTTAAATGGAACGACTCAGACTCAGCCCTCATATGGATCTGAGGATTGATATGTCTGTTTGATACCCAAGAAGGCACAGCTAGATGGCTGCAGAAAGATTAATGAAACAAATAGATACTTCCACTAAGCAAGACCCAATTATAGATAAGGTAAATAACAATTGACATCCAGGGAAGTGTGATCTCCCTGAGAATTCCCTTCTTTTTTCGTTTCCAGATAGAAAGGGCCCACCTGTGCTGTTTGCTGTTGGACATTCTAATTCTGATGCCAGCCTCAGGACTTGTACTACTCAGAACATTGAGGGGCCACTGACAAGGACATCAAACAACTAGAGACTGGCATCACTGTATGAAAACATCTCTCATTTCGCTGTCTGAAGTGGTCCTCCCAAAACGCAGAGGGCTGGATCTTCTTTTCCTTCAACAAGGGACTATATGCTGTCCTCAAGGAGGAATGCTGTTTTTAATACTGTCCACACTGGGGTAGTTAGAGATAGTATAGCCAAGATCAGAGAGAGATTAAAATGGCAAAAGAAACAGTGAGAATAAGAAGAGTGGTTTAAAAACTGTTTCTCTGCCTCTCCTTGGCTTACCACCTTTCTCCCTTCCATCCTGGATCCTGTGGTCAGTCTCCTTCTTCTTTTGACTTTCATCCCTTGGGCCTTTAACAGACTCACTGACTTTATAAACAACAAATTGACTCCTTGGCATCTAAACCTCTATAAGTATATTATCACAGACTTGATCTGGCTGATAGAGGCATGGCTGAGCCTTCCGTTGACATATCTCCTTTTGGAGCTGCCTAGAACTCAGATCTATGCATGCTGGTTTTTTTGGCACGAACACAGCGTTGGTATCTGCAAGGATTTCTTGAAGAGGTATTGAAGATGAGGACCCAAATTGTCTGCATCTGAATCCCCTGTGAAGCAAACCTGATTGTATAGAGGTTGGTGTTGATTTCTGTGTCTCAAAGAGGCTGACTAGGACCCTCGATAGCCTATGAAGCTCATGAGACATTTAACCTTCTCTTCCCCCAAAGACATCCTTTCTAATGATAATGGGAAGATCAGATCAATCTTCCCCACTCTGGTCAATGCTCGCTGATTTATCAATGAGATTTCCAAATGTCTGCTTTCTCAGACCAGTCTCTTTAAAAATTGTTAGAAAGGAGGAGATGCTGGGAACCAAGACTTCCTTCTTCCTGAGAGCAAATGTCAGTTAAATAGATCGCCTGAGTTAAGGAAGACCTTATCGGCCTTCCTGCCTGGGAGACAAAATTAGCAACTTGAGCCTAACAAATGTTTTATTGGCCTCTTGCTCATGAGAAATTGGTTTGGGCTAAGATATGCTTGCTAAGAACTTAACAATGACTGGATGGCCCTGGACCCTGACCCTCCTCCCTGCTTGTCTTTATAAGGTGACCCGAACAATAAAGTTCAAGCACTTTATCAGACATTCAGACTAGTGCTTCTTCTTTATGTCTCTTGTCCCAACTTTCACCCCCTTCCCTAGGGTTTCGTTAAATTCCCAAGGACAGAGACAACAAGGCATGGCAAGGTCTGTGCCATGGATTTCAGTAGCTGCTTGTTGCTCATATCTCTCAAAAACAGGGAACAGAAACCAAGCAGAAAACTATTAAGAAAGAAACAAATGAAGTTTGTAATCCTGAAGACTCATCCGCCATGAAAAACTTTATCCATTAATGTTCTCCATCCTAAAGATTTCACAACCTCCCCAAACATAGACACTTTTGGAGAATAACTTTTCTAACACATGAAAAGATTGTGGGAGGGTTGCTTAAATTCACAACAGAAGAAATAGTTCAAGAATCTGGTTGGATTTTTTAATAAATTAACCAATCCTCTACTTACATTTCTGAGTGAGGACCATTTGTTGTGATACAAATACAGACAGACTTGGAAAACAAAACACAATGGAGTCATCATTACAGGAATGGTACTAGCAGAGAAGGACTGTAGAGTAATGGGGAACAGAAAGGACATTAGGGCTGAAAGTAGTCAAAATGCATTATATAAAGCTGTGAGTGACTTCATGAAATTAGTAAAGAAATACAACTTATCTCATTCTAACAGGTTAGTATAAAAATTCTAATAAATTGTGTGGTTTGTAAGCATGATAATCGTGTTCTTAGCCATAAAAGAGCATGAGAATTCCACAATTTAGGAATAAGTGCACCAATGTCTGATAAGGATTCACTTTCGGGTTTGTATTTGAACCTTCCCCACAGAACCTCTGGTAACGGCAGACAAGATCCCCCAGTTACATTTTCCTTAAGAGACTAATTACAACAATGAATGCTCCAAATTCAAAGGCTTCACCTGAGTCTCTCCTTTGTGCTTGAGTTTCCACAAACAAATTTAGAGAGCAAAGTAGCTGAATCCTTCCTTAGGAAATGTAAGGCTGCATAATTGCACCATGTTTCTAAGAACAGCTGGACAAGAATGCATCTTAAAATCAGAATTGTCAGCACAAATATATAGGGGATTTTTTTCAGATACTAGAAACAATCAAATGTACTTTATATTTCAGAAACAACTCAGTTCTATTTCGAAGTGAATTTTGGCTTGATTTTACATACATGCGAACTTAAGTAAGGTGGTTTACATGGAGAACTGTTAATGATCTTAAATGTTTAATACATTTTATCAGCTTACAACTTACAACTTACCTGGCTACATTTTATAGGTGTATAACATAAAGATTGATTTCCATGTTGTAGTATCATTAGTTTTTATATTTCAAGCGAGAATTATTATGTCAGTTATATCTTCAGCCAGTTATTTGCCCAAGCCTTACTTTTCACATGGGCATTTGAACAGGTTCAGGAAATTAATGCAACAGAGTGGACAGAGTTGCAAGGAATGGATCTCATTTTAGAAAATCCTAATTTTATTTTAGTTATAGGAAAGTAAATAAATTTCCCCAAAGAATGTATTATCAAACAAAATACCCATTGACCATAAGAAGATATTTTCTTGAACTTCAATAGCCATCTGGTATAAAAATCTTAATAATAATTTAATTCAGATTACATGACTACCTAAGCTTCAGCTCTCAAGAGGTGTGGAAAAATGAATAATTGGAATAGATCAGTACCCAGAGAAAAGGCAATGTTAGAAGGTTGTTCTCATTAAGAGAGAGTGAACATATTCAAATAGCTCTTTGCTGTAGCACAGAATTTTATTTCTTTTTTAGAATTTTATTTCTTATTCAACACATTAATTATACATTGGTCACATCATTACAAAACGAGATAACTACTCTTCAAATATTATTTGACACTTCCTCTTAATAGTAATATTCATGTAAATATGAAAATGCCAATCTTTAGGAGAAAATGGAAGCTGATAATGTAAGTAAACGCAATTGTGGTAGTAGAACAAGTGGAGATTTATTTCAGAGTGGGAACTAATTATGTGAAAAGAGTTTATTTAATGCAATCAAGTGAAACTATAAATGGATTTTTCCATGAGTTAACCAGGTAACAAATATTGTGGCACATTTTGCTTTTCTCTAAATAAAGAGGATTGCATCTCTTGTCTATAAGGCCAGACTCTAGAATCTTTTTGCATTGTCAGGGAAGCATAGTGACAAAACCCAGCTATCTTCATTTATCAACATCCAACTACAACTATTATTGGAGTTACTGCATTGTGTCCCCTTGGTCACTTTTTTCCCAATCGCTGATAAAATTATTACCAATTGATACTACAGAGCATAAGAGATTTGATGAGAATCTTCTGCACTGAACTGCTGTGACAGTGATACATGGCTAAGGGAGTGTCCTTTCTAAGTGTAAGACACTTTATGACTATTTATTCAGTGTAATCGAGGTTCTGGTCAGTACTTTCATGAAACGTAAATGCCAGTGGAATTCATAACATATATTTAGTCATGTATAATATCTTTAAAGTATAAAAAAAAATAAAATATATTTATTAATATAACATGCATAGCATAAGCTGCCAGAGGAGTAGTTAGGGCACAGAGTGTATGCATTTATGTTTGTCAGTCTCATGGACACAAAATATCTCCAGGTACAAGTTTACTTTCCAAACATCATTATGTGGTTTGCTCAGAAGTAGCTGAAAGATTTTGGATGAATATGATGGGCTGTTATTTAATGTGGTTCTGGTAGAAATAACAGCCCTTAAGACTTGATTTCATGATAAAGTAGCTTGCTATTGAAAGAAAAAAATAAAGGAAGAAGGTCTCTTACAGAAGAAACTGTACTGGAAAGTAATCTGGCTAGGAAACAAAGTTATTTCTTATCTGGGTTTTAGCAAAGGTTCATACCATCAAATGACAAGCAGAGCAGTTGAGTGTTTCCAAATATCATTAACAATGGCACTTAAATATTAAATTATATCAGGTTAGCATCTCATGCCATTGGAGATACAAGGATGCACGGGATTGGCAAAAAATCCACAGACACTATTGCCTGTAAAAGTAAGAAATTAGAATTATTTTAACAAGTTCGTGTTTTCTCATTTAATTACTAGAAATAAAATGGAAAAACACATTTCTTGAATGTTCAACCAATTGTGAAAATGCAACTGAACACCACGGATTTTTTTCTTGCTGTGATGTCCAGTAGTATTACTGACTCATAAAACATGGCAGCCAGTAGAATAAAACGTTTTGGTTAATATTAGAAATACATATGTATAAGTGTGTGTGCGTGTGCGTGTGCGTGTGCGTGTGCGTGTGTGTGTGTGTGTGTGTGTGTGTGTGTAAGAGAGGGAGAGACAGAGACACAGAGAGATCTGTCCCTATGTGGCTAAGATATGCCATCTAGCTGTAGGCCTGTTCATTTGAAGGCTGCAGTACCCAAGAACAGTGAACTTCAACTGGAAAAGCATAGACAGCAAAATTGTAATTGCTGCAGATTTATATTGAGTAAATGTTAGGATTCATTTCTCTGCCACCTTTATATGATGTAAAAGAGTAGCTATAAGCTCATTGACACAATTAAAGAAAATGCATAGCTTATTACAGCCATTCAGGAAATAAAATATTTCGAAAACAAATGGACGTAGATTTGAGGTGGAAAGTAACTCTACAAAGAAGAAAGTGCTGGCGGAATAAAAATTGTATATACACCCTAATGCATTGGCATATGTAGAACAAGTTCATTTTTTCAAAACATTTAAAATGAGGCAAAGGTTGTGTGTAAAGTCATTTCAAACAACACATGACATTTGAAGGACAATTTGCTCCCAATCAACTGACACCATTTTTGATGAACTTCAAGAACGTGTATGGCTTTTTAAAACACAAATAGTGAAGAAAATATAAGAAGAAAAATTGAACATATATATGAGAACTATGTTTTAAGCAAACTCTCTCCAACTTCAAAGTTTGAACTAGACAAGAGAAGGGTGAACTTCCTATCCAATGCTCCTTTTCCCACTCTACATGAGGAAAAGCAGTTTATAGTAATGCGGATGCCAGGCGTCTGTCAGTTTTAAACATGTATGTTAACATCTGATTTCTTATTGAAAATTACTGTTTGGAAGAAAATTTATATTCAAAAATATTCTAGGGGGGATGCTCTTGAGTTTGGTACTACTTTCTTTAATAATAATAACCTAATAACTATATATTATGAACAGTTTTTTCCTTTTGGGAAAATATAATGGTAGTGCAAATAAGATGTAAAAATTTGTGCATTTTATTTATTAATGTAATTAACATATTTTAGTAAATCATAGGTCAACATAGATTAACATATTTTAGTAAATCATAGGTCAATCATAATTAGAGATTCACCAATTGCACTGGTCGAAAATCTCTTTCAGATCTATAAATTAGCCTGAGTGTTTATGAGGATATGAAAAGTCTATTTTTTATTTGTGATCTCTCCTGGGTCTAAAATTAGTAGCAGAATTTGATAGAACATTACTAAAATTTTATTAGAAGTTTTATAAAATTTAAATGAAATATCAGTTTAATCTTATCATGGAATAATAAGAGCTAGCTAATCACATCAAAAACATTTGCTGTTCAAGAGGTAGGAACAGAGGTGGACAAGTCAAGATGTCTGCCTCATGGCTATAGCTGTTCCTGAACACATATTCTTAGCAACATTTTAGCAAAGTTCTTAGCTTTGTGATGCCTTTTATTAAGATTAGCAATCATGAATTCCATAAAATCCAACAAGTTCACTCTTCAGTACTTTATGGATAGAATAATTAGTACACCAATTAGACTGCAAGACATTTATGTCTTACATCAATTTTGCATTAAGAGCATAAGTTCCAATTGATGACTCCTGTATATGGTGCCAGAATCTGTACTATTAATGATTCAGGTGAACCACTTAGTATTAAATGTGTGGCTTTATGCATAAAGTCTAACAGTCAAAATCTGGACATGTAGAAAATATCATTGAAAGGTAACATGGTTGCATCAATGTTAATTTAAGCATACTGATGTCTACTGTCCTTAAAAATCAAGATGGTATTGGTTGTTCTTGATTAATTGAACACATGTAAACATTTGTTTTAGGCAAAGCTTTAGAGAGTAAACAAAATATTTTCTGAGAATGTGAAAATTTTGAGGGAATCTAGTTTTAAAATTGATATCAGCCATTTACCAATAAACACCCTTGTAACATGTGCCCTTGAATGAATGGAGCACTTTCCTGGTTCCTCATTTCTACCTCATATTCTCACCTGTTTTGTGTCAGTTTAGATAATATACTACTCTACTTAGATACTTGCTTTTAAACTTAAACTAATTAGTTTCATTACACTGGAACAGAGGGCACCTGTCAAAATATGAGCGTATGAAACAAAACTAGCATTGTCTTCTAAGTCTGTAGGCTATGGCTTCCCTAGATCTTAAGCTGTAATATAAAAGTGTCTTTTAGTTCCAAAGCCCCCCTCAACTTTTATTAAGAATGAATAAGTGGAAACTTTTGCAGGGGAACAATAATACACAGTTTCATCATTATATTGGCAAAGCATCTGTGCTGTTGTGGATTATAACTCTTAATGCCTGGAAACTATACAGGGATTTGGTGGTATAATAGTAATTCATAAGAAGAAACAGGCGTATGTAGAGAAAATCCCCAAAATATAGTAACTTCTTTTGGGCAGCAGCCTATGAAGGACTCAAGAAATATATATCCAAGTAAACTAAGGATATTCTAAGCATTTATAGATCAGGAAGGAGAATCTTGTAGAGATATATTTATATAAATTAACTACCTAGAGAATAATATATTAACCAAAACTAGCAAAAAAGAACTTGAAGTCCAGCACACCTTATAAAAACAAGACTTTAGGATAAAATAAAATCCATTCATTACGTGTATAAATATAATGTTTTACATTCAGGATAATTGGTTTGAACTATTCATCATGGTTTAGATATAGTAGACTATGGTTAAAAAAATGTTTCAAGAATTTCAATAAGAGAGGGTAATGTTCAGCATGTTCAGACTAGAAACTACTGTGAAAAAATGAAGTCATGATTGTGTAAAACTTTTGTAAAAATTCTTTTCATACTATAATAAGAGGTTAGATACTTGTATGTGGAGAACAGCCTATCAAATCAACCTATAATACAGTTGACTAAAATAATAAAATGTCACAAAAGTAATTACTAATTATAATTAAGTATTCATATATAAATTTCAACTACAACTTCATTTTGACCAGAGCAAAATCCCATGAAGTCCAAAAGCATGAAATTGTACTAAAATTTTTATTCTTCTAAGAGGTGTAGCACATTTTCTATTAACACAGCAATCATCCTGACTGGTTAAAAAGAATACAAGCAACAGTACAATGAAAGGAACAAATTTGCCATTACTGTGTCAACTCATCTTGGTAAAGATATTCATGTTATTGTTAGGTTTAAGAAAATGCTTTTTTAAAAAAATGACAATGATACAACATCTATCTAGTAAAAACGAAATATGAAGAGCACTCAGATTTTTAAAGGTCAGAATCATAATCTTGCGGTAGGCTGATTAGATGCTGATTAGATTCAGGTTTCATAAGTTAGTTTGTAGGATATTTATTTTTCACAGGTATTAGCTTACAGAAAAGCAGCCAGGAACACTGTCTCAAGTTGTTGTTATTACTGTCTTGTGAAATAGTGATTGACAATATTTTTTAAAGTGTTGGACAAACAAAGAAACCAGAACAATAGCTAACCAATAATGGTTTTCAATATTCAAACATTTTCATTAATTTCATGCTATCATTTCAATACTTACTAACAATGAATATAAGATACATGCTAACATGAGAAACTTATATGTAACAGATGTAATTTATTTACTTGAAATGCTGTCATAAAAATTAGCAGCATTTCAATCTTAAGTGATGGAGCCACAATCAATTGTCATATCTATGTTAGAAAAATAAATATGGTTTTGCCTAATTCTGCACTTTGCCTGATTCTATATTATTGGCCAGGCAGAGTGTGGTCACTGCTACAGTACTGACAAAATGGATTATGGTTGTAACCTGTAACTGTAGTGTCCCAGGATTAAGGAGGAAGAAGTTTCGATACCTCAAACCTGAGGATGCCATAGTTGGCTACCTCTTCTTTCCCAACCTAACGCCTCATAAAGCCAGCTCCCCGACTATCAACTTTAGTATGATTTTATTACCCTCGCAGCTATCAGGCTTCACTCCTTGTTTGACATTATTAGGTTCGTCCTCACACAGCCTGGGTACATAATGAAGAAGCTTCCAACGTCCCTACCCTGGCTAATGGTATACAGCCACAGGAAGATTGCCACAGAGACCATGGCCAACTTTGCAGGGGCATAAATACCTATTTTTTTCCTCACAATAAATGAACCAGTTCTGGAAAGTTCTTGCATGCATGTTCATTGCCAGCTACTCTAGCAGACCAAAATCTTGCACTGCACTCACTTGCTGAAGTTAAGAACCCCTCCATTCAGTCCAGCATCCCAAGAGGCAAGGGAACATGGGGCGACAGTAACCAACACTTATCTCGATTAGATTTGAGACCTGCTCTAAGAAGGAATTCCTGCCTTTTATAGTAAATATGACTAAAACCCATAGCTCGGGAAATCATAGGTCTAGTGGTGGAAACCTTAGATGATGTTTTTGTTATGTCACAAAGCAGAATTCCAAAATGCTAGTGCAGATGGTGTTGTCCTAAGTTGGTGGCCCAGACCTAACCAGTGTAGATTGTTTCAGGATAATCAGAGGGATTTTTACTGAGTAATCAGAAACCTAAATTCTGCATTCCCTGGAAATCTCAGGGAGGAGATTTTTGTTTTTCAGGAAAGCTACTACCTCCCCAGAGAAGAGTTCTTTGCTTCAACTACCTTGGGGGAAAAAATTAATCCCAGAATTAGCTAAATAGTTTGCATAAGTTCAAAATCCCTACAGTAACTCCCAGGCTTTTCAGGCAAGTACTCCATGGCCTGATGCTATTTGCTCTAATCAAGCAGACAAGGATTTCCTCTCAGAGTTGCTGCTTTCTACTCTTTAAGGAAGCTCAGCAGTCGTTCCCCCTACACAATGTTCTTTGTGCCTCGAGTTGTCTAGTTCAGTAGTTCCACTGCATCTGGCTTACATTTATTTTGTTAAATCGTAATATCTTCAAATTGCCTTATACATATTTAGGTTTGGATCCATAGACTTGTGATTATTTTTTCTCAACTTTGGTCTCAGAAACTTTTTGTAGTAGTGAATAATCATTAATGTAGGGACTTATAACTGTTCAAAGACTGTATATAATGACTGTATGTCACATCCATAAGTGGGAGATTTATGTCCCCGAATACAATGCTCAAGAAACATTCCTATAAGGGACCATAAAGAATGTGAGATCCAGAGTGTGGGAGGATGGCTTTGAAATGTTGTCCCTGACAAGGCATATCTTTTACACATATGAACTAACAGAAAATTTGACTACCTGTACAAGACATGCACATGTTCAAGCCCAGTTAAACATTCTAATGTTGAAGTAGAAGGGACTCCGGAGGCCCCACCTTTAGCACAGAAGTGGGTAGTTGCTAACTACTGTAGGGGAGAGAGTCATGTTCTTAGAGGGGTGAGCAATGACAAATTCTCAGTCAAGCAGTGAATAAACTCATAAAGTTATGACAGCAATATCTGGACTCTGAGTGTGAGTGTGTATAATATGACAGATAGGAAACAATGGAGAGACGGTCAAAGGAAGTACAGAGAGTAATTGAGTGTTATATATGATAAAGATATATGGCACATATCTATGAAAATTTCAAAGAATAAAAAAAGGAAACAAAATTTACAAATCATAAAAATGTTCAGAATTGACAAGCAGTTACAATTTATCATTGAAGATATTTAATGCATCTGAATCTTTAATCACTTAAAGTTCAATATTAATCCTAGTAACATATATGAAACTACTACTTGAAGTGAAACATGCAATTTCTGAGAATGAATGAAACTGCAATAAAGTACTCACAAGAATTATATTAATCTGTACACCTTGCTTTATATCATCTTGTACACATTCTATTAGACAGAGTTTCAGCATCTCAAACCTTTTTATAGATTGGTCAGCTGTTGCTGACATTGATGAAATATAATAATGTTACCAGACCAGGAGACGTTGAGTTTTGCTCAATCTACTACTTTGTCCTATAAAACCCTACTGAGTTGTTTCCCTGTTTCCTAGGAATCTGATTATAAATATATAGAAAGTCTGAGTGAAATAGGGCTAAAGTCCTGAGTGTCCCTGGTAATTTTACTAGAGCTATCTCTGAGGACCTAATGCAGAGCTCAGAACAGTTCATTCCACAAATTTTCATTATCAGTCTTCATCTTATGTAAAGAAGACCTAATAATGGGGCACAGCCTCCTTTCAATTGTGTGAGTTTTCTGTACTGAATAATCTTTAACTTTCAGACACAAAGGAAATGGGACTTTTGAAAAAAATCTGTTATTTAACAAATAGTTGTTAGACACCATATCTGGAAATATTGGATATATAATTTTAATAGATTTTCAGTGATGTTTTATGTATTTTTCAGACTCACTTATTCATCATTATTCATGGATATCATCCATAATAATATTATTTAATATTTCTAATGTGTGACTATATCATCACTTTGAATTCATTTGTTAATTTCGCTTGGCTTTTTATTCCAAAGTTCTGTCATTTTGGTCTATATTTTTATATTCAGAAGTTCAGGAAAATAATGAAAAGTTCCTTTCTCCCATTTTCAAGCATATTTAGATAAATGTCTTATGAAATATTCCTTATATGCGATTTCTATGAAGTAGAAAGTATAATATTTTACTTTACCTAAATGTGCAATATTTTACTTTATAAGTATTACAATTATAATAATGTAATATTGTAATATAATTTTGAAATATTTTATCTTTTAATGTAAATTTCTGCCCTAAATGTGTTGTATTTGCTTAACTCCAGAAGAGGCAGTTAAGTAATAAGAATATTTATTTCCATTGTTCAAGATTTATTTGGTGTTTTTGTTGGTGTGACACTTGGGCAGTTGGTTACATCATCCATGTGCAGAATGTACATTTTGCAAGATATTGCAATGTAACTACACACATATAACACACAGATAAGATCTTTTGAAGAAGTTATGCATAAGACAAGCATAATAGATTTATACACTGAAGCCAGGTATGAATAACTGGGACTTCATCCAATCAATGTTCTTTGAGGGTGTAGAGCACAAAGACACCATAAGACTGCATACAATTGGCAGTGTGTCTCAATGACTGTGAGATTGTCACATTAACCATGTTGTCACTGTCCAAGCACAACTAAACTCAAGTTATAACTGTTGAAAAGTGAAGTGTGTTCCAGGCTACCCTAATACAACTGCAGTATTCAAAACTCAGATAAGAAGGAGAGATGGTGTCTTTTTTTTTAATTGGAAATTTTATTTACATTTCAGATGTTTTCCCCTTACCCCCTTTTCCCTCTCCCTCCTAGGAACTCCCTATGCCTTTCCCCCTCCTCTTGCCTCTATGATGGTGTACCCCACCCACCCTCCCCCATACCTCACCTCCCCACCCTCGAATACCACCCCCCACAATGTCCAGCCTTCATGGGACCAAGGATCTCTTCTCCCACATATAAATAGCTCTCTTGCATATATAGCTGGAGCCACGGGTCACTCCCTTGTGTCTTATATAAGGTTTTACTGCAGTGAACACACACCATGATCAAGGCAACTCATATAAAGAAAACATTTATTTGAGCTTGTCTTACAGATGGGAGTGTGGCAGAGTCCAGGAGGCATGATGCAAGAGGAGCTGAGAGCTCTAAACCTTCATCTGAAGGCTTCTAGGATAAGACTGGCTTCCAGGCAGCTAGGAGGAGTGTATAAAATGCACTCCCACAGGGACACATCTACTCAAAGGCCTCACCTACTCCAACAAGGCCACACTATCTAATATTGTCACTCCCATGACCAAGCATATTCAAACTGCCACAGACTGTGTTGTCCCCATAGAAACCCTGCTGTTGCTTCCTGGATGGTGACGTGCTTGGACTTCTGAAAATTTTTGAACTGCAACAGTTTTTTTGTTTTCAGTTTTTTTTTTTGTTTGTTTGTTTTTTGGTTTCTTTTGAATCCCCAAATGAATATGCACTCTTCTTCATACAAGCCTCTTCTTCAGGAATCAAGAAGTCACATTCAAGACATTAGTCTCAGGAGAGGGGACACTGAGAAACATATCATTCCTTACTCCATAGAGATCTTTAATAATAGTAGAAATGGGTTCCACCAGCCTAAGAATTTTTCTTATGCTCTCAGCCAAGTCGGCCACAAAGAGCCAATGACCTAGAATATGTAACCTTTCAGTTTGATCAACTCATAGGCACCATCAACCATCTGCTTATGAACCTCTTTCCACTGCTCCTTGTATGCATCACTGCCTACAAGGTTTAGACTTCAGAGAGACACCAGCAACAGTCAAGCCGTTCCACAGAGTTGCACTGGAGTCTATAATCTCCCAAGAACCTATCTACGACACCTTAATGGGTTAGCTCTCATTCTTTCTCCTGTCTGGTAGCAAAGCCAAGCTGATTTCAGACTGTAATCATTTCTGAAGCTTGTCTTTTTTTTTTTTTTTTTGAGGAAGCACAGGAGGAGGAGGAAGAGGAGGAGGAGCAAGAGGAGGAGGAAGAAGAGGAGGAGGGGCAGGGAAGGGAGGGGAACCACTTATTTTCCAAGCCACATAGGTCAAGATATCCACTGTGTTTGAAACAACAAGCTATTTTCAGTTCCTTTCAGGACATCGAATATGCTGGATGATTTCAGTGTTGCAAATGATGAGAAATAAATAAATGAATAAAAATAAAAATGATAAAAAACAAAAAAATAAAAAATAAAAATTTATAAAAAAAAAACAAAAAAATGAGCTTGATGATGTTCATATTTTTCTGAACTTAATTGAGACAATTTTCTTCTTTTTGTGGAGAAGGCCTTGATGTGATAATGACTAGATTGGAGTTTACAGTCACACTACTGTCTTGGCCAGAAACACTGTTTTATGTTGTAATGAAATGATTGTCATGCTGGAGATCCATCCACCCTTCCTTCATTTTGTCTTCCAGGATATCAACAATGGCAAGTTCATCTCTCAAGTCCTTCATTAGGACACTGATAACACAGCAATAACAACAACCCCAACCCCAGCAACCTACCAGAATCTAATCCTGGTGATGTGTTTTCATTACGAAGATGAAGAGTCAGTGAGTCCTTGAAGGATACCATCTTGGACTTATATACAAAAAGGAGAGTGAGTATGTGATTGGTGGCCTTAGGTGTACAGTAGCATGGTCTAGTATAGGAGTAGGTGGCCCATAGACTTATAATAAGAATATCTGGAAAAATAACTACTGAAAAAAATGCCTGTCTCAATGGATACTTTTAACAGCATTTTTATATTATAAGCTACTTAGAAATAGTCTCAATGTTTGTGAGAAGTAGGCATTCATGAAAGAGAATATTTAGAGATAGCATATTATTAAAGTGTACACATATAGGTGTACACACACTCACATTCACACTCAAATACAAACACGGATACCCACATGCACAGGACATTGAATATGCTGGATGAGACACATTATAGCAGCTTCATACTTAAATGATCACACACACACACACACACACACACACACACACACACACACACACACACATGTGTTTCACACTACACTGACTAGGTAGACAAAATAAGGCTAAAGATGTGAAAGTTAACTAAAATCTTACTGCCCTTTTTACAACTTCTATGATATAATTTAAGCATAGGTAAAACCTCAATTGACTCAAAACATATCAGTAAATACTCTGAAATAGCACTTAGGTAAAAATACATATTGATTAATAGAGTGGAAAAGATTATGTAAATGGTTCCTTATATACATATACATATCCATTCATACACATACAGGGGTGTGTGTGTGTGTGTGTGTGTGTGTGTGTGTGTGTGTGTTGTAAGTAAAAAATTTATAAATGCATCAGTGCATTTAATTGGCATAAATGTCTTATCCTGCAAATTCTGACCTTCACTCTATATAAAAAGAAAGTTAAAATATAAAAGCAATTTGTTTTTCTTTGAGTACCACTTGAAAGTGAAAATGCTGGAATAAATTCTATAGAGCTGCATATAATTATATTTAGTGTGATGTAAGCTCCAAACACAAAATATGCATGTTACTTGGCTTCCTTTTCACATTTTCAAAACAGAAGAAATTTAATTTAAAAGGAAACATTTATTTTAGTTCATGTTTTCAGGGGTCACATTAGATGACACCGTTTCTTTAGGCCTGCAGTCAGGGAACAGCACGTGTGCTGTCTGAGGTGAAATAAACCTGCTCAATTCATTGTGAAATTAGAGAAAAAAATCTTAATTTGCTCTTCCTAATGGATGACAATTATTATTTTACCTGTAGGAATAGAGTCAGCATTTCTTCATCAAAATTATATTGCTGCCATTACAAATTAACAAAATTGCATGTGTTAAAAGAACATAAATCTATAGGATGCTATTTTAAAGGTCAGAAGTCCAGTGTCTGTCTTTCTGGGCTAAGTACCAAGTGTTGCCAGAGCCAAGTCACTCTATGGAATCTCATTAAATGAATCTCTATTCTCAGATTGTGACCTCATTCTCATCTCAAAAATAGTTGTATTTCATATCTGTGACCCTTACTCCTTAGGCACATAGATCTTTCACTAGTTTCACACTAGCCTTTTTGCTTTTCGTGGAGACTAACTAACTATAATCTTGTTGGCTAAGGATCTGTAATCTCTATTACATTCAAATTTTCCATTACATATAAATAAATGCCAATATATTCCAGGTATGGGAAATTTAATAAAATTAGGGCAGTGAATAAAATAATTTTTGTATCATTTCTCATTAATACTATTTGTAGAAGACTTAGTTCTTAGTATTGAAATTCCATGTTATATTTTAGAAGCTTTAAATAGTCTTAAAATCATATGAAATATTTTATTAATTTTATTAGCCTTTTAATATCCACTACCACTATACTAGTTCAAACCATAAAAAACTGAACAAAGCATTGAGAGGTATTCTCATCAATTTTGCAAAATAAGTGATATATTGATACTATAATTGTAATAAGAATATTGAATCTCATTGTTGTGGAGATTATCAGTGGGTTAGGCACGTGGCTACAGCAAGCATGAGGACTGGAGCTATTTATTCCTAGAAATCACATAAATTGTACAACTGCATGGTTGCTTCATGAAATTATCCCTCAGAAATCAGGAACAGGAAATCCCTAGAGTAATGCGGTTAACCACATCAAGTGAAACCACAAACTCTACATTAGTGTGTGTGCTACTGCCTCAAGGAAAAAGCAGAGAACAATGAAGATCTGTTACTATCAGCCTTGGGCTTCCACAAACATGAATATAAGTTCACTGGCTCACACACAGACACACCTTTGTATCAACCAACATGAAAATATAAGCATATTCTGAAGATTATATAAAATAAATAGCAAAGAATGAACATTAATCTATGTTTACACACAAAAATGTTTATTTTAAGCTACAATTAAACTGAAGCAAGTACCAAACTTTAGTAATCAGCTGGCATGACATCATTTACTGATAACATTCCTTGTACTGTAGGGAGAGAGTGGGAGTGTGAAACCTCCAGGTGTTCTGGTTTGAATGAGAAATACCCCCATGGACTCATTTATGAGTTCCTTGTACCCAGTTGTTAGAATCGTTAAGGAAACTTTAGGAGATGTGTCCTTGTTAGAAGATGTTTGTCACTGGCTTTGAAGTTATCTATCTATCTATCTATCTATCTACTATCCATCCATCCATCTATCATTTATCTATCTACCTACCTATCAATTTGTCTGTCTATGTATCTGTCTGTTTGTCTGTCTGTCTATCTATCTATCTATCATGTATCTATTCATTTGGCTAGTAGTTGTGTCTCAAGATGCAAGCTCTCAACTACTGTTCAAACACCATGTCTACTTGCCTGGTGCTATTGCTCCTGGCAATGATGGTCATATATTCAGTCTCTGAAACTGTAATCCCCAATAAATTATTTACTTATAAGTTGCCTTGGTCATAGTGTCTATCAGAAAATCTAAAATGTCACCATGATACAAGTATAGACACTTGAAAAACTTAAACAGTCGTTACAAAACTGTTTCAGTCTTCAGAATCATACAGGATTCCACTGATACTGTACTATAGTATATTAGCTAAAATTACACTTCTGTGATATGACATACATTGGAATGCTCTGGTAATCTGTAAAATTCTTGCATTTCCTAACAAAACAGACCCCTCCACATCTTCTTCTAAAAAAGGACCCAAGACAAGCAGCTTCCTCATTTTCAGAGCAGGTGAAATTTTCTGCTGTCCCTAGGTCCTTTCCTTCAGTTTGTGCCAATTTTTTAAATTATTATGACAAGAAAATTTCAAGCATCTTTTCATATTGATATTCAAAGACTACATGCTAACTGTGAGACTGGTATGACTTTTTAAAACTTCATCAATCATGTGGCCTTGAAGGTTGTTATTTCAGTACACCTCATTGCTATTTGCAACTAATTTATCTGGTCATTCTTTTGTATTATATGTTTGGTGATCATAATACCTTTAATGAATCTATTTCACCATTCTTTATTTGACATCTTAAGTGCTTTAAATGCTTTTTAAAAACTATGAAATATTTTTATTTGCTTCTCAATTTCTAGTATTAATATGCTATTTCAAAACATAAAGTTTGGAATAAGCCATTGGAAAATATGTTTACAAATTTATGAAAAATAAAATAAGCAATTTACTGCTGCTATGATCCTAATAAGAATAAATGAGTGAAGGTTTGCAAATCTAAACAATTCACTACAATTTACCTAGTACATATTCTCAAACATCTTTAAAGTTTAAAACTTGTCTTTCAAATACAGTTAATCCTTCTGTGAATTAAAGTATAAATATACACACAGGTTGACTGACTGGCTAGGTATTTGTCAGTGTGAATAATTAGAATTTTGCAGATCTAGAGGCAAATATCCTGGGAAAACTCTAGTCTCTTTAATATCTATCAATCACTGTCTGACCTAATATTCCTATGACTATCAGATAGATAATTTTTCATATTCTGTTGATAGATCACTAGATTCCATCAACTCCAAGGCTTAAAAATAGCATCAGCTATCATCTGAGACCTATAGCAAGGATATCCTCAAATTTTGTACCCTACATACCTGATATTTACAGAAACATATTTTTAAAAGTGTCTTGATTTATGAGTTTATTTTGTTTTGCAAATATAAGAAATTCACGAATCTAATACAACATGGTAACACAGTATTTGGTACAACCAGAACCATCATGTTCCTGCCGTAGTCAACTCCTTAAGAATAAACTATCTCTTTATCTTTTCTGAGACAAGAACTACAAACACATCTCAGTGTATGCATAGTATTCCAATGTCATGAGAGCATAGTTTGGAAATAAATAAAACTACAAAATATTTGAGAATTCATATCAACTAAACAGTAGCATTAAAATAAAGACTCAAGGAAGGACAAAATGGGTAAAGGAATCTGTTTCATATGCCTGAAGAACAACTCTTAGAATACGTCAATATATATATTTAAAAAAAGTCTTTGTACAGAAGAGAACCATGAGAGCACTTGCAAGCGAAATGGGACTTGACAATCCCTGTGCATGGAAGGAGAAAGGTTAGCAAATGAGCTCTCATAAAGATGCACAACTTCCTTGTCCATTCAGACCTTATAGTCAAATATGTAAATGTTATTAGTCAAGCTAAGGAAATATGTCTCCAAGGTAGACAAAGCTATCACTGCATTACTGAGAAAAATTCTGAAGTAGTGCAGTCTGAGACCGAGCAATGTAACAAAGGATCAGAAGACTTCCCAGAGGTAGAGAATCAATGTCTGGTACTGTGAGGTGAGTAAAGTTAGCAGCAAGATAAAAGTTGGATGTGTGCTGCTTGCTAGAGAGAGGACACTAAAGGTATAAGACATGGGACATGGTTAAATAAATTTCTCATATTCACAGGTTACTGCAGCTCTTGCTCCTCATATAGGAATCTTATTGTACTTGACAGCTATTGTCACAGACTCATAACTACTCAAAGGCCAGGAAACAAGTGACTGTGGAGTGTTGGGCCAGAAATGAGACATTAATATCTTCCTTCCCAGTGAAGATCAGGGAACACTGAAAGATGAATGAAGAAATTGTAAGAGTCAAAATTCAGCGAGGACATGGCAGGTGTACTGGATGATTCTGTATGTCAACTTAGCACAACCCTGAGTCACCAGAAAAAAAGGAACACTGGTTGAAAAAATGAACACACTATATCCCTCTGTCCACACATCTTCACTTGCACATTTTATTGCAATGATTCATTGGTCCAGTTTGAGATCTCTGGCTTTTGTGAAACCATTAGATATTTGCCAGGACTCCTCCATGTTATCGTGTTGTTGTCCTGTGTCACAGAGATCCTGTAGCTTTGGAACAGCAGGATTGACCCTTTCACACATTCGTAGACAATATAGATTTTGGGGTGTGTCAACTCAAAGGCCTGAATCTGGGTCAAAGTGTTAGCTGGGCTGGTAAACCAAAGGGCTCTCTTTTTATCTGCAACACTGGGGTGAGGTTTCCAGCACTACTTTGGCTAGTGCACTTAATTATGTCAGCAAGAAGCAGGTTCCCTTTCCTGCTCTTATGCCCTTAGAAACATCTCATCTGCTCTCATACATCCATAGACAGCTCCTCTGTGTTGCACAGTCAAGGTGTGGGCTGACGTCTCCCAAGTGCTGCAGCTTATAAGGGTCTAGATCTGCTGTTCTCAGACCCTGGGAGCTCTGTCCTCAGTTTTCAGAAGACATTTAGAAAAAACTACAGTGAGCACATGAGTTTTTTGAGATAGCCCACCATTTTCATGGTGTGCTGTGATCCTGAGATGCAAGGTCCTCAGACACTTCATACCAGGATTGCTTCTTGATGATCATATGCCTTTTCTGCCAAAATTACATACATACAATACTGGAGGTGGGTGACAGACATCACCTCTGCCACTCTCCCACATTTACATTCTAGGGATCTGTTTTCCCAAACCCCAGTTACTAGGGCCAGCTCCATTGTGCTCTCTGTGCAGGGTTCAGGTCCACTTTCCCAAGTGCTGCCTCTGGTAAAAGATGGCGCCAACTCTTCAGAGTCAGTATCTAGTGATGTGCAGGGCCAATCATGGACATCTACATAAATACTGGTGACAGCCATTACCAGAGATATCCCCATGTTTTCTATTGGTAATATTAGCCACAGACATTAACACCAACCTCTGCCATGCTTAGCCACATGGCTCAATCTGGGACCTTACAACAGACAAGGTTAGCAGAGCTGGCCACTTACAAGTGACTACTCCTCTCCACCTTTGAGTCTCCAGTTCCATCTCTCTTCATAATGCTGAAGGTGCTCCACTTATGTTTCTTTCCAATCAAACACTACATACTTGCACATTGTGGTGACTCCATCTGCAGACTGTCCATGTGGCTATGGACCCTTGGGTGACATCCTCCATCCATGCTGCATGGTGTGGCAGCAAGCAGTTGTCTATGGCCTGCCTGTGCTATTCACTAAAGAGCAGGTCTGTGGGAAGCATGATGGTCCAAAAATATTTGTTTTCCTCTTCCCATGCTGGATTTGGTTGGATTTTTTTTTTTTTTTTTTTTACAAATCCTAGGTATGAAACAGTTTGGCCACCAAGCAAGGCATCAAGGACTGCCATCTGCTCTGTCCCCAACTAATATAAGAATGTCACAATGTCAAGTTGCCTTCTTGTCCATTGGGTGGGGGTGTATTTTTAATTATGTACATTTGTCCATGTGCAGATCTGTATGATGTGCACATGAAAGAAAGGGTCTGAAGAGACTCTGGATTACAGATAATTGTGAGTTCTCTGATTATAGAATGCAAGTTCCCTGCAAAAACAGAAGGTACTCTTAAATTATCGCCCATTTCCCAAGCCCCTGAAATTTGTATTTTCTGAACCAAAAAATTACTGATGATAAATCTGGGTGTTTAATAAAATTAGTTTTTTAAAAAGATTTGTTCATTTGAGGTGTTTCCCCTGGTCATTAGCCACCATGTGATTGTTGAGCTGGGTCCTCTGCAAGAGCCATGATTACATTTTACTGCTGAGTCATCCTTTTAGACCCCAGAATTCAACTATGACCTACTCTCATCTATTTAGAAAAAAAGATTCTATTCTACATCCCTGAGTCTGCTACTTCATGCTCTAAGAACCAGTAGTATTGCCATTGGTCATCAATTTAATGTATAATAGCTCTAAAAATGAAATATATTCAAACTATTTATCTGAATAATCAATTTCTTTAAAAAATGACAATAAATTGACTTCTCTTTTATATATATATATATATATTATATATATATATATATATATATATATGTAATTTTCTATTACCTATATATTTATATCTCCACATTTATAAGTCTTACCTACCCCAGACTAGTATGAATTTGGGTGCCATGCATTGAGTGTTAATAGTCTGACATTATATAGTACAAAATACAAGATTATCAACTACCTAATCTTTCGAAGTGTGACCTTCCAAACCAAGGTTCTCAAGTATCTTGCTTTCATATGACATACCAAATTACAGATTAAATTATATTCAGTAAGTGTATAAAGCATGCATAAAATCAAAACTAAGTATAATAGGTTCTGCCATTTTTGAGCTAATTATAAATGCCTCTTCCATTAGTATTCCCAAACTTAATTGGGAATTCAAAAACACAGAGTGAACTGAAAACTCAATACTTCAGCTTCTAACAGTTTTAATATTCTCTGGGGATAGAAAAAGATGAAGGAAAAAATAAATAGATAAAATATCTTGTTATAGTTCACTGACTTGTGATTTAAATTCACACCATCTTTTAGAGTTTAGTAACAGTGAGGTCATTTTTAAAAATGCTGTTAACTACAAGATTAATTTTGCTTCCACATGATTGTGCCCCAAATCAAAATCTAATTATCATGAGAATTATTTAAGGAAAATTCAGGATATCCAATCTTTATTGTAGTTACTACTTATTTCATGGTTCCTAAGAAGAAAAATAACCAACTATTTATCATCTTAAATCGAACCTGAGAGAAGTTTATTGATATAAATACCACACTGAATCTTGACATAGGCCATTGGGATGAAGGCACAGAGATATCCATTTACTCTCCCACAGGCACAGGCAGAGATGAGTGGATCTAAAATGGCACTTCCATGTCTTTGTTCTGTCTCTTTCCTGTTACTTTCTGTTTTGATCAATGACACAAGAATATTTGACTTATACTTATCTTTGTATAAATACATGAGAAACAAGGCTTGTTTCAGACAAGAGGAAGTTTTGTCTATAGTATTGATTCTTTATGTGTCAGATATTTAAGAAGGACTGCCAGGTTACAGGTACAGTTCAAGATGTTGGGAAGACCTTCATAAATGAAAACAAGGTAATGTTTTCCTTTATGAGGTACTGATTTAGAAAAAAAAGGTTGATGGATACATATATACCTAAGTAAATATGTGTCAAAACCAGAGGAATTTTCCCAAAGAAAATGAGATAATATAAATATGAATATACAGTTCTATAAGAGACCTTAATTTTTATTTGCATAAAGGCTGTTACAGCAAATGGAAAAGTTAAGTAAGGTGCCATTGGGATAAGTAGTATGAACATAAATGTTGTCTCAATTTAATACTTTGACTCCTTTCTGGCTTAGTACTGAAAGGAAGAGATTTCATTTTTTATCAGCAACCTACAACAAAACTTGCCACAGTTGGAAAATACCTAGAGGGTAGAGAAAACATGAGAATTTTATTTCTTTATATTTTTCCCCACCTAGGTCTAGTTGCATTCTTACTGTTAAGAAATAATATGTGAAATCAGCTACAAAAGTTCTCTGTAGGGCAGATCTGAGTAATGGGGTAATGCTCACAACAGGATCCTCGTAAGGAGTAAAGCAAATGTGAGGATCTCCATCTCCTGGAGAAGAGTGTTCCCAGAGCAGAACACTAAGAATTTGAGGAAACAGCATCAGGAAGTTAAGGGTGAATGCCTCTTGCAACATTCCAAAAAGTAAATATATTTTCTACTTATCACCACCTCATGCTGAGCCACTGATGGTTCTGCCTAGTGCACAATTTTTCACTTCAACATCCTGAAGGCCATTCCATAAATCTTGAATTACTCATTACAATCAAAGAAAAACAAAGAACAAACAAACAAAAAATACCTACCACTATGACATTATTTTAAAAGTATACTTTGTAACCCAAGTTCTATTTATTTACATCTTAAATAAATTTCATTTGACATAATGTTTATCTTTTTTTAAATGCAGATAGGTCAGTTATATATATATTATAAGGCCCATAAAGAGGATCAGCATAGTTCACTCAGCTTAAGTCAAAATTGTTATATCTGTTCTTATTTCTTATCTAAAACAACTTATGATGTTGGTTTCCTTCTATAAGTATTGCAAGACTATCATATACAATAAATTTTAGTTTTTCCTAAAATCTACTAGATGGGTTATTTCCAATTTAGAGTTTCTCAAATACTTTTACTTTTCCTTTGGAACACTGAAGTTTAAGATAATGCTGATTATGAATAAAAGTAGATTTCATAGCTAGCAACATACAGATAGCTTATGATTTAAAATCTGCAAAACATAGACACTAATGGGTGAGAATAAATAACTAGACAGTAATTGAACAGTTGAATGAGATAAGTTCAATGTATTTTGTATCATGTGATCAAATTTGGAACTTCAATTATTTAATTACAAAATAGAAAGCACAAAAATAAAAAAAATTATCCTCATTCTATTATTTTCAAATCCTATGCAATTGTCAAGAAATGTTGTAGGTAATGGGCTATTTCCTGGTTACCAGAATAAGTTGGAAATTGGAGCAAGTCTTGGTGGAAATGACAGCAACTGCAAATTACCAAACATTTAGAAATGTCCTTGAATATATGTTATGACATCCCTCAGTAGATCCAACAGTGATGGGGTTGGACTAGTACATGATCAAAATATTTCATTTTAATCATTAATAATAAAAATGTTAATATAAAATAGCTCTGTGGTTGAACATGTTGATAAAACCAATATTAATGATTTCTATCTGTCTTAGTTATTCTTTATCTTTTATGAATAGAGTATAAGCAGAAAAAAAATCCCAATTGAATTCATCTGACTTTTTAAAATTTTTACTGTAAATACCAGATTTTTAAAAAAATATCAGAAGTCAATATTTCATTTATAATTAGATGACATTTTAATAGTATTAAAATCTTATTAAGAAAAGTTGTTATTGCCTAGCTAAACAAATTAAATGGAATCTACCTTGGGTTGAGATAGACAATTGTCCCATTCCAGAAGAATTAATAGTGATGGACAGATGAGAGAAGCTGGAATGGCAGAATCCAATGACGAGGACAAAGGGAGAGAAGGACCAAAGAAAGGAATAAGTGGAGAGACAACTAAAATTGAAGATCATTAGAGCTAGTATGGAAAAGTAATACAGTGGAAACTTAAACTTTTATGAAGGTGATGTAAATATAATTGTCAAATTATGGGAGAGACAGAGACCCAACTGGCCCTATCTTGTCATAAGATGAAGCAAATGTTTACTGGGATTCAGTAACATCTAATTGAGTGGTGGTCAAATGGTTCAAACAGAAATCTCAAACAACTCAGACTGTATGCTGAGACCACAGTTTGTTCCCCATAAACATTTGTACAACACATTGAGCATGTAAAGTCAAGAGGGTGCCTATGTAAAGCATAACCACTATGTGCTAGTATCCTTGGTATAGAAAAGCCCTCTGCTAACTATCAAATGAGAAACATAAACACCAACTCAGTCACAAACCCTCTGATCCACAATAGTATCATGCCTGCAACATATGCTAGAGCAATGGTCATACAAAGCTTGTAGGTGTATGTAACAAACCTGTATGTGATTTGATTTAAATGCCCACTCCATGAGATGAAATGCATTCTTAACAGTGTTCGGGTTGTCAATAACCTGAGACTAGATAAGCCATAGACCTAGGGGGAAAAAAACCAAATACAATCATTTTGCTAAAGGTAGATAACAATAAAATGACTCCCAGACATATACTGCTTTGCTCATAGGTCAGTGCCTTGTTCAGCCACCATAAGGGAAACTCCCTAATATAGAAGATGGCCACAAATGCAGAGACCCACAGCCAGACATAAATAGAACAAGAACCTTTGAACCCTCAGCCCTAAATAGGATGTCTCCATCTATTTCTTCCTTCAGAGCTCAGGGAACCAAGTGTAAGAGTAAGAAAAAAGAATTTAAGAGCCAGAGCAGTTGGCTGACACCATGAAAACAAAGTCTGCCTCCTCCTCTTTCTCCTTCTCCTTCCCCATCCTATTTGCTTTCCTCCTTCTTACTGGCCAGAATCTCAGAAGATTTTAAAGAGTTTTGTGATTATCTTTTTCTCTAATATCTGGATCCATGCCAATAGGCTGATTCACAAAAACGCTGTTGAGGGGAAGAAACAGGACAGGAGAATCAATAATACAATTTGTTTACAAAAATGACATAACAAGCCCTCATAGATTATGCAAATTAAGAAAGTGATGAATATTAGAATTTATTTGAAAATATATTATGGGACTTACATTTTAAAAATCTCAACTTTACTCCTGGCATGATTGTTTTCTTCAATTTGACTGGAATTATTTGCTATGCATTTATTTCAAATTTTCTCACAAATTCAAAATCAGAATATGCCTGTGGGATGTAATATGTAAAGCACCTACAGAGTATGTCTTGGATTGCTCTGTTATGAAATGTAGAATATAGATTTTCTTATCACTTCTGAGATGAGAAAACGGCAGGTATATGGCTCAAATGTAAAATAATTAAAATGTATTAATTTTCTACATGTGTATTTTTATATAATGAAATTCAGTGTCACTGCTACCTTGCTCATTATATGAGGAAATACATGCGCTATAATTAGCAATGTGTTTATTTTCTAGCATACCGGGCAGAAATGTTGCCCCCCATAGGATGATAAAAATGGAAAAGCAAATTAAAATGGAGTTGAGCCAGGGTATTGCTAGATCAATATCTGGCACACATAGACCTGCTTAGTCAAAGTTCTATGTATTCAGCAATGTTTTTACTTCAGCCAAATACCAACTGCAACCTATGCATATTTACTAAAAAAGCAGTGAATAAAATTAGAAAAACTAAGATGATTAACTTTTAAAGTTATCTTAATATTAATAACATATGTAAGATAACTTTAAACTTATTAACTATTTCTCCTAAACTTGTACAAATTAAAAGAAATGTGTAATGTTTGTATTTGCATATTTTCAAAGTGTTTTTGAACTTTTGTGCAATTAATTTGGTGCATAGTTATAAACAGCACAGACCATGAGCTTCAATGGTTTCATTAAATAGTCAATATTAATTATATAACATCACATCCAATATTTATGTGATTAGTTTCCATATGACAAACATATTTAATAAAACTTTTCTCCCTGGAGAATTCTACCTCCCAAACTGAAGCATAATCATTCACATGAGACAAGGGAACTCATACTTTAATGACATAATAAAAAAACATTCTTATTTTGTACATAATGATATTTAAAATGTATATGCAAGTGAAATGGATTATTCTAATTAAGAAATATATGGTTTTTGTCTACTTACCATTCTATTTTTATGATGAGAACATACAAAATGCATCTAGATTTTCAAGAATTGATATAGTTAGTAATTACATTCAAACTATTGTTCAATTAAACTTTTGAACTTAATCCTATAGATGTGTGATATTTTGTATAGTTGTCCAAAACTTTTCACAACCTAGAGATAGAATTTTCCCAAAATTATTCTTTTTATTCTATGTGAGCACTCTGAAAATTGAACACTCAAGATCATTTGTCTCTTTACAAATGCTGTATTTCACTAAGGGTGTGCATAGCAGGATCCTCCAAATTATAAAAAATGACAAAGTTCTCTTCTCTTCATGGTTGAAGTAATACTGAGATATGAGTGTACATGTGAATATGTCTTTATATTATATTGTGAATACAATATTATATATGAATTACAGTTCTTATCTTAATCTAGTCTTATTTTGATAACAGTGATAGACTTGATAATATGGAAACTATAAACAATTTTCAATAAATAATATGTACACTCATTCCTTCACCTACCCACTTCCCTTCTTTTGTATTTATGTTTTAAAATAAAACTGTATGTACTGTGTAAAAATCAGTTAACCATAGACCATTTCATTTTTAACTTTTGAAGAAGTTGCACATTCTTTCTTGTATGAATGTTCATACATTTCACTAGCAAGCCTGAAGGGTTTCCTTTACTTGGCATCTGCCTCATCACCTGTGTTTATGGTTCTTTATCATGACACTTACACATTAAATTATGAATGAAAAAGGATACACTTTTTGTTATAATGAAATGGAAACTGTTGCTGTAGTTAGTATCAATGTAAAGAAACAGGGAATACATTGGGGAATCAGTATACAGGTAGAATGAGGTGAAAGATTGGATGAAAACTTCCACTTTAGCATTCTTATTTCTGAAGTTTCTAATTGCATTTATTATTAAATTAATTACTCTCATATATTTTTAGCAGATATGTTGGCATTTTCTAACAAATGACTGTATCATTCACATATGTGGTTATTACTAAAAAATATCTATCAAGTCATACAATGAATATTTTGGGTCCTTTGAAAGTTTGTTTAAGTAGTGAATTGAAAAACTGGTTATATATATATATTCTACATTTTCAAAAATAATATATCAAAACTAATCTATGTCTCTCCAAATATTTATATGCTATTCCTCATTGAACATGAGAACTATATAATTTAGAGGTATATTAAATTTTTCATGTAAATATTTTATTTTTAAATTATGTGTCTTTGAGATAATTACAGAATACATTCATTCTATTAGAAATATCTAGTTATACTGCATTGAGCAATGCCTGTACATATATTCTTATTCTTATTCTTATTTTATTCATGGTATTATAATAACTCACATCCTATCTGCTCTTGGCATCTTAAAAATAATATCTTGGTTTAGTATTTCTTGCTGAATACTTGCTATTTATATAAGTACAATTGGAAATTGAACTTTCATATATTAGTGTTACAAGATAGTCTTCTCAAAGGAGATAGAATGTGGCATATGATTAGAAAATAATTAATTTTTGTACATATTTTTCTACAGTTTACATAAATCTATTGATTTCCCTCATCTCAGCTCCAAGTAATACATTCTAGTATTTTCTGACTTTTTGTGTTTATAACCCCTATGTGAATAAGAAAATTAGATTTGATTTAAATAATTAAATAAATAAGAAAAAAAAAGAAAATATAGAATTTTTCTAATAATAAAAAGTGAAAATGTCCTTTGGTTCTCAAAATAAAAAAAGTGTATTTCAACTGGAAAAAAAAAAAAAAAGAAAAAAGAAATTTGAAAGTGGGAGCCACAACAATGATAGCTTAAGAATTTTTATCACTAAGGCAGTGTTAGAGGGGAATAATGTGAGAAAATTCCAATGCATTTCAGTATTTCAGAACAGAATCATGTCAATAAATATAGAAAAAACTGGTCTGAAGAACTGAAATGAATATCAACATGATAGTAATTTGAAACATACTGAAATGCCTATGAAAGTGGAAGTCTCACATTGAGGGTATTTGGTGTTTTGGGGGTGTGTGTGTGTGTGTGTGTGTTGTGTGTGTATAAGAAATACAGAGAAACTGCAGAGAGTATAACAGTTCTTTGATTTTGTTGTTGCCCAAACAGACTTAGAAGATTCCAAGGGGCAGGGAACTCTGAAACAACAAATCACAATAAGCCACACAAAATACAATTATAATTATAAAGACTGACTCATTCTGCATTTAAAAAAGTGGAAAATTCCATTTCATTCCAGCACCTGCTGGTCAATCAACTCTGGAAACATGACTGGGGAAGTGAAGATGATTATAGAAAAGGCAAAAAAAGAAGATGCTAGAGACAGAGATGAGAGGGCTACTGGTTAATGCCACATCAGCTAGCAAGTTTAATTTCTTATTGTCTTTTAAAGGCAAGCAAGCAACTCAAATAATGAACAATTCCAGCAAGATAAACATAGCCACAAATGTTATGTGGCAAATTTTAGTACACAGTGTATTTGACTAAGGCCATTTCCTTCAGGATAGTACAGTCTCTCAAGGACTTATGCTTAAGCAGGTTATAAAGTATGTCTTAATTAAAAACAAAAACAGGTGTAGCAGACTCATTCATACTTAATCACAAGCAAAGTCAGCCAAAGTTGACTTCAGAAATAATCTTCACATGTACCTCTTTTTGTATATGTACAATCCAAAGCTGTCTTACTATTGTTGCAGAAAGACTATGAATGTCTTAGGAATCCTATCAAGAAGGGTGGACCATACCTGTCATTGGTACATGAATCATAGCATTCATTCACTGTCTTAGGTTGATCCACCTCTGAGAAAATCTTTTTTTTCTGTAAGAACAACACATTTATATTATCAGTCATGGAGGATAAAGTTGTACCAATCTTAGGTTGTATATGAAAGCATAGCTCTTACCTGTTATTCGCACATGAATAATCTTGAATTCATGGCCTGTCTTAGGTTGAGAATGTTTTCAATGATTTTACCCATCATTGACTACCAGTTTCTGCTAGGGAAGACATTGGATCTTGAACTTCATAAAAAGCATAATAAGTCAAGTCCTGTTATGCCCAAGAAAAGAGGTATAAATGAGGACAATGAAAGAAATCATCCTGTGACCTTTTCAGGATATTATTTGGAATGCTAGCAGCATCAAAAGAAAAGCCTTGGCATTTCTTAAACTTAGATCTCCTCATGTAGGCCTAACAAATCTAAAGAATTATTAGTTTTATGTCAAATACCCTGAATGTGCCTTCTTACTCTGGTCCAATTACCTGACTCTCATTATATTATATGTGCTTGAAGTTACACAAACCCAGAGATATCAATCATGACATTCCAAATGGCTTCTGATTTTATTCTTTGTACCCATCTCGCATGATCTGTACTATATTATATAATAGGTCAATTTTTCTTCTAGTCATCTTTCAATCTTCTATATGCTCTGGGTGTTGGTTACATTGTCAACAAGATGATTAACAAAACTAACTGCTTGTACCTCTTGTGCTAAAACTAATGGGGAATTAGTAGCACTGGCTATATGTGTTATGAGAGCAACACTACCTGCAACAATCAACCCAACCATACATTTAACACATAATAATAATTCTTCCAATATTTGTAATCCTTTTTCAGAACACCAGGGTTCAATAAATTTACAGGAATCATAATGAAAGTTTTTTGGTGTACTATCATTACAAACTGACCATTATATAATGTAAAACACCATTGGACAAAAGACAAAAAAAGAAACATTGAACTCATTATAAGAGTTATGAGAGATAAAAACAAAGCTAACATTCCCTGTTAGTAAAAGATCAGGTGCAGTAATGTAGGATGGTACATTTTATTTATCCTAGAACCTGTTCCAATGTTATACACAGCAAGCATAACATCATACAAAGCAGTTCACATTCAAAGAAAGAGGAAGGATCATCATAACAAATTCTCCATTTGACTACTTTTTTTTTTTTTTGAAGTTCCACAGTCTCCTTGTTTTCTGTCCTCAAGATCTAAAAGTCTGAGGCAAGGCAGCTTGTCCAGTCTGAGATATAGGCATTCCCATCTTAATGCTTTGCACTACATCTTAGAGATATTCTTCCTCCAAGTCTAATCATCCACAGAAACATATCGAGCATTGGTAATATTTTTACTAAATTAATTAGGTAGGCCCAGACCTGTAACATTGAAATTCACCAATTTGGAATACTTTTTACTCTTAGACCAAGGGAATAATAAGAGTTGAATATTATCACAGGTCACAAAGTATTTCTTCCCTTGACCATATAGAAGGATGTAGCAATGGTGGGTCAGGAACATATGCCAGTGCACTCAGCAAGATCATGGTCAACATCATTCTTTTTCCCAGCATCAGCATGTCTCACCAATTATTCTGGAAGCCACTTGGAACTTTTAGCACCCTGCAAAAAAACAAACAAAAACAAAAACAAACAAAACCACATGGCTTCTTCCTCATATTAATACTGGATTGGGACCATGCCATATGCCAATAAGTGGATTCTTCCATTTCATCTGGGCCTAAGCATGGTTGAGTTCTAGTGTACCATAAATAATTAGCAGCAGAGAATTCTTTGGAAACTAAGATCAAAAAAAGTAAAGTAAAATTTTGTGATGAAGGAGTATACAACTCACCTTTATTTATTTTTATGTAACTGAATATTTTTAGGCTCCATGGGCTCATTCCATAATTTCTTGTCCTTTAATCATGTAAAATTATTATATATATAGTTATTAATTATTTTATAGATTTGACTTATATTAAATTCATATTTTAACATATATAATAATATTTAATGCACATAATTTTCATTTAAATATATAATCAATATTTAAGGCATTGATTTATTTTTATTGCATAATATATATAAAAATCATATTCAATGGTTATATTTATATTTAATTGTATAATTTATGTTTAAGGTATAATTTACAATTTTTATTGGATTTTTAAATTTATTTATATATCAGATGTCTACCCTTTTCCCATTTCCCCTCCCTAGAAACCCCCTAGCCCATCCCCCTCCTCGATTTTTGCTTTTATACCATTTTAATTACATGCAATTATTAAGGTCAGTTCAAGGTTGAGAGACTCCAATACAATAGATGCAAATAGTCAAGGAATAAGCAAGACAATAAACACAAACAGTCAAAGAACAAGCAAGGCAATAAACAAAATTCTGTGAAGACTCTGTGATCATTGTTTCTAAGGGTTTATCAGGATGACCAAAATATCTGAGTCTACTTCCCTTTCTTAGCCCAAAGTCATTTTCATGTCTGAAGCCTACTTCCTTGTTCTAGCCTAAAATTTAGATTCCTGTCAGAAATTACTTCTTCTAGCCTATGATTTAGATTCCTATCTGAAATTACTTCTTTGTTTTATCCTAATGTGATATTCCTGCCAGCAGCCATTTGCTTGTCCATGACCCATGTCAGATTCTTGCCATGCAGCCCAAAGGCTCTCTGCCTCTCCCCTTTTTTATTTCATTAACAAGACTGAGCCTGTCTTAGGTTATTCTGACAATATCTTCCTTACCCATCATGGAATATGCATTATCCAAAGCAATGAATTTCTGACTTAGGTTGGTAAGGCTCTGTGCAGAATCTTACCTGTCCTTGGCTTGCCTGTTAATTTAATAACTCTGTCTGGAGGTCCATTTTCAGGTCCAAGCCATCTACTTTGGCTGCCAACATGTTGATGTTGTTAAAGACAAGGTTTAACATGATGTGGAGGAATGTTAATAATTTATATTTACACATGCATGTAGTTATTATATACATGTTCCAATGTGTATAATTTCTATCTTGAATGATATGTGTTCATTTATATAATTTAAATGTGGGGCCAACTGCTGGATTGGATCAGAAGAGGCAGGCATACTTATCTGGAGTCCATTTGATCTGTGACAAGTGGGTCCAAGTCTTATTACTATTGATCCTCTGATGCTTATGTGAATTTTAGTTTACAAAAGAATGTACAATGGTATTTATTATTGTATTGAAATATAGTTTTTAGAAATATAGTTAACAGGCATCTATTACACAACAGGAGTAGATTCTTGGCCTTTGAAAACTAGTAAAATCTATAGGTTTGCAGTATAGATATACAGGTTGAACAGAGATGTTTTTAGCATGATGAAAAGCATCTTTAAGTTTATATTCAGGAGACAACCAAAAGATAATTAAAATCTTGAGCTTGTAACTGAATTGCAAACTGCCACTGTTCCATTAACTTAACAGAACTCCATTGACTGATATTAAAATTCTAAAGTTTGAAATAACAATAGCATCTGGGGAGGATATAAAACATTTTCCCTTCTGTTAAAAAACATTACTTATATATCTATAACTTGAATTTATATACCTTAAAACATCTTTGGCCTTATAACATTTATAACTTGCAGTTACAAACTTTAAGCATCTTTTGTCTGAAGCACATTTTATTTGTAATTCATCATCATCTAAGTCTTTTACATTCTCTAACATTTATCATTTGTATTTAGTTCTCACAAACATTTTCCATAAACATTTTTTTCTTAGACCTTAACTTGCTGAATCATAATTCACGTATGCCAGAGCAAAACATTACTGCCTCAGCCTCCACCCAAGAAGGGACTTATGGGAACCAACTCTGGCTGCTGCTTCTTCAGGACTACTTACATTTGCTTTTTCTCTTCTTCACAAAAGCATCCCCAGACATGGAGAGTTTTGACTTCTCTGAAACTCACTTCTTTCTTCTATCCTTAAACATGGTCCTAAGAATAAAATTATCTGCAGGCATTTTACCTAGTCTATGCATAATTAGAATAATCTTGAAGTCTTTCTCCAACTTTCCTTCCAGGTTACTAAATGTATTGTACCTTCTTCAGGAAACCAAGGACAAACCTTCTCTACAAAGGCTAAAAAATTATGTAATTGCTATTGGTCTCCTTTAGCAAAACACATTATGCATTTGCTCAAAAAGTATATGATCATTTCCATTTCCCATTGTTTTCTATTTTTTCTTTCTCTCTCTTTTATGATTTTTATTTTTTAAGAGTTCCTGTACTGTTTTTTCCAAGCTCCTTTACTGTTTTAGAACTCTCTTACTTTTTTTGAGCTCCCTTATCTATATTTTCCTCTGTCTTTTACTCATGAAAGTTACTTACTGCTGCCAATACTTTCACTTTTTCCCAAGCACTCAACTTTCAGCTGTATCCTTCACTGCATCCCCTGTAGTGCCTCATGCTGAACACCATTCTGCCAGATCCTGCTGCCAGTCAGTGATCTTGAGAAACAGGAGTGACGATGATTATAGGAAAAGTAGAAAGAAGATACAAAGACAGTGATGGAGGGCTACTGATTAATACCATGTCAGTGAGCAACTTTACTTTCTCTGTGTTAGTAGACTCACTAATGATAATCCAAGCAAGTTAATCTGGAAATTCTCACCAGAATTTCAGATCTCTTGAGAGCAATGTTAGAACCTGAGGGGACTAAAAGGGTTACCTGAATAAACATCACAGTACTTATTGCAACTGTGACCACCAGAGTAAATAACTCCCTATTTTCAATTTCAATCTTTAAATATTTCATCTCACAAAAAGTTAAAAAATATCTGTACAACAAGAAAAAATTAGCTGTACAACAAGAAAATTAGCTATGATAGTACAGAAGCTTGAGATACAAAAGACAGAGGAAGTAAGAGAATAGGAAGTGCTTTAATTGTGAACCTAGGGAACCGAATAAAATTGAAGATCAAAATAGATGACTGAACCTAGAGCACTGCCACTTAATGAAATTGAGGGAAGGAAACCACGCCCTACTAGTTTCAGAGTTACCAGGGAACAAATGCCAGAAAATGATGAAAACACACAAAACGAACAACTAGTTTGGAATCCTATTAAAATATAAGATCTTATATATTTCAAAGAATCAATAGGAATGTATGGAATACATTTACCCTATGTAAGACAATTGTTAAATATTTGGGCTACCCAAAATGGGATTATACTCCAAAATTGGAAAAATTTAGCAGGAGCTTTACTGGAAGCTAGTTCTCAATTATAATGGCTGACATGGTGGCTAGAGAAACTACAATTATGGGAAATTCTAATATGTCTAAAGGTATTAATGTTATGAAAGATCAATTGTAGGGAACGTCATTTGGTACTCAAAGTAGATGCAGTTGATGACTTGTGTTCAATTGTTGTGGTACCCCTTGTATTGATCTAGTCACCCCGAAGGGCTCAGAGGAGGTTGAATATGTTGATAGCTCACCTGTATTTGATCCTATCCCAGGATAGCCACCTTGTATTGTCTGTTACCCCTGAAAGTCCAGAGAGATTGACAATGTGTGATGCCTCACTTGATTTGATCCTAAGTCCCGGAGCCCAGCCTTGTATTTTGATCCTAGTTCCACCCCCCTGAGAAGGGCTCCAGAGGAGGATTGAATCAATGTTGTGGATAGCCTCAGCCTTGTATTTTGATCCTATTTCCAGGGTGCCCAGTTGTATTGATCCTGTCCACCTCTGGAGGGTCTGCAGAGGATGATTGAATCTGTACACAGACAACATCTTGTAAACCTTCTGTCCAATTAAAACCTGTAAAATAAAGACTAGAGCCAGAGATTGGGCAGTAGAAGGGGAGGCAGAGAAAAAGGCTTAGGGGAGGAGAGAGTGAGAGGAATTCATATAAAAGGCAGGACAGAAAGAGAGAGAAGGAGTCGATGGGAGAGGAAGAAGGAGAGGCAGAGGAGAGCAGGAGGAAGTTGAAGCAGAAGGAAGCCTGTGGTAGAAGGAAATCGATGATGGGGCTGGACAACCATGCGGACCTGGATAAAACAGCAAGTTATAAGGAATCTCATAGCTGGGATTAGAGTAGTGTAGTGGTAAATCTGCCAATCCAGCGTGCAATTTATATCACAATTATCGAGTTGTGTCTTCCTTTACTGGTTTCCTTCGGGTAGGAAACTTACTGCGACAAGCCTGGCAGGTTAAATAATTTCTACTACAAATTGGCACCCAACTTCTACTACAACAATGTAATTTAGTAGAATAAAGAGCCTGGAATAAAGGGAAAGGGGAATAGGTCTATGTCATTCACAATTATTATGCAAAGCCCTATAAAATCTTTTACTGACATCTGTCATAGATTAGTGTCTGCTATAAATAAGGCCATATCAGATTCAGATTGAGTTGGGTGGTAACTGAAACTTACCTTTGGAAAACATAAATGCAACTGTCACAAACTTTGTAGACCTTTAAAAACTCAATCAATATTTATGACTGAATGTTCAGTTTCAATTGTTTCCAAGAACTGGAGGATTTGGTAGGACTTGAAAACAGGTTTATTGTTTTGTTTATTTGTTTCATTTTTGTTTTTTGTTGGTTATCTGCTATCCATGACCCATGACCAAAATTAAAATTTAAAGTTTAGAGGACAGAGAAGCTACGGTAACTATAATCTCATGAGAGTCTTGGAATCAGCATTGGCCCCTTCAGAAGGTATCTACACAGTATGTTTGGATTGGAACATTTTCCAAGTCAAACAAAATGTCAGACAATCTAAATATGTGGGACAAAGGTGAAATATTAAGATTAAAGTCTTATGTGGCAGATATAGCCACAAACCTATGGGTAAGATATCTACTAAGCAATAGAGATCTCAGATTAATATTCCTTCAACCTCAGAAAACAAATATCTATTTTAACTGACACTGTATATTGATATCTTACATAATGAGGTTTGATTGTTTCTGTATTTAATTAGATAATGGGAGTACTTAATTTTCTAGTTTAAAAGACAAAACATACTTACTCTTGATATATGTGGATTCATAAATCTAATTTAACTTTGATAAACCAAAATGGGGGATAAGAACTCTAAGAAATAAATGGAATAATGCTTTATTGACTTTAATTTTCTGAATCCCAAAGAAGCAGTATCAACAACTCTTGAATGACACTGGATCATAATAAAAACCTGCCAAATTTGATCAATTTATATACTTTAAAGCTATTTTAACGTCAGAATCAAAGTCAGAGTATGTGTTGCACTGAGGAAGAGATATTGCTTATATTTCTACAGGTAATGAAAGACTATAGGTTTTATCAAAATTGATAAAGATCCATTCCTAGGAAAAGAAGCTTCCACATGTAAGGCATGACTCAAGGAAACAAGATATGCAAAGAGATAGCACAGCAGATTATGAAGAAATCTGATACCCGCTCCACGGGGACAACTCAACCAACCAGCTAAAGGAAGATAGATCATTCATCAGACTGGCAGATTGTCAATCCTTGATGCCAAAATGGACATTTTTCTGAAGAACAGATGATCAGGTCTGTAGCTATAAAGGATCATCACATCAATGGTTTCTCAGAAGGACAGTCAGACTGGTAAGATTGTGGAATTTATCATTGTTTCTGTTGCACACATTTTTAGCTTAAACAGGAAGGGTAATATGCAGAGGAATTTTAATCCAGCAACATGTCTGCTTTGCCAAGGGATCACATCCAAAGATATGATCTAGCTGGAATCCAGATGTACCACCCAACTTTAATCCCAGTGTAGTAGATTGGCCTGATTCTGCTTGTATTCTAATGCATAATATTAGTTCCACAAGACTGTTGTCCCGGAAAGGAGAGAGTCTGCACAAAGACCCAAGTGTTGCTATGAGGCCTTGCCCCAAGTTATTTCTGATTAGTGAATAAAGATTGGGGACAGCCAATAGTTGGGGAAAAAGGACCTAGGCAAGGATTAAAAACCTGGGAGTTCTGAGGAGGGATCACAGGAGAGGGATAAAGGTGAGGAGGAAGGGAAGAAGCTGCAGTGTAGGTGAGTCATGGAACATGGCTGTAGGCTGGCCATTAAGGGAAAGTGAGTCAAAGTGACATCTGAAGTTCCTTGAGGTATAAATAGCCAAGTAGATATAGTATCATAATTTACCAAATTCTAATCAGTGCTTAGATTTATGAAATATAAAAGATTATGTGTTTTATCTGGGATATGATCAAATTGGGATAAAGTCAATGGATTAAAAATTTGGCAACATTCACTTTCAACATGCTTTTTACACTTTTTATTCGAAACAATGATGAAATGGAACAGACAAAAAACAAAAAAAAACAAGAATGAGCCAAACATGAGAAACATGTAAGAAAAGGGGAAAGGGAAGATTTCAGGAAGAATTCAAGGATTTAAATGTGTTTGTTTAAGGTTTAATATTGTTTCAAAGATTCATGTTAGTTTAGCATTAAGATCAGTCTTTCCAAGAGCAACTTAGTCAGAAGTTGAGAGAAGTCAATGTAAATTACTTAGCTTGGGAAGGAGTTTGACCAAAATGTAAGTTGAACCAGTCACACCATTGAGAAAGAGCTAGAAAGGGTAAGATTATTCAGCACTAAGTCTCAGAGGCTGCTAAAGCAATAAGGCCGAAGCTGAGCTAGAAGCAGTTTGGAAGCTTAGAGTGAGAGGGAGCTTTAGCAATGCTAGGCAGAATGTAGATAGAACCTCTGGGCTCATCCAAGCCATGATTAAAATTGGGAGTTCTCATCCATTCATTAGAAGGAAAGTCGATTTACTTTAGAATCGTAAACTAGGGAAAAGGCTTACATTTAAGATGTGAAACTTGAAAAGTTTGTAACCTTTATCATTGTCTTCATAGAGGACTCTGAACTCTCTCAGTGGGTGGAAGAGGAGGACCTGACTAACTCTCATGGTTGTAGGTGAAGCATAAGAGTTTCTCAGCTCAGCATCACAGTAGTGGCCAACTACATTCTATTTGCAATGAAACTTTATTATTCATGAAAATATGTTTGTCTAAAGAACTCACACTAAGAAATGGAAAGGTATAAGCTTAAAGCATTTAAATTATGTTAATTATGATTATCCAGACATGAAAAAAGCAAATTTAAAAATTATGCATTAATTCTGTCTACAATACTATTATTTAATATAAAGAACAAAACTAGATAAATCTGAAGGAAATTCTACTTTCATATTGTAAGGTAAAATGGAAACAGAACTAAACATCATGATTAAAAACTCAATACATGAGGACTTTCAATGGAGTATTCATTTGGTTTCACTTTACTCTTTTTGATTTCCCAGATCATACTACTTTCATATTTTCCATGAGGTAAAGAATAATATTTCTATTGAAATATTGTGAACAAAAGATCCTGAAAATAACTTCACCTTTCTCCCTGAACCTTCTACAAGGCTAAGAGAACTTTTCTGAGTGTGAAAATTTTGAAATGTTACAGTTCCAGGACTTAATTATGATTTATTTAATTACTTAATATTGACTTGCTGTCAACTTTGGTGTCTGATCTCATTCTTATGACTAACAGGTGAAATTCTGACAAATGTATTAACTTCATTTCATTAGCTTCCATAGATGGAAATACAAGGACATTGTTAGGTAGCATGGAAATAAATCTGCTATAAGCTTAAAAGAGGTTTTGATTCATTTTAACCAGTCTCCCTAATGTTTCCAGAAAGGAACTCGAAAACATAACTTGATTTATGGCTTTGTTTCTGTTCTATTACTGTAAAACTTCATCCAACTGTTACCATATTGGGGCATTGAATTTGGGATAACATATATCTGTGTTTCTAGGACATGGTTGCTTATATTTGGCTATATTCTCTTTGAGTTGAGAGTAGTGGTTTGTATGGACAACTTAAAAAAATATCAGCACATTATAAAATATATTTTCTTATATTCAAATGAATGCAATTAATACATTTTGACTATGGATTTATGTAATTTCTAATTTGTGAAGATTTATACTATGGTAAAATTTTAATGTAATTTTGAGGAAAATAAATAGTTTATTCAATGATAATATTGCAGTCAGAAAAATGTCCAAAATTCTAATTATAGCCATTGAATATCATGGGGCCTTCTTGTCTAAGTTATCTTAGCAAATGTGAGATGAGTTACTTTTGAGTTTCCAGTGATTTCTGATTGAAAACCTGTGTTAACGATCACTTTATAGTAGACAAATATATCTGTGGTCATGCATTTCCTTGAATGATTCAGATATGGGGAAATGGAAAAAATGAATGCCCTACATAAGTTTAAAGCTGCATGTGTCATAGTTAGGCATTGTTGAAATTGTTGCCTTATGTAATTAGAGTGTAGAAGAAAAACACGGAGCTGGTGCAAACCTCTTGTTGACTCTTTAATGTCTTACTTTAAAAATGTTCCAAGACTAGGATTAGTAGAAAAAGAAGTCAGTCATCTGTCCACTGAACAGGATTCAGAAGACTTCTCTAAGAAGTTGTAAGCTCTTGTAGAATGCGTTACAAAGAAAACGGTGAAGTGACATGCCAAGGAGATAGACAGCAGTTACAAACAACAACAACACAACAACAACAAACAACAAAACAGAAAATTGGGTCTAAAGCAGAACACCAAGGCAGTTAAGCAAGCAATCTGCCAGGAAGCAGACTTCCAGTCTTACATACAAGTTAATATGGGACCCATGGTCCCATATTACGTCTACTCTTCCTTTAAAAACTTAAATTATGCATCATAAGTTTTTATAAAGCTAATAATTGCCATTATAAAATAGAGAGGATTTAGGACTATTTTTAGGGTTACATCACAAAAGTGTAATATATATTGTTGATATTATGAACCCTGTACTAAAATAAAACAAATGTTTTTAACTTCACACTGTACTAGGAATGAATGCTTGTAGCTTTTACATTATCATTACAATGCTTATTTTTCAATGTGAAGTTTATGCAATAATAGATTTGCATATTGTCTGATGCTTAAATTTCAAAACTGAGTACATGATGGAGAATTGAATAGAATAGCAGTTAATCCAAGAAACTTCTGAAATTTCTGACATTAGTGTTAACAACACATCTTCTTTTCAGTACTAAACTGAGAACCTTAGCAAATGTTAATAATTGTTTGTTCCATGGAGTACTGTATTGTTCTACTGCTACGAGACTTCACAAAATCTTTACCACATTAGAACTTTGATTTGAGTAACATAAAATAATTTAAGGAAGGTAAGACAAAGGTCTAAAATGTGTAAGCCCATTAAGTTTGCAGGATGGTGTCATACTTGAATAATGAATGCTAATGGTGTTTTATGGAAAAGAAAAGGAGAAAAATACACAAAAAATTATCATTCACTTTCATCCAGTGAAAATGTCCCCTTAGTAAGTCCTACATAAGTACTATGTAAGTTTTTATGTAAACCATAAAACCTAGGGTTCATTCTCTAATATACCTTAAGGTATTTTAGGTAAAACTACATATAGTTAAAAAAAATGGACCCCTATTAAAGTCTGATAGTGTAACTATTCCTAACTGCAGAAACTTACCACTGTTAAGCAATCATTCCCTCAATGGAAAATAGAAGTTTAGCATATAAAATTACTAAAAGCTAAGCTTGCGTAGGTATCTACAGTTTGGAATGGTTGTATGACTAATAAATTTCAATGTAAACATGATGTAGTACACACACACACACACACACACACAACACACACAACACACAAATATATATGAACCTATTCTTCAAGGTTGCTACTATTGTCATTGTTGAGGAAAAGATCAATGGAAAGTGAGGAATAAAAGATAATATACAGCTGACATAGAGGGTTAGTACCCTCCTGATTACTCACCTAAAGAGGAAAGGGCAGGAGGTATTTGCTTGAATTCAGGTTTAAAAACTGTCTACTGCATATGATGAGATTTGACCTCCTGGACACACACTCAGCTTTACAAAGTTCTAAAATAAACTGTGTTTCATTTTGTATTCTGAATTTACACTGCTCTTAGCAAGAAGTTGGGATTTGGGGATTTTACTTTTTTTTTTTTTAACCATAGTTAGATAACTTTTCTAACCAAATGAAAACACAGCAAAGGGTATTAATTGACAATAAATAATTAATGTCTTATCAACTTTTTCTATACTGTTTTATTGAATACCAATAATCGAACCAAGTCCAAACTACAAGTGATAAACCTCAAACTCAATAACAAAAGCTCATTGTGAACCTTGCTTCATATAGTATAAAAATAGAAAAATGATGGAGAGTGAAAAGAAGGAAGGAAGGAAGAATGGATGGATATGGTACACATAAATGTCATTTTATTATATTTTCAAACTATGATGTAAGTAGTGATTTTTCATCAGTATATCCATAATCAGACTTCCTCATCTTCCTAGCCTACCTAAGTTTTGCTAACCACAATCCAAAAAATATCTAGCAAATGAAGTTAAGCAATATAACTGTGACTGTATAAACTTTGTTGTCATCTACCTATAGTTGCTTTATTGTCATATTAATCAACTCAGCTTTGTGTTGTTTCTGTAGCTTAGGAAAAGAGTGTGTTGAAAGTTTTTCCATGTCTAGGCGCAATAATTTCTCATTCATAAATCATCTTCTGTCTCAACAGGCTATCTTAATACATGTCATCATAGTGTCACTTCTGCTTTTATTTCTTAGATAAACATTTTAAACTCATCTTATAGAAATTTCCATATGCCACTTACAAACTAACATTTTATGTCACAGCACCAAAAATAATCAAGATTTTTCAATGCAGACATATGAGTTATTAAAAATCAACATTTAAAAATAATCTTGTAAAAAGATCTTTTTATCTTCATGCTTAACTGAACCTATTGTTAAATACTGAATTTATTCAGTGTGCAAACCAAGGTTGTTTTTATGTCTCTGCCATAACTTTTACATATTTTCTGCAAAAAATTCACCTGAAGCATCTGCATAATCCTCATGTGAGTTGAAGAATCAGAAGAACCAATAGAATATAAACTTAGTGCTGTGTGTTAGGGTCATAAATACAGGCTTTTTGTGATCTAGAAGTCCCTTTTGTCTGGCAGTATATATGAAAGTGTAGTTAGGCTAAGATGATAAAGCAGTAAATGTAGCACATTTTCATTGTCGACAAAAACATAACCATCCAATAACTAAAATAACATACTGGAATATATGAGTGTAAAATGTGAACTTTAGCAATTTATTTATTTACATATAGAAAGATAATTATATATGAATACATTAGAATAACAAACCATTGTTTAAATTGGGACATAATTATTAAGAAACATTTTAAAATATTATTTAAACCCTAACAGTCACAATATAATTAGGAATCAAATTCCTATATGTATAAATAAGTAATTATAAAGGTTAAAATTGTTGCTTTAAATCTTATTATGATAAAACACAATAGGCAAGCAGTGTTGATAATTTGTACATGAATACAATGTATTTGATCATACCACCTGTCTTCCACAAGACAGTCTCTAGCATATCCTTCTCCCAATATTATCCATTTTTTTGTTTTAATAACCTAGTCCAAACAGTGTTTCTCACATGTAATCCATTGACTGGAGTATAGTAAACCTACCATCAGAGATATCCCTGAAGAAAACTGACTTTTTCTCCATGTGGCCTTGTGTTAACAACCATGGAAACTGCAATGAGACAATGACGTTAGTATGTATTAAAGACAAGGTTTCCCATTAGTATTACCCAAGAATAGGCTCTTTCCTCCTGTTTTCTGAAGCCTAAAGGAAACTGAGTGATAATTTTATGTATCATTCCAAGGAATTACTTTCCATCACTCAATTTACAAACATTCTTGGATCTGAGGATCCACATCACTAGAAACTAGACTTTACTACATCATGAATGACCAGTTATTTCGCCTTTATAGATGAAGAAATAGTTTGTATCCATATTTGCTAGCCATAATGTGTGTCTAAAATAGTAATTCTCAGTCAGGCATGTGTTGTTTTAGTGCTACTGTATTTTTCATCCATTGATCCCTCATATGTGTGTGTGTGGAGCAACACACAGATATTGGAGGATTTTGTTTGTTTGCTTGCTTGTTACCAGTTCTTACCTTGTCCTATCGTTAGGCATGTTAACTGATAATATATAACATGTTTGCTTAAACTTACATCGATTTTTAAATCAAGAGTGATTTTAGACAGAGCTGACCTTTTAAGCTTCAACCTAATTTCAATTGATTCTTTTTCATTCTGTGATACACAGCAGCTTGTCTTTCTTATTATAGTCCAAAATTACAAATGTCTCCAGAATAATAATACAATTTGCAATTTAATTATACATAATTTTGATTTTCCAAATTAATTCATGCCATTTGTATAAAATTACATTTTCTACCATTTTAGAGTATTTATAATTTTTTTCATTAGATTATGATTGCTTACTTCTTCAGAAGAGCCTGAAAGTCTAGTATTTAAAAAGAATATGAGACTAAACAATGACCATGTGAATCCATTGAGTCAATTAAAATCTCATTTAATGATTATGTATTGCTAATCACCATTTAAAGATCTTATTTCAAACTGAAAAAAACAAAGATACAATTAAAAGGCATCTTTATTTCCTACTCTACCCACCTCAACCCCTCATATCACACAAATGTTTAAGACTCCTGAAACTGCACATATGAAGCTATGGAATCAAGGATATGTTACTAGTAAGTTATTTATTTAACACTCATCATAAATTATTAAAATTTTAATTAATTCATTCATTATTTATAAAATATCATGTTATTAAAACTTTATCTGAAGTTTCTATATATTGGGGGATATATAGGTAGGTTATGTCTCTTTGATTCATTGGCCAAAAGGGTCCAGTCCAATGGAAACTCCCACCAAAGTATTGCCAAAGTTCTGTTGGTTACCATACTCAGCTTGACAATAAGACCCTTCTGTTGAATACACCACAGTTATATGCCATAATGCATGGAGAAATCTAGCTGGTATTCAACTGGAAGCTTCATGCCTATAGTCTACCATTAATAGTGTTAGAAGGTATTCTACACACTTGAGAAAAAAAAGTATTTATCAGTATCATATTGTTATGTACCCTACTACCTACAATAGTGACTTGTCTGTGAGACATGAGCCCCAGAAAAATTGGGGCATAAATGATAATGAAGTATATAGACAATTTTTGATTGGATTTATGGCTTGCTGTATGTAACGCATATATGAAATTGTTAATAAAACCAAGAACCTCAAACTATATAGGCTCTAGAGGACAACATAATATTTTCCTGTGAAATGAACACAGTACTAAAATATCTCCTAATGATATATGGGTATTATTGTATTTCTCATGCCTCATCATACACAACTGGACAATGTGCAAAGAATGATAGATTGTAGAGTATACATCCATAAATGGGCTATGTAAAAGACATGTACAAAGATGGCCAGAGCCACTAATACAGTTTCAGTAGGTAATACTATTTTATATACTTAGATATTTAAGAGGTTAGAATTTACTTGAGTTCCTATTATAATAATATAAAATGAAAATAGTACTAGTTAGCAACATTTAATATGACTGCGAAGTCAACATCCTGAACATTCTGAACATTCTGCATATTCTGAAATGTCTCCTTAAAATACATAATGAGAAAACTTAGTTACCTTATAAAATCTAATCCAAAGAACTGATGAAAGACAGTTCACATTGAATGTGTCATCTGTAGGATGGTAATTTGCAATTTAAACATAGAGATTTTGGTAAATAACTTGCAATGTGTTTTAGTAAAAAAATAAAAAATGTTCCATTTGAAATTATTGGCACCATGCTGAATATAGCTACACCCTGACATAAGTGAAGCTAGAGTCCTCCCATTGAAAAGTATTACCATGCCTTTTATGGATTGTTTTACAATTGATTTTTGTGGAGCTAGAATTAGGCATATCTTACTAACACTATGCATTTTACATATGTGATACCGTTTCTCCATGTTCATTAACAATTCTTAAGCAAGAAATTTACTCTGGAAAAAATAATACTAGCTAAAATATTTTAAGAGTGAGTACTTATTCTTGGGTCAAAAAAAGTCTTTTATCTTCTCATAACATTAGGAATAAAATGTGATTATTTCACCTCACATAAATGGCTTACTGTTAGTATTGGATTTTCTTGCTGGCGAGAATTGCCCTCAGCCATGGCAGCAGGAGGATGAGCCTTCTGATGCCAACTCCTGTCATTATGCTTTCTAGAGACACTGGTAGCATACTCTAGCAATCAACCCAGATATGCACCGTCATTTTGGTAAATTTCAAAACAAAATAACTTACATTTTAAAAAAGAAAAAGAAGAAAAAAATGGAACCTAAAGCAAATGAAGAAATAATGTCTTGAAGCAGTTGCCAAGGGCCAGGCTATGTATATTGTGAAGAAAATGGAAACAATAGATTTAGAGTCCTGTTACAGAGCACTATAGTATTTGTTGTATTTTTGCCAAGAATCGTCTTGAATTCAGTCCAAATGCCTTCAAAGCTTATAGCACTGAAGTTGGACAAAAGTATTCTGGCTCATGTTCCTTCAGGATTAAGAAAAAGTAGTCATTAGCTGTCTTTTAGCACAGCAAAAAGAAAACATTAGTCAAAAACAGATAGAATCAAAATTTGGAAAATTAATTCACCTAGAATTTGTTTGAAATAGAAACAAGAACAAATAAAATTTAAGTTAAAAAAAAAACTTAAAAATCAATGTTGTGGAAAATAAAAATATGAATTAGGATGTTACTGTTTTCTATTACCATAGAAATATATTAAGGTAAAGAATATAATTTCTGTATAAGGGAACCCAACTGATAGAAGTTAAATTTGAGTACTATGAGAGTTCATTTTTCTTCCCTTTTCCGCACTTCATAGAGACTGAGATAATCCTTAGAGATGCAGTTTGCATGTTGTTCTACAATGTGTTGGGATAATCCATATCCAGGGAATTCACAGTGCAGCCTGTATTATTGGAACAAAATTTGGCCATATTCTCTTAGTATAATTTAAAGTTATACAGTTCAGTCTAGAATTAGAATTTGTCACTTAGAGTGTCACTTGGTTGACAAGTTGAAACTTCTAGCTAGATGGCTGCTCTTTGGTCCTGAAACACGGGATACAAAGACCTTCTGTCTTGTGGAATGATAGAAGTTTATGACCTGAAGATATCATTTTTAGGTAATTGCTTATAAATAATTCATCACTATTAACATCATACATGGAATAATAATATTGTTGCATCAGCCATCGGACAGAAGGGTAATGCATTCCTTACTCATTTTATATTAAGAGAATAATTTATTCTTCCATACATAAAACACAGTTTCCATACTTTCTACTAAACTGTGAGAAACTTCTGTTTAGCTCCTTGAATATTGCAAAACTCAGCAGCTATACAAAATAAATAGATGAATAAATAAATAAATAAGAGATTAGCTATATATTGTTTCAGTTTAATAAATTCTCAAATAATTGTCCTGGTAACATCTTATGCAGATGTATACAGAAATACAAAAGCCATGTCATTGCTATGGAGGCATTGTTGAGTGCTAGATGGCTGGTTTACTATGTAGGTCGTGGGACTCACTCTAGTGTGTTTTGCATGGATTGCTCATATATTCTTCATTTACCTGTCATATTTACATATTTCATTGATGAGTCAATAATCCCAGCAAGTAGTTGCTCAATGTTACAGTGATTACAGATTAGATCAGAATTGATGGAAGGTTATCTAACATTGCAAGACAATATGTATTCTCTTTTATAGATTATAATTATGCCTCCTTATAGTAAGCAATCATGATAAACTCTACAACCAAGTAACTAAAAGTAGAGCTATGAATTTTTGCTTTAAAATTCTCTTTCAAAAATTGCAAGAGAATAAAAACTATAGTTACATGTGAACTGAGAACATAAATGATAAAAATAATCATATACATCTCACCAGCCTCCTCATTCTTGCTTTTTCCAGAATCTGGCAAAAACCATAGCATGTCTCACATCTGTCCCACATTTGTACCTTGTTCAAATCTTGCCTTCCTCATGGTACATCCCCTGAAAGTTTCACAGACCAGCCCCACTTCAACCACCCTTTTTCTAAAGTACGTGAACGCATTAAAAAAATAATTGCATGGTACTAGCATCAAAACACATATGTTGATCATTGAAACCAAACTGAAGACTGGAATGGTTTGTGTATGCTTGACCCAGAGAATGGCACTGTTGGGAGGTGTGGCCTTGTTGAAGTAGGTGTGACCTTGTGCAAGGAATTGTGACACTGTGGTAGGCTTTGAGAGCTTCCTCCTAGTTGCCTGGAAGACAGTCTCTCCTGCTTACATTTGAAAAAAGATGCAGAAGTCTCAGTTTCTTCTCTGGCACCATGTGCCTGCATGCTGTCAGGCTTCCTGCTGTGATGATAATAGATTAAACCTCTGACACTGTAAGCCAACCCAAATAAATGTTCACCTTTGTAAGAGTTGCCTTGCTCATTGTCTTAGTTTGGGTTTACTGCTGTGAACAGACACCAATAGCCATTCAACTCTGTTTTTTGTTGGAATTTTTTTTTGTTTGTTTGTTTTTGTTTTGTTTTTCCTAACAGAGTGTCAGTTTAATTTTTTTAAGTATATAGTTACATGGTAGCATGATAGCAAAGAAATTTATATTGGCTCATTGCTCTCAAAGAATGAGGTTGAGACATTCCATTGGTTGATGGCTTTTTTGTTGTCATAATTCCAGGACACTTCAGCACAAAGAGATGGCTATCAAGATCACTGTGCACACATTTGTGTTTATGTTCTTCTTTAGTATATACACATACACATGTGCACACACACACATACACATACATTTATATATATATATATATATATATATATATATATATATATATATATATGAACTAGATGTCAACAAACCAGACAATTCAATTAAAAATGAGGTATAGCTCTAAACAGAGAATTCTTAAGAGAGAAGAAGCAAGCTGAGACTGAAGAACGTTAACTAACCAAATGGTAGATAGAACAGTTTTAATGGGTTTAATGAGTTACAAGTTAGTCAGGGAGTGAGCCAAAAGTTATGGACTAGTCATGTAATAATAAGTAATTAGTCTCAGAGTCATTGCTAGTAGTGACTACTTGGCTGGGAGGGAAAAAAAACAGATTTTTTTTTTTTTTAAATTTAACAGAGCAATTACGGAGAGCCACAGCCAAACATTATTAGGAGGAGAAAGAGACAAAATTGAAGATATTCACAGGGTCACTCACTCCCTTTGGCTCCTGGGGAACTCAAACGAGGTTTGTTTTTTTTTTTTTTTTTTTTTTTTTTTTTTTTTGTGCTCATGGAAACCAAAGAAGGGGAGGAGAAATTGTAAAAGCTAGGTTGTCAAACACAGCAAGAGAAAGCGGCCCACAAAATCAACTAAGCAGGGCACATAGGGGTTTCACAGAGACTGAAGGGGCCATCATGGAGCCTGCATGGCTCAGCACTAGGTCCTCTGCCTACATGCTGTGGTTGTTTAGCTTGGTGTGTTTGTGGGATATCTAACAATGTGGGAGGGGATGTCTCTGAATCTTTTGCCTGCTCTAGTGACTCTCCAATGAGTTGCTTCCAGAAGCCTTATTATGGATATTTGTGCTTTTGTCTTATTGCAAACTTTTTATGTGGTGTCTGGTTGATATATCATTAGGAAGCCTGCTCTTTTTTGAAGGAAAATATAGGAGGAGTGGATCTTGGGGAGAAGGGAGGTAAGGGGGACCTGGGAGGAGTGGACGGGAGGTTAAGGGTGGGATGTATTGTATGAGAGAATGATAAATATGAAAATAAGATACTTAAAAATATCTGGGGAATATGTGTCTGTACTATTTCCTCTCAAAAAAGGAGGAGTTTAATAACATTAATTATAAATCTGAAAGGCCTTGTGCCCTATAATATCAACTGTGTATATTCCAGAGTACTTAACTAGCCAATCAAAATGATCACAAACATATCTGATTGATTAATAAGATTAAGATGTTTTTTTGATTTTGTTGTTGTTGTTGCTGTTTTCTTTTTAAGAGTCTATTGCTATAATTGGGAATGCAACTTCTTTGGCTATGTACAATTTTTTCTGACAGGTTGCACATTCAAGAATGGTTAAGGGATACTAAAGTTCAGATGAATAAATGTGCTTTACTCATTTTGTTCTTGTTATTCTTTCTATGTGGAGTTTAAATTACTAGTTTCTTCTGGAAGTGCATTTTGAATCTGCCTTATTTTCCCATGGCTACCAATAACTATGGACTGTGTGCTGGACTCTATTGATTTTTGTTTTGACCAATTACATATTCTAAATTCATACTGACCTTTGGATTTATTTCTCCGTGTATTTGTTCAGTTGCTAATGGTGCAGTTACAAGCCAGAGTAATATGGTTTATTGATGTTCATCATAAATTTCAATATCTCAAAAAGCAAATCTTTACATATTTATATATTATAGTTTAGATTTGGTTAAAAAGATTTAAATTTTAGATACTACTTCTCAAATATATAAGATAAACCTGAAGTCTTATTATCCTATTCCTAAAGGCTTATTAGCTTATCTTAAGTTTGAACTAAATTCAAAATCATTTGATACTTTTTAGATTGTGAATCTTTTAAACCATTTTTCAACTGTTCATATCTTTTCATTTCTGTATGAAATATGAATACAAATACAGTCTAATATTAATTTTATATAGTTACTATAAATTATTGCATGATTTACTAATATATATGTTCAATTTTCTACTCAGGATGCAAAGTAATCATTTATTATATTCACTGAGCTATTTTATATGTCACAAAATGATTTTGAAAAGTAATTTTACTTGTAAACTTCTGCATACTTAACTGCATCTATTTGTCAGTGTCACAGTAATTGCACAATTTGTTCAATAAATGTTGGAAATTACAATATCCTGAATCACACAGTATATTATAAAACATATTCTTTATATGGTTTATTTTTATTAATAAGTTATTCTATATAAATGGCTTTTTGTCTCTCAGATTTTAAAAACACACATCTTTCAACTATGATGAAACATTTCTAACAATGAGAAATTATAGATGAAACTAAAGGGTACTTTTATTTTTGAAACACGTTCTATTATCTATTATGTAGCTCTGACTGTCCTGGTTGTCAACTCTCTATTTAGAGCATGCTGACCTTGAACTCACAGAGATCTACCTGCCTCTGTCTCCAAGGTACTGGAATTAAAGGTGTGATCCCCCAAAGCAAGGATAAAGGACATTCTCTTGAAAGAAGGAGGTACAATGAAACAAAACATATTCATATTTGTTTAAAATTACATGGTTTAAACTCCTGTCATTCTTATACTTACATTATGCTTTTCCAAAGGTTGAACATATCTTCTTTGTTGTACTGTCTAGTTATTTTGAAGAATGGTCTTTAACTGAAAAATTAAATGAAATTGGGAGATCATTAGATAGGTCAATTTCTTTTTATGACTTGATTAATTTATATATTTGCTTTTTAAAAATGAAAATAGAATTAGATCATTTCATCACTTCTACTTATTGTCTTTCCTGTCCCTGACCCCTCCCATATCCTCATATAACTTCACTCCATCTCAAATCCCTGGATTCTTCTTTTTTAACTGTTATTGCTACTTACCAACACACACACAGGCACACACACACACACACACACACACACACACACACACAATTACACACACAGAGTAACTTAATCTGCTCACTGTTTACTGGACTTCAAAAAATAAATTATTTATTGTTTCCTAGCAATAGGGTCCTATGGTTTACTTGATGGTTTGCATGGTGCTGTGTTTGTGTGTTGTTTGTTTTCGGGATTTAGAGAGCATTTATGGAGTATTGTGCTTTATAAGCTTGGCTTTAGCCACTGAAATTTAGAATGTGTTCAGGCTTTTTGCTTTTTGTTGAAAGTATATAATGTTTTGGGCCCTTAAATAAGTTGAACTCTGATTTCAGATGTGTAATTATCTAATCAATTATATGTTTTAATTTTAATAACTTATTCATAGTAATTATTACTATTATTATTTTGAGCCTTGAGAGCATAATGTAATTACATATTTTAACCCTCCATTACATTCCTCCAAACTCTCATATGATTAATTAATATACCAAATTATGAATTGAAGGAATTGATTTTTAAATAAACAATTAAATTTATACATATGTTATTATTGAAGATTCAAATTGTAGCATAATTCACTCAATCACAGTATAATATCAAGTTACTTTAGATATATTTGTAGAAGTTTAAGTTATTTGACCAATGTAAATACATGCTTAATTTATTTACAGTATTAAAAAATTATTGGAAGAAAAAAATGATATCATAACCTGGGTAATACTTATTTCCTTTTTTAAAAAATTCTTTAATCTTTTCTTATAGTGCAGTCTTTATCCCCCTCCAGGTCCACCCTCTGAGTGTTCCACATCCCATACCTCCTTTCTGCTGTCTCTAAGAGGATGTTCCCACCCCCTACCCCTCCACCTCCACCCCACCAGACCTCCCCACTCCCTGGGGCCTCAAGTCACTTGAGAGTTAGGTGCATCTTCTCTGAGTCCAGGCCCAGGAATCCTCTGCTGTATATGTGGTGGGTGCCTCATATCAGCTGGTATATGCTGCCTAGTTGGTAGTTCAGTGTTTGAGAGATCTCTGGGGTCCAGGTTAGTTGAGATTACTGGTCTTTCTATAGGGTCACACTCCTCAACTTCTTCCAGCTTTCCCCTAATTCAACCACAGGTGTCACCAGCTTCTGTCTATTGGTTGGGTGTAAATATCTGCATCTGACTCTTTCATCTTCTTGTTGGGCCTTTCAGATGGCAATCATGATAGATTCCCGTTTGTAAGGACACCATAGCATCTGTAACAGTGTCAGGCCTTGAGGCCTCCCCTTGAGATGGATACCAATTTGGGCCAGTCACTGGATCTCCTTTCCCTGAGTCTCTTCTCCACTTTTGACCCTGCAGTTCTTTCAGACAGGAAAAAAATTGATATAATAACGTGAGTAATATTTTCAATACATCTGTATTCAAAACAATTAAAAAAACTAACTTCTATGCAGTCGTCAGTTTTGAAATCATTTCTGGTTTCTCAATAAACAGAAGAAAGGGTATTATAATAATAAGGATGCCTGCATTTACAGTAAAATTTACACACCAAATTTAAGAAGGAATAATATGCAAAATAGATATTTTATTAGTATAACAGAATTTTACAATCCTTGTACATATGGTTAGGTGCGTGCCTTAGTCAAAATTGTTACATTCATAAGCAGAGCATACACTCACTCCATGCCATGAGGCTTGGGTGCGACTGGAATAACTTGTAATTCCTTTTTAGAATTTACAATTTGAATAAAAGGTGTTCAAAGTGAACAAGTATTGTATTTGGTGTGTCTCTCCAGTACAGAGGTTAAACTTTCTATGTGATGAACTTTCTTCCATACTTAAAATGTAAAGCAATATAAAATTACTAGTAAAGGACTCTTTGTGCACAAAGGGAGAAATTTTATATGTGTATTTGTAATTTTTATATATTTTATACTTGTAATATATATTATAATATATAAATACATATTTTACATTTACTACTATTGTATTTTATTATTTGACTTTGAATATAATTCACTTACTAACAATTTAAACATAAATTTTTGTGGAATATGTTTCTTCTTGCTTTTATGTTTGATATCTATGTGTATACATAAACACACATTTGTGCATGTATTTGTGTATGTGTGTGTGTGTTCTCACTAGTGTCCCTTGTCAATAACTTGTCCCAGGAATGTCATGGAAACCACATTGCCTTAGTTAAATATTTATTACTCCTAGAAACAAACAAACAAACAAACAAGTAAACACAAACCAACAACAGAAAAGCCATAGCCAAAAATAAGATTGAGATGAAGAAGTTTATTTAGCTTGTTCATCCCTGGAAAGTCCATTAATGAACTCATGGCGTGACTTAGGAAGCAGGACTACTTGTAGAGGAATTTTAATCCAACAACATGGGTGCTCTGGTGAGGTATCGCATCCAAAGACATGATCTATCTGGAATACACACCATACAAACATGTCTTGGTACAAACCTTTAATCCTGAGCAGTGATGTCTAATTGGGTGTCAGATAAAGTGGCTAATCAGAGAAAGATTTGACAGATTGAGTCAGAGATAGGATACACTCTCTCAAGAGAATACACCTGAAAGAGGCTGCGTATGAGCAATAAGGAGAGAGAGGAGGTTCAGTGCAATTTGATGCAGACACTTCAGTCTGGAGGAGTTTAGTGCAGAGCAGAGCAGAGCAGTTCAGTTGAAAACAGTTCATTGTAGAGCAGAACATTTGAGTTTAGAGTAGTTTAGTGGAAAGCAAAGCAATTCAATTAGATGCCAAGAGAAGCTAATTTGAGTCAGTCAGTTTGGAAAGGAGTTTGAGCCAGACAGCTGAGTTGAACAAGCAAGTTAGCATTCAGTAAAAGATATAACTGGTGAGTTTATTCAGCAGTAAGACTTGGAGGCTGAAATGTTCTTGGCTTAATATAGTAGATGGAGGATAGAAGCTTCCAGGCTTAAGACTAAGGATAGTTAAAGAGAAATGCCCAGGGTCTAGGGTTCTCATCTATTCTCTTTCCCTGAGGAAATGAAAGCTACATTTACACTTACAACCAGGATGCATATTACTTATTGCCTTGTACCATGTCTTGCTCAGTTTTCTTACGTATACTGTCCAATCACCAACTGCACATGAATATTACCACCATCAGTGGACAGAGTCATCCCATTTCAATAATTTATCAAAGAAAACACCTTACAGTCTTGACTACACGCCAAAGGCCAGTTCTCAACTCATGCTCTACTTATCATATAACTATAGTTTGTGTCATAGACAAATAAAGAAAGAAAAGAAAACATACATACTTTATTTCCCTTGTAATTATAAAACATTGTAATGGATTTTATATCTTTATATTTTTTCATGAGAAAATGTTTTTGTCTGCAATTTCTACTTTGAATGTAATAAATGGTAAATATTTACAGTTCTGACTCATGAAGCCACTTTGTAACATAAGTCATAAAGAAGAGCAAAACACTCATGTCAAAATAGTTTATATCAAAGAGGATATTTGAGGGATATTCTCTGTTTCTGCCTTTAACTTTAGTGTTGTTTTTCTTTATGTTTACCATTGATTTACAAATAACTCTTAATATATGCTGGAGTGCTGGGTCATGTTTAAGTGTGTTCACTTTACTTACAGAGGCCTTGGGTTTGTTTCACAAAACCCACATGGATATTTAGAACTTCTTGTAACTCCAGTTCCACTGAATCTAACATTCTTTTCTGGTGACTGAGGGCTACATTGTGTATGCAAAAACTCATAAAGGCACATATACATGCATATAAGCAAAGCAATAAATAAATCATTAAAAATAACCTTGAAAGTAACACGATTTTACATTACAATATTCACTTTCTCCAATCACAAAGAATATTTGACAAGATAAATGTTTTTAATTGTTTTATTATCTCCTCTTTCTTATAAAAGCAACTAATTTTCTCCTTTTCTTTGAAACATAACAGATAAGAGAGAGTGGTATTTATTAAAATAATAGAAAATTTGCCATTTTCTAGTGCTAAGTGTTTTAAATGTGTTTTTAAGTAGCCATAACAATACTTCTGAAGGAGTACGTAACTTTTTCCCTTTCTTTCATCGTTCAGCAATTTTGTATTACATTTGTTTATCACCTTTAATTTTCAGCATTAAAAGCTTTTTATACACTGAACATCAGAAAGATTTTTTTTTTGGCATGACCTTAGCTCAACAGTTGAAGTTTCCTTTAAAAAAAATCACCATAAACCTTGATCTCAAGCTACAACAAATTTACTTTAATAATGTGCATGTCGGTTGTCATAGAGACAAACAGTCATTGCTTACAATTCCAGAGCATTCCTTGCTATTCACTTGTTTCTATTGCATCTGCTTCCCGTACCTGAATGACTAAAAAAAAATTTATGTTTATCACTCTGATTTTTATCTATAGAAATACCACTGTCCAAATTTAGATATTATTCAGAAAATAATCTGAGTGATAGAAGTTGTAGGAAAGAGACACACAAAGAGCCTAAATTTTGTTTCCTGTCTGCCAGGATGTTGATCCTCAAACAAGAAAATGAAATATCTGAACTTATATATAAGATACACATAGTTGGGCCAGGAGTGGTGATACATTCCAATAATCCTAGTGCTCAGGAGACAGAGGCAGCCTGATCTCTGAGTTCAATGCTAACCTGGTATATAAAGTGGGTTCAAGGACAGCCAAGGCTGTTACACAGAGACACCAACAAAAGAAAAAGATAATCATGGGAGAATATTGGATAGTCCGTTTAAGTTAATAAATAGGATTTATTCAAGAAACCCATGGCTGGCTATATTCTGGTAGATGTGTATTGTCGGAGTCTGAAATACCCTTTTGTGGTTAAATGAACTTCAGGTTGCTGATAGGTCTTTTTGCACTCTCCACAGAGGTGTCACTGTGTTTTCTCAAATATGTACACAAACAAAGGGTATGCATCTTGAAAGACATCAGATTCACTATTTCATCATGTACACTGTTTATTTGACAACACATCAACTTTTGTAGAGAATCATGAGCAGAAATACCCTTATAAAGAAAAAGAACTTTCTTATTTCATTTGGGATTAAGAATGTATCTTGTAACTCATGAATATTCATGAAACTTCCTTAGCACTGTAATACAGAACTAATTTTTGTCTCCCTCTTTTGTGAGTAGTCATTTCTAATTTCTCTTTGGAGTACTTGCTCTCTTTGTTTTGCTAAGTAAAGATCCAATTTAAAATTCTGTACCTTTTTATTTAATTCTTTCCTTCAAGAAGATATAGCCACTCTTACCTATGTAAGATGGAAAATTTCAGTTGTTTTGATTTTCATTCTCCTGATGATTAAGAACTTCCAATACTTCTTTAAATGATTCTCAGCCATTCGAAATTTCTCAGTTGAGAATTCTCTGTTTAGCTCTGTACCCCATCTTCAGTTGGGTTATTTGTGTTGTTTGTGTCTAACATATTGAGTTCTTTATAAATTTTGGATATTAGCCTTGTTAGATGTAGGGTGAGTGAAGATTCTTTCCAAATCTGCAAGGTGCTGTTTTGTACCATCGACAGTGTCCTTCACCTTACAGAAGTTTTTCAGTTTCATGAGATCTGTTTATGAATTGTTGATGTTAATGCCTGAGCCACTGGTATTCTGTTTAGGAAATTGCCTCCTGTACCAATGCATTCAAGGGCTCCTGCTCACATGTAGGAGATTTGCAGATCCGTCTTCTTGTGAGTCCCAATTAACTGGAGTGGGGGGTCATCCCCAAAACTGTTGCCTGTCGTATGTTCTTCTAGCAGGGCTCCTTGTCTGGCCTCAGTAGCAGGTGAGACGTGATGTGCCAGAGTGTGTATGTATCGGATTCTCAGAGGACGAGAGGGGGTGATGGGGAAAGGATTGTAGGAGGAGGTGACTGGGAGGGCAGTGAGTAGGATGTAAAGTCAATAAAAGATAAATAAATAGATGAATAAATAAATGAATAAATAAGAAAGACATATCCACAGTATCTTCTATCACACTGATGCTTTGCTCAGCAATCTGAGTTTTGGCTGTAGCCTTGACAATGTTAAGAGTCATGCCTTCCTTTCACAGAAGAGTGTTCTCATTTACAAGTACAGAGTCATTAAAGAGTCTGGTAGATTGTGGTGATTTCAAAGTAGGGTACATCAAAGCAATAGTGACATTTATTCAACACTCAAACTATGCCAATTTTCTCCAGAGCTAGTTTTAAGGACCACACAATTCTTAATTTTAATTTCTCTCTTTCTTTGATTTCCTTGTGCTTCCTACTCACCACTTTAAGGAAAACAGCTACATAGCCATTTTATGTTCACTAATAGTGCTTAAGAGGAAAGATGACAATGATGGTGATATGGGAGAGCTTGGAGGAAGAAAATGGAGAAAGAAAATGATGGAACTGTATTATAGTCTCAAACAGAAAATATAATAATAATAATAATAATAATAATAATAATAATAATAGATGTACATATGTGTAGTCTTTTCATGTCCTATAGGAAGCTGGTCTACCAAGAATAATGAGAAAACCTCTAGGGGGCAGTGTTGCTTTATACCTCTCAGTCAAGTAGTCAGTTCTGACCCCAGCAAGTTGTACTATATAGGAGACTCAATGAATAGGCTATATTTAGGAATTTCATAGACATAGTTATGTCAAAGATGTCAGATATTAAATTAGCAATTAGTAATAACTAGCATGTAGTGTTTTATATCATGACTCTTATAGACATTAATTTAGAGATATGTGAATATGACTTTCTATTTTATTTTTATAGTTTTCAAATACTAAAAATATGGTATTAAGCCTATGTCTGTCTTTAACCAAAAGTATTTGATTTTTAAAGTAAAGTTTTTCTTCCTTAGTGTTTTATTGGCCATAAGATATTTAGTATGTTATTTCAATAATTTAATTTTATATGCTATTTAACGTATTGTTGAAGCAAATTCCTTTGATTTTTTTAACATTTTAATAACACAATATTTGGCATATTATGAAATAAAGTCATTTGAATGTGTTTAACTCATCAAATATTTTCTCTTAGAATAAGACAGAATGGTTTGCCTCAAAAATTAATTAAAATTTCTTTCAAATGAAGTATACAGTGAATAAACATAATTATGCTTTTAATAATTTATATTGCATATATTTATTTTGGCAATCTAAAAGGGTATTTAATAATAGCTACAGAGGCAGATTTTAAATATAGTAAAACAAAATATATAATTATATGCCTTATAAAACAAAAAAGAAAAATGTATTCATTATAGTCAGCTAATTCAGTTACATGAGTGCCTTTCTTCGTAATGTGACTCCAGACTGAGTTTTCTATCTTTTACTCTTATACATTCTAGAGAGAAATGATATCGAATAAAGCAGTGACTCATCCCCTCACCCTCACAAACTCTTCAGGAAACACTGTGCGGTTCCTTATCCCAGTTGTCCTTTTTCAGAAGAAATCGGAACCATGACAATAAGTGCCAGGCCGAGCAGCTATCTGTCATGGGGTAAAGGACTCAAACACACACTTAGTGAATTGATGTGTGAACTTAGACATCAGTAAGAATTGAAGCCATCTTTGAAGATTTCTGTCTGCAGAGACGTTATCATATTGCATGCGGGTCTGATGGTGTCTAAAGCAGAAACTGAATTACAAGTAGCATGTAAAGAATCAAATTTAAATTTAACTTCAGTATCTTATTATATATCAGATAATAATGTAAACAGTTTTTCTGTCTCACGTTTACAAGAGAAACAGTAAAGCTTAGTAATAGTTACTTGAATGCATACAGTAATATATGGGTGATCTACTGAATGCATAAAACCTTGTTATCCTGGCTACTATAAAATCTGGCTACAGATAATTTATAGCCAAGTGTGTTTTTAAAAAGACTTCAGAACAATATCTGAATACTCTGTGCTGTGGTGTTTCCCACTAGTGTCTTGCTTGTTTCTACATACCTTGCAAGTAGAGAAATTATGTTTTGTAAGGACGGATACACATTAAGCTCATTTGTAATGAAGAGATATGTTATGTTTATATGAAGAATTTTTTTAAAGTCTTGGAAGACAAGTATATAATCTCTATTAGTAGCAAATGCAGCTAAGTATGTTGCCTCTGTAAACAGTTTGGCTGTCTTTGAATGAGGCATCATCATTTGTATTAGCCCATTGCATGTGAAGTTGATTGCTGTATCTTTCCTCATGTGTTTTCCCATGGAACTTGATGAAAGGGAGAACTAGCTTATGCATTAACTGATATTAAGCTTGTTTTAAAAATGTTACCTATAAATGAATAAACAAATATGCAAACAAATACATAAATATCAGTTTCCTTTCTATTAACGAGTCTAATATCTTCTCTCAGTAGCAGTATTACTACGGTGGATGAGTTTATTAGCTTGAAGGTCGGGTAAATACTCTGATTCTTTACCACTCTTGTTGTCTAATAAGTAACTGCAAGCCAGGGTTTCCTGGAGGACAAGCAGAATTTGCATTCTTAATGCAGAAAAACGTTTTGTTTTCTTACTCAGTTCTGATTTCTCTTTAGACACAGTGATGATCAAAAAAAAGTACTTTTCAGTTCAACTCTCAGAACCAACCGTCTTCCAAGTAAATGTATACTTCAGAATGTCCCTAGTGTGTATGACGGGACAGGTTCTGCAAGTTCCTACGTGTTTATGGAAACAGTTTCATAACTAATATCTTGAAGCATTTTCTAGCAGTGAAATTATTTAAAATGTTAATATGGTAAATTAATGTGTTGTAATGTATTAAGTAGTTGATTTATCAATCAGAGCTTTATCAAGGAGAAACTCCTAGAAAGGATGAATGAAAATGTAATAAGGTACCTGATTTAATACATTTGTCTTTGGGATCCTTAATCATGAGATTATATTCATACATGCCACAGACATGAAAGAAACTTGCATTTGTTTCATGTTAGTAGGCTAAGGCAGCCTGTAAATGACACATATGAATCACAAATGCATGTTCACTGTTCTAAAAAAGATACTGAAAAAAAAATTCTGGGGTTGGAAGGATTACTCAGTGGGTAATGCATTAGCCATGTAAGCACCTGTGAATACATTTGGAATTCTAACACCAAGTGCAAGTTAGATATGGTGTTACATATCTATAATTATCAGGTGGTGGCCAGAGACAATTGATTTTAGTCAAATGGTGAGGTCTAGCTTCAGTGATAAATATTGTCTGAACAGATTAAAGAGAAATACAGAAAATCTCAACATTGGCCCTGGCCTACATTCACATACTCACATACAGACGTAAGTGTGTGTGTGTATATATATATATATGTATATATATATATTTGTGTGTACACGTATGTGTGCATATGCATATGTATATGATGTATATGTATGTGTATACATATAACATACAAACACACACAAATAGACTAATAAGCAACTAAATGAATTCTTTTTATTATGGATTTCCAAAAGTCCTAACAAAAGGTCTAGTTTGGCCCTTGTTCATTCTAAGAATAAACATCCAGGAAATAGCATTCTGGGAAGCCTAGGCCATGTTCTATAAGTTGACACAAGTGATTATAGCATAGTTGAAATATCCAGGCCATGTGCAAGGCTCAGAACATTATCCATTAATATCCGGAGAGTGGAATATAGTGGCTGCTTCTTGGTGTTCCTGAGTACTGTCGATTCACTGGAAAAAGACTAAATGTCTGGGCATGATTAATCACCAAATTAAAGCCAAATGGGAGAGTTAGAGAGTTTCCTTTGACACATTTAATGAAATTTTCATCTCAATTAGCTAGAGGGCAATGCAAATAAACTGAGTTTAAGACCTAGGAATTAATTATATGGGTAGGAAAGTTAGGATGAAGGTTGAATGTTTAGTAGGTCAGGGCCCTGGCTGGGAGAGATGGAGTCCTTGAGATGAGGATAGGACTTGTGATAGCTTGCTCCCTCTGGGTGTGCAGGCATACCCCTGTGACAGAGCTTCTGCTCTGAGTGACAGTGTGTGCCGTGCTCGAAATCCTCTTTACCCTAATTTTCTGCCAGTTTCATGACTTAGGTCAAGTCACAAAATTAGAGTGAATCAAGTATATTTTAGGCCATTTAAAGGGGAAAAAAAAGATTTGCATCAATGTTATGGAGGAAGTTAGCCTAAAATAGTAAGGAAAATGTCAGGATGCAAGATCAAAGGGAGCCTGTAAAAGGAGACACAAATTTGTAAAGGGATGTTTTTCGAAAATGCATAAGAACTACATCTCTGAGTAGAACTTTTGTGCTCTGTCTTCTGTTGAAGATACTGAAGACTGCTTGATTAGAATGGCCTGGCTAGGAAGAGCTGACATGCTCCAGATTGGCAGCTAAAGTTAATCTCACTGAGGCATTTACTCAACTGAGGTTCTGTACTCCAAGATGACTCTAGCTTCTGTCAATGTGACAAAAAATGCTCCATAGTAAACAGACAGAACCACTCTGATTCTTAGTAAATCCCTGGGTTTTGAATAAATCAAAATCTAAAAATGTCAACAAGTAGCATTTACAAAACGCTGCAAAATTTACACCAATTTTTGTAATCTGTTGAATAGATTTTCTCTGTTGAAGGACATCTGGTTTTTTTCCAGCTACTGGCTATTATAAATAAGGCTGCTATGAACATAGTGGAACATGTGTCCTCGTTATATATTGGAGCATCTTTTGGGTTATGCCCAAGAGTAGCATAACTGGGTCCTCAGGTAATACTATGTCCAGTTTTCTGAGGAATGGCTTTTATCCCCAGCACTGCATGAATCCCAAACTGGTGTGATCTATGTCTGTAACACCAGCACTCAGGAGGTTGGTGCACTCTGAGGAAGTTGAGGAAGAGGTGAGCCATGGCAGCAGTGATGTCAAGAAGAGTTACTCTGTTTTTAAGATAACTCTGAGTGGAACATGACCATTTCTTAACCTGTAAGTTATACAAATTGCTCACTTTGAAAATTTCTAAATGCTATTCCCTTAAGCCAAAAATTCACATGTCTGGGAGAAGACAGAGAGGGATTACGTAAAGGCAAGGTTTACTCTTTATAAGATATTCCCACACTACCAATAAACTGTTCTCTGTCCTATCAGGAAAAAAATTTTTTCTTACCAATGTATTTGATAAATACATTAATTCATATGTACTTTTTCCATTATATGTTTTTATTTTTGGCATGAACTGTTTCATGCTGGATAAGCTCAATCCAAGTTTCTGAGTGATTATTCTTCAAATTAGTCTCACAATACATTTTCTTATAATCTTTTGAATAAGAGTTATGTTATATAGTGATGGAGCCTTAGAAATATACCGGCCTCATTGATAAAATAGAAATGTCTGGCTTAGCCTTTTACCTCTATGCTCAGAATGAAGTTATAGTCTATTCTAGTGTAAGAATAAACGGCCAGCAGTGTAAATAATAGTCATAGAAAAGTCATTGTGGGACTTCCACTTCCGGTCTGGGCCCAGGCAGCAGATCCCTGGAGGCAGCTCTGCACTGAACCTCACAAAACCCGGCAGAAGTGGGGCACCCAGCAGCTCTGACCCAGGCAGTATCTCTGGTAAGGAGACAGCAACACCCACCCCAAACAGGGAGTAACTGGGACCCACCGGGACCCACTGAGACTCAGGGATTTACTCCTGGCCCGGAGCACCGGCTCCTTCCGGTCTGGGTCGGAGCTCCCAGCAGATCCTAGGCCGGAGCTCTACACCAAATCCCACAGAACCCAGGGGAAGCAGGGCTCCTAGGAGCTCTAACCCAAGCAGCTTCCTACGCAAGGAGGCAGCAACACTTGCCCCACACCTGGAGTAACTGGGACAAACCTGGACCCAGGTACTCACTCCTGGCCCCAGCACTGGTTCCTTCCGGTTTGGGCCTGGGCGCTCAGCAGATCTCGGGCAGCAACTCTGCCCGATTGGGTAATCTCACAGAACCCAGAGGAAGCGTGGCTCCCAGGAGCTCTAACAAAAGGCAAGCGCAAGAATACCAGGGCCAGCAACCCAGAACACATGTCATCATCAGAACCTAGTTCTCCCACATTAAGTCCTGAACTCCCCATATCACCAGGAAAGCAAGAGTCAGACCTAAAATCACTTTTAATGATGATGATGGAGGACTTTAAGAAGGACATAAATAACATTCTCAAAGAATCCGAGGAGAACACAGGTAAACAGGTAAAAGCCCTTAAAGAATCACAAGAGAACACAACCAAACAGGTGAAGGATTTATACAAAACCATCCAGGACATAAAAATGGAAATAGAAACAATAAAGAAATCACAAAGGGAGACTACTCTGGAGATAGAAAACCTAAGAAAGAAATCAGGAGTCACAGACGCAAGCATTACCAACAGAATACAAGAGATAGAAGAGAGAATCTCAGGTGCAGAAGATAGCATAGAAAATATTGACACAACTGTCAAGGAAAACGAAAAATGCAAAAAACTCTTAACACAAAACATCCAGGAAATCCAGGACACAATGAGAAGACCAAACCTAAGGATAATAGGTATAGAAGAGAGTGAAGATTCACAACTTAAAGGGCCAGTAAATATCTTCAACAAAACCATAGAAGAAAACTTCCCTAACCTAAGGAACGAGAGGCCCATAATCATTCAAGAAGCCTACAGAACAACAAATAGACTAGACCAGAAAAGAAATACCTCCCGTCACATAATAATCAAAACACAAAATGCACAAAACAAAGAAAGAATTTTAAAAGCAGTAAGAGAAAAAGGCCAAGTAACATATAAAGGCAGACCTATCAGAATTACACCAGACTTCTCACCAGAGACTATGAAAGCCAGAAGATCCTGGTCAGATGTCATGCAGACCCTAAGAGAACACAAATGCCAGCCCAGGCTACTATACCCAGCAAAACTCTCTATTACCATAGATGGAGAAACCAAGATATTCCATGACAAAGCCAAATTTACACAATATCTTACCACAAACCCAGCACTACAAAGAATAATAGCAGGAAAGACCCATTACAAGGAGAGCAATCATACCCTAGAAAGAGCAAGAAAGTAATCCACCTCCAACAAACCCAAAAGAAGATAGCCACACAAACAATGCCTCCCCTTTTAGCAAAAATAACAGGAAGCAACAGTCTCCTCTCCTTAATATCTCTTAATGTCAATGGACTCAATTCCCCAATAAAAAGACATAGACTAACAGACTGGATACGCAAACAGGATCCGACTTTTTGCTGCATACAGGAAACCCACCTCAGTGACAAGGACAGACACTACCTTAGAGTAAAAGGCTGGAAAACAATTTTTCAAGCAAATGGTCCTAGGAAACAAGCTGGAGTAGCCATTCTAATATCGAATAAAATTGACTTTCAACTTAAAGATATAAAAAAGGATAAGGAAGGTCATTTCATATTTGTCAAAGGAAAAGTCAACCAACATGAACTCTCAATTCTGAACATCTATGCACCAAATGCAAGAGCACCCACTTTCATAAAAGAAGCCTTACTAAAGCTCAAAGCACATATTGCACCTCACACAATAATTGTGGGAGACTTCAATACCCCACTCTCAGCACTGGACAGATCAGGGAAACGGAAACTAGACAGAAGTACAGTGAAACTAACAGAAGTTTTAAACCAAATGGACTTAACAGATATCTATAGAACATTTCACCCAAAAACAAAAGAATATACCTTTTTCTCTGCACCACATGGTACCTTCTCCAAAATAGACCATATTATTGGTCACAAGACAGGCCTCAACAGATATAAAAAAAATCGAAATAATCCCATGCATCCTATCAGATCACCATGGTCTAAAGCTGGTCTTCAATAACAACAAAGACAATGGAAAGCCCACACTCACATGGAAACTGAACAATACTCTACTCGTCGATAATGGGGTCAGGGAAGAAATAAAGAAAGAAATTAAAGACTTTTTAGAATTTAATGAAAATGAAGACACATCATACCAAAACCTATGGGACACACTGAAAGCAGTGCTAAGAGGAAAGCTCATAGCTCTAAGTGCATACAAAAAGAAACTGGAGAGAGAACACACTAGCAGCTTGACAACACACCTGAAAGCTCTAGAACAAAAAGAAGCAAAAACACCCAAGAGGAGTAGACGGTAGGAAATAATTAAACTCAGGGCTGAAATCAACCAAATAGAAACAAAGAGAACTATACAAAGAATCAATAAAACCAGGAGCTGGTTCTTTGAGAAAATCAACAAAATAGATAAACCCTTGGCCAGACTAATCAGAGGGCAGAGAGACAGTATCCAAATCAATAAAATCCAAAATGAAAAGGGTGACATAACAACAGAAACCGAGGAAATTCAACAAATCATCAGATCCTACCACAAAAGCCTATACTCAACAAAATTGGAAAATCTGGATGAAATGGACAATTTTCTAGACAAGTATCAGTTACCAATGTTAAATCAGGATCAGATAAACCATCTTAACAGTCCCATAACTGCGAAAGAAATAGAAGCAGTCATTAAAAGTCTCCCCACCAAAAAAAGTCCAGGTCCAGATGGTTTTAGTGCAGAATTCTATCAAACCTTCAAGGAAGATCTAATACCAATTCTCTTCAAACTATTCCACAAAATAGAAACGGAAGGAACACTACCTAATTCATTCTATGAAGCCACAATTACGCTTATACCTAAACCACACAAAGATCCAACAAGAAAAGAGAACTTCAGACCAATCTCCCTTATGAATATCGATGGAAAAATACTGAATAAAATTCTCTCGAACCGAATCCAAGAACACATCAAAACACTTATCCACCATGATCAAGTAGGCTTTATCCCAGGAATGCAGGGTTGGTTCAATATACGGAAATCCATCAACGTAATCCACTACATAAATAAACTCAAAGAAAAAAACCACATGATCATATCTCTTGATGCTGAGAAAGCATTTGACAAAATTCAACACCCCTTGATGATAAAAGTCTTGGAAAGATCAGGAATTCAAGGTCCATACCTAAACATAGTAAAAGCAATATACAGCAAGCCAGTAGCCAACATCAAACTAAATGGAGAGAAACTTGAAGCAATCCCATTAAAATCAGGGACTAGACAAGGCTGCCCACTCTCCCCCTACCTGTTCAATATAGTTCTGGAAGTCCTAGCCAGAGCAATTAGGCAACAGAAGGAGATCAAAGGGATACAAATTGGAAAGGAAGAAGTCAAAGTTTCACTATTTGCAGATGACATGTTAGTATACTTAAGTGACCCCAAAACTTCCACCAGAGAGCTCCTAAACCTGATAAACAACTTTAGCAAAGTGGCTGGGTATAAAATTAACTCAAACAAATCAGTAGCATTCCTCTACACAAAGGATAAACTGGCTGAGAAAGAAATTATGGAAACGACACCATTCACAATAGTCACAAATAGTATAAAATATCTTGGGGTGAATCTAACCAAGCAAGTAAAAGACCTGTATGACAAGAGCTTCAACACCCTGAAGAAAGAAATCGAAGGAGATCTCAGAAGATGGAAAGATCTCCCATGCTCATGGATTGGAAGGATTAATATAGTAAAAATGGCTGTCTTGCCGAAAGCAATCTACAGATTTAATGCAATCCCTATCAAAATTCCCACTCAATTCTTTACAGAGATAGAAAGAGCAATCTTAAAATTCATTTGGAATAACAAAAAACCCAGGATAGCGAAAACCACACTCAACAATAAAAGAACTTCTGGGGGAATCTCCATCCCCGATTTCAAGCTGTACTACAAAGCAATAGTGATAAAAACGGCATGGTATTGGAACAGAGACAGTCAGGAGGATCAATGGAATAGAATAGAAGACCCAGAAATGAACCCCCATACCTATGGTCACTTGATCTTCGACAAAGGAGCTCAAACTATCCAGTGGAAAAAAGACAGCATTTTCAACAAATGGTGCTGGTCCAACTGGAGGTCAACTTGTAGAAGAATGCAAATTGATCCATACTTATCTCCTTATACAAAGCTCAATTCCAAGTGGATCAAGGACCTCCACATAAAACCAGCTACACTGAAACTAATAGAAGAGAAAATAGGGAAAAGCCTTGATCATATGGGCACAGGGGAAACGTTCCTGAACAGAACACCAATGACGTATGCTCTAAGATCAAGAATTGACAAATGGAATCTCATAAAACTGCAAAGCTTCTGTAAAGCAAAGGATACGGTCAACAGGACAAAGCGGGAACCAACAGACTGGGAAAAGATCTTCACCAACCTTACATCTGATAGAGGGCTAATATCCAAGGTATACAAAGAACTGAAGAAACTAGATTCCAGACCATCAAATAACCCTATTAAAAAATGGGGTAGAGAGTTGAACAAAGAACTCTCAACTGAGGAAACTCGAATGATTGAGAAACATCTAAAGAAGTGCTCAGCATCCCTAGTCATCAGGGAAATGCAAATGAAAACAACACTGAGATTCCACCTCACACCAGTCAGATTGGCTAAGATCCAAAACACAGATGACAGCAGATGTTGGCGAGGATGTGGAGAAAGAGTAACACTCCTCCATTGTTGGTGGGATTGCAAGCTGGTGCAACCACTATGGAAAGCAGTCTGGCGATACCTCAGAAAATTGAACATGGTGTTACCTGAGGACCCAGCTATACCCCTCCTGGGTATATACCCAGAAGATATTTCAACATGCAACAGGGCCACATGCTCCACTATGTTTATAGCGGCCTTATTCATAATAGCCAGAAGCTGGAAAGAACCCAGATGTCCTTCAACAGAAGAATGGATACAGAAAATGTGGTACATTTACACAATGGAGTACTACTCAGCCATTAAAAATAATGAGCTCATGAAATTCTTAGACAAATGGATGGAGCTAGAAAATATCATCCTGAGTGAGATGACCCAATCACAAAGGAACACACATGGTATGCACTCACTGATAAGTGGATATTAGCCCCAAAACACACAATACCTAAGATGCAACACATAAACCTCATGAAACTCAAGAAGAAGGAGGAAGACCAAAGTGAGGGTGCTTTTGTCCTTTTTAGAACGAGTATCAAAAGATTCAACCAGAGCTCCCAGGATCTAAACCTCCAGCCTGAGAACAGACAGGGGCAAGCTGTCCTCTGAGAGGCTCTAACCAGCAGCTGACTCAGACAGATACAGACATCCAGAGCCAAAGAGTGGATGGAGCTTGAGGACTCTTAAAGAAGAAAGGTGGAAGGATTGTGGGCCCTAAGGAGATAAGAACTGCACAGGAAGATCAACAGAGTAAGCGAACCTGAACCCTTGGAGCTCTCAGAGACTGAATCACCAACCGTGGAGCATACCTAGTCTACACAGATCTACCTCCATGGGCTGAACCTAGGCCTCCCTGCACATATGTTGTAAATGTGCAGCTTGGTTTTCATGTAGGTCTCAAACATCTGGAGTGGGGGCTATCCCAAAACATGCAGCCTGTATATGGAGTATGGTCTTCTAAAAAAAAAACTGTTGTTCAGTTGTTCATGGAATATTATTTTTTTATATCTCTTGTATTCAGTTTGCAACTACTTCATTGAGAATTTTTGTATGTATATTCATGAGTGATACTGGACTATAACTTATATATTTTTGTTGGGTTTATACTTGATTTCACTATTTCAGTATTATTTGCTTTGTGAAGGAGCTTATTGTGGTTCTGAATTTTTTTAAACGTAACTCAAAAAGTATTGCTTGTTTGAAGGCTCTATAGAATTCTTGTATAAGTATATCTGACACTTGGTATTTTGCTTGTTTGTTTCTTTTCATTTTATTCTGTTTGAATGTTTTTTAAATTTTTTTGATTTGCTGAAAATAAAAATAAAAAAAAATTAAAAAAAAAAAAAGAAAAAAGCCCAAGCTTAACTAATAAATCATTGTGTGATTGCTAATTTAAAATATTTTTACCAGCAGTCCTAAATCCAAAAGGAATTCATGTTGTAAACTTATTATTCACCTATAAATTGTCATACTTTTCATAATCTCCAACTTTCTTTTCTCAAGTTTTGAAATACACTAATAATAGTTGTTGCTACATTAAATATCAACTATTTTGTAAAAAAAAAAAAAAAAAAAAAAAAAGAAAAGTCATTGTGTGACGTTGAGTAAATTACTAGTCTATGGATGCTGGGAAATAGGTCAGTAGTAGAAGAATTAATTGCATTTTATGTGGAAAGGTCTGTGTGGTTTCTCCACATCACATACAGAACCTTCATCAACATGAATGATGAAGAGAATTTAGAGAACACTAACTTCACTTCACATAAATGAGCATACTAGTGAGTAGGATGCTGTTATTGTTATGTATATGAGATATAGATGTCATCTATCATAGGGAAGAGGAAATAAGGTACCATAGCATAGCTTAGCATATTGAAACAAATGTGATCACAGAAGGATAGATTTATGGACGTGGGTTGATGAGCTGAACTAACCATAATCCTTAAACTAAACGGAAAGATAGAAATAAGCAAAAGATAAAAGTGGCTGCCAATGAATACAAAACAGAGATGTTTCCAAAGGAACTTTGAAGGTGGTTAATACAGTGTGATGCTGTTTATGGTAAACAGTGATTAGCCAATGAGAGCATTCTCCTAAAGAGGTCTATAGATGGCTAGTCTAGAAGCAGAAACTGAAGCCCATGTTAAATAATAGGAAGAAACATTTCCATTATTTTTCTACTTTTCAGACTCCCTCCTCTGCCTTACCTCATATCCCCTCTCCATGGTAACCTCCCTGCTCATATACCTCATTTTCATGTATTATCTTCTGTGTTCTACTACCCATCCTCCCTCAAAGTCTTCCTTGTCCCTCCCCACCAATGTTCTTACATATGCAAGATGATGTAACGCTTAAGATGTTCTGCTTGTGTTTGAATGGATATGTAATTGTGCTTTTCATAAAAACCCTTTACATGTTAAAAATGTCTCTAGCTTAACTTGTAGTTGGACATTATCCTAATACTTTGTTTAAAAACCTTTAATTCTTTTTATGTGATATATAACAGCTCATATTTGTTTATGGATATCCATTTTCCTTATTTTAAGTTATGTTAGTAAAGATTGTTACATTTTATCATAATGAAAATACATGCATATTAGAATAATTAAATCTATAAGGAGTGATATTTTATTATAGCTACCATGTACTAATTTTTCCTGAATATTGTATAAATTCATTGACTATGTTTGTTTTAAACTTAAAATGTTTTTGAAATTTCATTTTAAAATCTTTCATTTTATTATTTTAAGTAAAATGCAATTTCATAACTTCAATCCTTATAATTCCTCCTTCCACCTACTCTTGTTGAATTCTAAGATCCAAAACCAGGGACACAGAAACTCACGGACGGGACTCGCTGAAATTTGCATGAGGTTTAATGATTCCAGTGTTCTGGGCTTCTCTCAGATGCAAGCAAGAAGAGAACCCCGAGTTGGAGCTAAGAATAGCTTTTATACATTTTAAGGGGTAGAATAGAGAAACAGTGACTAGGCACAATATGATTGGCAAAACAGTGTGACTTTTAAACTGATTGGTCTTTGGAGAATGAGGTTGCAAGGACCTCTCTTGTCTGTCTCTGTGCTCTGAGCCTTCCTTCCTCCTCTGAATGTTAATCCAGCAAGTGTCCTCTGACTAAGGAATGTGCCTCTCCCAGGATGTGTCCTAAAACAGTGGGATTCTTTTAATCTCAAGTTCAAACGGAGACCCAAAAATCTTACATTTAGACCCAAAATTCTTACACTCTCATGTTCCCTTCACCTCCTCTTATTTTACTTTGACTATTATTGTCATGCCCAAATACACACACACACACACAAACACACTTACACACATGATACACAATAATTAAATTATATTATATATTATACATAAAAATATAAATATATATATAATATTTTATAAAACATGCTTAGATATAGATTATATATATTAAGTATATATTTATATACATAAATATATATTTAAATATTTATTTAGATACTTATATATTTCAAATATATATGCTTAATATGTATAATATATCATAATATATATAAGATACATTTGTATACATATATATATGTATACAATTAGGTTATATATAGTATATGTACATAAGATATAGATTTCAGAGTTAACCTCTTGTTATTCTCTCTTTTTCTATTTCTTTCAATTTTAACGTTTCTTAGTTGCCTATAGTTCATTGTCTATGGGTGGTTATTGTGAAATTTTTCCCCCTCCATGTTTTCAGGTTTATTAATGTTACCTTTTCTGAATCCATGTTTAGGTAGTGGTATTAATAAGATAGTAGGAATGTAGCTTTGCTGTCATAGGATCGGACACAGCATCTCATAGCAGATATACTGCTCTTCTGGCTCTTATAATCTTCTAGCCTCTGCTTTGATGTTCTCTGAGCTTTAAGTGAAGGGGTTTTAGCAGGTCCATCAAATGGAGCTCAGTACTCCATGATCAGTTGATCTCTGCATTTCAAATAATTTTTCTGTAATGCTGTTTGCTTGCTTCAAAGAGAGGGTTCTTTGATGAGCGTTTGTGGATATAAGGAGGTTTAGGGTATAATTTTCCTCCTTTTGACTAGGCATTATGTCTTCTTAAACAGATGCTGGTTACTCCCAAGATATGAGTGCAACCATTAGATTTTTAGAGCTAGCTTGCAATGTTGGGAACTATTGAGATCTAAGGTGTCAAGAGTTGAGTATGATTATTTGTTCCTGTGTTACCTTGTCTAAGGTTACATACAAATTCTGCCATTACAAATACTAGGTTAGTCCTGGCTTGAATATCCAGAATCCTCTCATTATTTTTTAAAACTAATTAAACTATAATTGCATCATTTTGTCCATTCTCCTTTTCTACCAACCCCTCCCATACTAGCCCTACCCCTCCATGCTAGCCCCACCCCTAACCCACTTCCTCCCATGCTAGCTCCACCCCTTTCATGCTAATCCCACAGTTCTAAAACTGTACCATCCTCAGCAGTGCATACTTTACTACAATCCTTTCACTTTAGATTGTTCTGTTCTTTATATATTTGTTTCATAATTAGTAATAAATATATTGCAATATTTTGAATCAAACTACATTTGTTGTATGATGAAATAAGCGATATTTATATTTATAGTTACTGATAATTTATGATCTGTCACTTCCTTGCTTATATTTTCTCTTCTTTTGGTTGCAAGTATGGATTACAAACATTTTTTGTATCCTACCTTACAATATCAATTCCAAATGTTATATACAGGCTTAGCTTTTTCTAAACTTATTTTATTTAGAGTTCTTGAATGCTTCAATCTCCCTTCTAACCCACCATCTGGAGGTTGGGGGCAAAAAGAGTTAATAGGAAAAGATGGTTGTGGACATGTTTAAAATAGTTCTTTGGGACAATTCAGCGTTTCACCATCAGGATACAAGGTCCCGTCCAATAGTAAACAACAAACACATATCAGTAGCAGTGGCTTGATGCAGCAGAAACCACACAAATCAGCAGAAGCAGCAGGAATCAGCCAGTATACCAGAAGTTCCTTGGCACTTTTCTCTCTATGGAGGGAAGACCAACAAACATCAGTGACAGGTGCCATGGCATCACAATGCAAGAGAATCCCCTCACTGTTTGTGAGGTTCCGTTTACACCCTTCATGAGCATCACAGTCCTCTCAAGTGTTCAGTCCAGGAAAACATCACATGACCAAGCCAGCTCAGTCAGTCAACAGGATTTTCAGCGCAGGAGTGAGGATTAAAAGAAAAGAGAATTGCAGCATGACCCCAGTCAGTTCTGAGGCTGAAGGCTGAGGTAGGTTTGTTTATTCCCACTTTTCTTTTAAACCCTTTTAATTACATTCAAGTATTTAGGTCAGTTCTAGGTTGAGGAACCAACAATCCAATAGATACAGTCAAGGAACAAACAAGGCAATATACAAAGTACTGTGATCACACACACAAACACACACACACACACACACACACACACACACACACACACACACACCTGTGGTCACTCTTGCTGTTTCTAAGGGCTCACTGGGATGACAAAAATATCTGAGCCTACTCCCTGTCCCAGCCCACAGTCATTCATTCCTGAGGCCTACTTCTTTGTTCTAACCTAAGACTTGGATTCCTGACTGAAATTACTTCTCTGTTTTAGCCTAAAATTAGATTCCTGCCTGAAATTACTTCCTTGTCATGGCCTAATGTCAGATTCCTGCCTAAAGCCTGTTTACTTGTCCTTGGCCAATGTCAGATTACTGCCAAGCAGCCCCAAAAGCTGTCCACAATCAAACATGTCTGTCCTCTCACATCTGTTTCAACAAAACATCCTCTCACAAGACAGCTTCCAGAAAAATGTCATGTGACAACTGAGAATTCAAAGAAACAAGAAATTTTCACTTTAATTATACCCATTTTTCCTAACATGTATGTTTTATCAGGATTATGATATAGGTAATTTATAGGAATTAAAGATGTTACTTTCTATTCATAATTCCAGATGGAAAAAGTTTATATATTTTATAATAAACAAGCTTTCTGGAGGTCAGGCCTCTATCCCTGGCTTCACAAGATTAGAATCGTCAAGGCCCTTCTATACTTAGAGAAGGGAGGAGATGTCAGGGGCAGCCCTGCATATATACTGAAGGCCTAAAATCAGTCATAGGCCTAAAATCAGCATTAGGCCTGACATACATACATGCTAACACAAAGTCTTGGGTCTCTGTGGAAAAACACTGAAACAGATGTCTATAAGCTATGGTAAACAGGCAGCTTTTGTGGAAATTTATCACCCTGAGTAGTCATAGACCTTGTAAATAGGTAGCCTAGGTGGATAGTACCAACTTAGATAAGGACAAGTGAATCATAGGCAGAGTCATAGTGACCTGTCCCCTGAACCTTCACCCAACCTATACCCTGTCCTGAAAGATATCTGCACTCACCCTGAACAACTACACTCCGGTGTCATGCCCTTCCCCACATCCTGCCTTTTTGTGTTTATAACCCCTGTGTGAATAAGTAAAACTTCTGATTTGATTTAAATAATTAAATAATAATAATAATAAACAAAAAACCAAGCTTTCATTCAACTTAATACTTCAAAACACATATTTTTTAACATTTTTTATTTTTCTTAATATCAAGTCTTACCTATAACTATTTATATCCATAATAATTTGTCTTAAATACAAAGCTTAATTTTGCAGAAGGTAGCATAATATATCTGTTCTCTTTTTCTGAGTCAACTCACACCTGCCTTTGTAAGATATCATTAATCTACTGAATTTTTCTGGAATCTATTCTCAAGAAACGTGCCAACGTTTTCAATTCTTATTTTAAACATATTAAGTTCCACCCACCTCTCTTTCAGCCACCCTCATTTTTTCCCTCAATCTTTTTCATCCTGCCTCTCTGGTTTTTTTCTGAATATTTTCTATTCAAATGCTTCTGAAGGTCAATTACCACTATTGATTGAATATATTCATTTATATTTATATGCAACAAACCAGACAATATATTTATAAAAAATAATTATGAGAAGGAATATAACCATTAACCCCTTTCCGTATAGGCTTATCTAGTTCAAGTTGTTCTCTATTTGGAGACCATGATAATAGTTCATTACTGTAAAGCTGAAGACATTAGCTTTACCTTCTTTTATCTTAAATTTATTTTCATTTCAGTTGGTAAAGTCTCCTGGTGCTTCTTCTATGTGTTCTCATAATTACTTTTATTTTAAAGCTTTAAATAGTCCACTATCAAAAGTTTTCATCATTTCATTTCATTTCATTTCACAGCTTCTTTCCCTGTGTGCTTAATAACATTTTACTATAAATCATTAAATTTAATTAGTCTTTTATTTGGGAGGTTACTTTGAGTCTGACACATGTGAAGGGTCTCTAGAAGGAAGGCATCTTGATATGTAATGATTAATCTTATAGCTTTCTTTTTCTCAATAATCAATTTCTAATCACTTTTATTTGTTTGATTACTTTGGATTACATCAAATCTTAATGTAGAATAATTTACGCTAATAATTTGGGCTTGGAGATTTTATGTTTACCCTCTGTCTACTTTATGATCAGTCATACATCTTTAAATTCCAAAGGCATAGAATGTATTCTATGTTTTATTATTTTTTAAGTTTAATCTAATTTATTAGTAGTTTAAAAGGCATAAATCCTTTATAAATACATGCAAAAATGGAAATAGAATTCATATTGTGAACCTTAAACTTCATGTACTATTAAAACTGATGACTGACCTCTTAAAGATATATTTCAATTTTGTTTTAAAATTTCATTTATGGGTACTGTATTTACATATTTACATCATTTCCACCCAGATCCATTCTTTTTGTATTATTGCTGAGCTTCACTAGAATCTATAATGAAAATATTACTATAGTTTCATCAAGTTAGATATAGTTTATAATCAAATACAAATAAGCCCACAAACAGTCAATATTTATGAAAGACATGTTATGCCAAAAAACTTTGTGATGATGATAGAATAATGAGTGGACGATATAATGAGAAAGAAGACAAATATTTAAACAAATAATGGTTCGTATATAATTAATTTGTAATAGCTGAAGGGGAACACTGGCTAATGCTGGAAGCTATAGTTACATAGTTAATGGAAAACCCACCAGTGGTATGTCTTTTAGGAATGTCTGAAAACAACATAGAGCCAACCATAATCATGAGCAGATACTAGCACTTGAGTTAAGGTGTAGACAATATCTAGAATATGTCTAGAAGACAAAGACATTTGGTGAGTACATTGATGACAAATGTTGACATTTGCTATGTTCCAGGTATGGAAAAGAGTTTTACAGTATTGAGTACAAAACAGTAAGAGTTTACATATTATTTCTTATTTTTATTGAGCAAAACAAGTGGATTTATGTGACAATAAACAAGAGATAGAAATAAACAAGTGATAGAAATTAAGAAACAATAAGTTTGTAGAACAATTGAAAGCAAGAGATATCATAAGGAATTTATTAGATGCTACTGCTAGGCAATATACATACCCAAACAAATATATACATATATCTTAATTATATATATGTTGATTATATAAACCTCTTAATTATATATATAAAACTTAGTTATATAGAGAATATATAATAAATATATAATATATGATAATATATATTTATAAATTCAAGTAATTTTAAAGGTTTCTAACAGCAGATACACTTACTATTTCAAGAAATCCAAGTGGAACAGAGATTTGGGATCTCTCATAAACCTTTCAGTTGCTGGGCTGGCAAAGAACCTAGGTTTTATTTGATGTGCAACTGGGTAGGATATGGTACCGATTTTGCATGGTTGTTGGCATGACTCTATTACTTGTAAGCTGTCACACTAAGAACTCTGGTTCCTGTTATTTTTCAGCATGCATAATTGTCATGTTCTTGCCATTTGCATTTCTGTATATGGTAGTTAACTTTACTAAAGCACAAGGAAACGATGGGGAAAAAAGTAAATGTTATAATATAAATAAATAAATCACGTGATAATACCTCTTCTAATTGCTCAGTTTTAGAATGTGTACCACATTTTTAGATATTCATTTTAGTGGCATTATTTTTTCTCTCTCTCCCACCTTCCCTCTATCCCTTCCCCCACCTCTCACTCTCTCTCTCTCTCTCCCTTTCCCTCCCCCCCACATCTCACTGAGTGTTTGTGTGTTGTATGAAAGACAGAGACAGAGAGGGATTTGATTTCAAACTGCCAACCTCTTAGTAAATCATTCCACTTTTTAACACTTTTGTGTTCAAGAACCAAGATACACTTTTAAGTTTCAAGACTTATTCACAATCCAAATACTAGGCATGGCTTGTAACACATGCGAAATTTAAATGGTGAAAAACATACTTCCAAAGTCATGTGTTTCTTGGCAAGAATATCCTTCCACCCCAGGGATATCAGTTGTCTTTGTTTCTGGCTTAGATTGAGTGTTGTTAATATCACTATTTTTCCTACAGGTCTCAAGGTATGCTCACTATATCTGGGCATATTGTTATGGGATATAGTAGAGAAGGATGGAAAACATGATAGAATTTATAGTAGTGTAAGAAATAATAATGGAAGTACATCCTATATACATGTTTATACTTCAGAGGTACTAACTATACTGTGAATAAGAAAAAGGAAAATTGCTCAGAAAATTTTAAATCTGCTTGTCATATACATGCCTCTCCTTTCAAGGTCACAGGTACTCAATTAAGAGATTTATAAAGCTAATTCATTCTTTAGATATAAATGTAAGATTAATCCTAGTTATCTGTTTTCTTGTATGTGTGTGTGGGTATTCACATGTACCTGCATGAGTCCAGAAACAAATGTCATATTGCTGGAGTAACTGGCATTTTGAGCTGCCTGACAAGGATATTGAAAACAGACCTAGAGCCTGATAAAAGAACAGAAACAGTAAGCCCTCTTTCAAACCTTGTTAGATTTAAACTTACTGTAGGTCTGGCAAGGGAAGATAGCTTAGGAAACATATCTATACATAAACTCAATCGAAAACATTCGATTTGATTATTTCTACCCTTCTGCTAACTTATTGTTTAATTAATTCCCATGAGTCTCAGGAAGAAAACAGTTAAATGCCAGTGACATATTTTCACCATTAAGTATAAACAAATTAATAAAGTTTTATTTTAGCTTAATTTTTTTATATTACTTGTGAGTTCATATGATAAATTTTAAAATAATAAACACAAGCATGTATAATATTTTAATTCAATATGGCTCATGTCAGAAAACATTATAGATGATTGGAGAAAATGAGTCAGTTCAATAGTGGAAAATGTTACACAGCATTGGAATCTTTTTAAACCATTGAAGGTCTGCAAGAAGAAGAATGGCTTGAAGTCTAAGAAGATTCTATTGGCAATAAATTTAAAGTTCATAAGCATTTTTGTATAAAATCACAGAACAAACATACATATATGTACATACATGATTATAATCATATTTATTAGGATAGAAGAGAAGAAATACTGGCTAAAAGGACTCAGAAGAAGCAGAAAGAAATACATGAAAGGGCAAAATAAAATCTAAAAAGCAAAAATAACTTAAAAATAACAAATTTACATGCACAGCTTTTTTCTGCATCTACTCATTCATTGGTTGTAAGTACATGTGAGTATGTTTGCTTAACTGGCAGTGAGTGCAGATCTTCAGCTATTCAAGTATTGTCTGACAGTTAAATGTTATAGAAGGTTCATTTACAGAAACACTATAAATGTAATATAAACTTAGGAGATGCATCTACTTTTCTGATTTTGATCATAATCTTCTATCGCGCCATCTATTGTCCGTGTATATGCAGTATATGAGGTTCAAGGAGTACTGACATTATTTAAAATTGCATTTGTCAAATGTATTGGAACTCGAGCTAAGTCCCAGATATACTGAATAAGAATTTGTAATTTAAATTATCTTCAGTTGATCTGAATATGGATTAAATTTGAGAGGGGAAATCCTTAACAATCTTACCATAAGACTCTAAGGAAGCTCATTCCGATTCATCCTGTTAAAATAATTACACATTGTCCTTGTGACCAAAAGCATTTGTGGGCTTCGATGTGCCCGCCCAGGTAATTGATAGTGCAAGAACAGGATGCAGGAAGCCTTTCTCTGGGTTCAGAGGGTTCACTCCAGTCCTTGACAAATGCTGGTACTTCCTGACATCATCTCTTTCCTACTTTATATAACTCTTGCTTCCAATAACCCTCCATTTACTGAACCACTTCTATGAGACAATGAAACAGGATGCAGAAGCAGGTCTCCCAGGACATCTGAAGGATTTTGAGCCCAGACACCCACTGTCACTCCTCGAGGATACTCCAAACACTGTGAACCTGTTGCATTGCTTACCTCCATATGTGCTCTGCTATTGAGCACACCATGGTGGTACCAGGCCAGTGGCCTGGTTCTGCATTGCACTTTGCTCTTTCACAGTTCTTTCACTGTAAGGGTATAGAAGTGTGCATTTTATAACAAGATAATCTTTCTTTTTTCATACCTTCAACATATGGTACTTACAGTTTACTGATTTTTGTATTTTGACATTATCGATACTGGTGCTGAAAGTAAAATGTGGTCTGATGATCTGTGAACCACGCACAGTGCTGGGGTTGCAACTTGGGCATTAAAGATTATAATGTGCCAAATGGCTAGCCATAAATGACAAGAGCATGCAATGCAAGCACCACCTAAGTCTCCTTGGCATCTCCTCAACTGTGCCATTTGAATGTCAAGGCAATTGCGGACAACATGTAGCCATGTTACAATAAAACTTTATTTGTAGTCAGAAAAACTTGAGTTTCCTGGCTTTTGTGTGTTACAAAGTAAAAATTCTTTTAATTTTCAGGTACTGTAGTTATTTAACTTGCAAGCTATTTTTGTGGCTCTCTCCCTAGGATGTTCTTGTTCTTTATTTTTGTTTTATTTGAGATATGGTCTCATTATATAGTGTACACTGGTTTCACATTCAAAGTAATCCTCCTGCCTTTGCCTCCTGAGTGCCAAGATTAAAGATGCTAGCTGCCATGCCTTCCTTTTCCTAGGATATTTTTTGTTATTTCTCTTTGTACAAACTGAATTCAAACCTGTTCTCAGCCCTTATCTTACTCATTTTACCTTTTAGAACTTAAAATGTAAAATTCACAACTAACTGTATTAGAAAAAAATCTAATGTATTTACTATGATGCATAATTATTGTAGGTTCTGGTCATTAAAATTTGAAGAGAAATGAATAATCAACTTTTCTATAACTAAAAAAGTTTTGTAGTATTATTAGTGTTTAAGTGGGGAAAGGAAATTAATTGTTAAAAAAAAAAAGTGTGCCTTTTGCCTACTGTGTCCACAGTAACACAGGGAGTTCCTCCATGGTGTTTCTCTTTACCTAAGGTGGCATCTTGGAAAGAAGTTTTCACTCCAGCCTGAGTGAAGAGGATGATATCCCAAGTTGGACTGAACATAGGGTCTAATTGATGAATAATGCTTCCCAGTACCCACCGAAACAAATTAAATAAAAGTGAAAGAAATTAAATCAGTGTTCTGTTTTTAATGATATGAAGTAGAATTGCTGATATTGAACAAGTGAATTTTTCGTTAGAATAGAAACTATTTCAATTCTCTACTCTTCATTCTTCGCCCTTGGGTTTCTACTTTGATTGCCAGTTTTTTTTTTCTTTCTTTCTTTCTCTTTTTGGTTCTGAAAGTAACTAAATGGGAAATTAAATGTGTCACTGAGACTTTAAGTTCCTCAGTGACTAACCCGTATTCCAATCTTTTGGGACCAAAATTTACCTATTGAGAGTACGCATTTAAATGAGTCTTTCATTTCCAAGAAACTCCTACATTCAGACATTGAATTATACAAATCTTATAAATGGGTTAAAAGCTACACAGGTTTACAGAAATATGTAAACATCATGTTATCAATATATTTTATAAAACAGACATTCGGTGTTACAATAGGTAAAATTATTCAATTATTAGTAAATATGATAGTGTTTACTATGAGTCTATATATAATCTATGAGTCTTAACGTGTTTCAACAGGTGAAGTATTTATCACTCAAGCATGTGTTTGCAGATTATTATGCTGTTTGGTCAAATATGACAAGCAAATTATTTAGAATGCACTGTTAACCATAAAGCTTCTCTCAAGAAATTACTTACAGCTGTCATTTGATCTTCCGAAAGGATCATAGTTTTCACATAATTTATATCTAAAGGACTTTTGACTTAGTGCCTAGAAAGCAATTTAGCAAGCAATTTCATTTTTGAAGGAAGTACTAAAATTTCCTATCATTTTAGTTCTTGAGAAAGAAAAAGCCTGAAACAAATAAATTGCTGCCATATTCAGTGAGAGTCTTTTTTTTTAAAGGTTAGATGAGAAATACATTCCAAGATGTTTCATTTTGAAAAGGTAATTTACATGGGTCTGTTTTTAAATGAGAAGACAGTGATGATCCATTTCTACAGCTACGTGCTCAATGCAAAATCCCAAGAAAGCAAAACTATTGGCTCAACTGTCTATCATAAATATGAATACTTTTATCGAAATAAAGTTCCTATATCAGAAATTAGTGGTGATGCCAGGTGGTGGTGGCGCACGCCTTTAATCCCAGCATTTGGGAGGCAGAGGCAGGCGGATTTCTGAGTTGGAGGCCAGCCAGGTCTACAGAGTGAGTTCTAGGGCAGCCCGGGCTACACAGAGAAACCCTGTCTCGAAAAACCAAAATAAAAAAAAAAAAAAAAGAAAGAAAGAAAGAAGAAGAAAGAAAGAAAGAAAGAAAGAAAAAAGAAGAAAAAGAAAAGAAAGAAATTAGATTAGTGGTGAATACTTGCATGCTTTTGTTACTTGGATACATTGGTATTTCTAATATTTGTTTTTTCAAATAATTTACATATATTTTGATCACACACACAAAACAATTGTCGATTTTAATTTTTGTTGACCAACTACTTCGGGGAACAGGGCATGCCTGGAGTGTGTTTGATATGCTTAGTGAGATATCACTGGAGAAAAGTACATTTTGCTTTGCCACCAGGCATCAGTTGCAGACATCTTCTTGGTTAGGGTGTGACCCCACACCCTCTTACCCCTCTCAGCACTGCAACTCTGTCTGTCTCGAACCTGTGTTGGTCTTGTGCATAGTGGGTCTGAGTTCATATGTGCATCAGTCCTGTATTTTCCTGGAAGGTGCTGCTTCCTACGAGTCATCTGTCACCTCTGGCTCTTACACTTTTTTTGTCTCCACTTCAGCATAGATCCGGGCCCATGTTGTGGAGGTTGATTAAATATTCCATTTAAACTAAGCGCTCCAATTCCTCTCACTCGCTGCACATTGTCCAGTTGTAGATCTCTGTCGATTGAGATTAACTCCAATCTAATATAAAAGGATGATGAGAGTTGAGCGGTTTGCTTATCTACAGGTAAAACAGTATGTCCTTAAACCTCAGTCTGTTGTGTTCCTTTAGCATATTTACAGTATTAGATTTCCCCCTGAGATCATGACTGAGCAAGTCTCAGGTTTGTATCCACTTTAGCAGTGCCAGGGATGGCTTGTATCTTGTGGAGTGGACCTTAAATCCAAAAGGTAGTTCTGGTTTAGTTTTTAAAAATTATTATCAAATATCAAAATAATATTGTACACTTTATTATTTTTAATATGAAAAGTAATGGGAGTATTTAATTTACTAATTTATTTCTATATATATCTTTTGTTCAAATGATCATAATAGGTTTACAAGATTTTTTAATTTGATAACTAGAATATCAGCTATTGTCATATTATCTGACAACAAGTTTTTAATTTATTTGTGTGTTGCAGTGTAAAAAGGATTGCACATTTTTTTTTCACTATCAAAGGAATAGAAAGGATTAGATTCATCACCTGACTTCACAGTTAGTAGTCAAACCAGATGTTGCTCATACCTTTTATCCTACCCATTGTGAATCTAGAAAAAAGGACTCTGCATGCATTTGAGTACAGCCTGACATACAAAGTGACTTCAAACGGAATTTGGAATACAGATTGAGATGTTGATCCCCTATTTCCCCCAAATCAAACTTCATAAATGTGAGAGCTTAGGGAGACTGTATACTCAGTGAAGAAACTAATAGACATTCCTTTCTTTCGCTTCCCCATGATCATCTTTTGTATCCAGAGATAAGCAAAATGCTAATTCAGAATGCAACTCAAGAAAAATAGAGTTTTTAAAATTAAACTATATGGTGTGGGAGAGGAGAAAAGATATTTGGAAATCTGTCCACAAATATGGAACAAGACGTTCTGCAACAAGCAAGCACACACTAGTTTGAAAACATCATTCTGGGGAAGGTTTGGCAGTAGAAGATACAGTAACTCATCATAATGAATCCACAGAGAAGAGGCCGAGAGAAGTGAGCAGCTCCCTTCTCAGCCAGCTTTCCCTTTTCTATAATCTGAGAGCATTGCTCATTGGATAGTACTGGCCATATTCAGGGACTATTTTCTCAGTTACATTTCTGTAAAGGCCGTGATAAACACAACTTGGTCTCTCCTAGATTCTAAATCATTTTAAGTTAAATTTGATTATAAACCATCACAGAAACTAAAGCAATATATGGTTTGGGTAAATCATTAGGCAAAAAGTATTTAAATTATGAAGCAAAACTAACAACTTTACTTAGGTTTTCAATCTACAAGGAAATTATCCAAGTTCAGAGTTATAAAAATTAGCAGACTTGACTGTGTTTGTTATAATAGGAACCCCATGGTCTCAAATATGTGTCATGTAAATATGTATTTGAACATCACTTATTTTTGCTATTGCTTTTATTTTATATAAGATATATATATATATTTTTACATTTATGAGGTTGTAATATAACTACATCATTTTCTTTCTCCTTTCATTTATCCAAACTCTCACATAGATATCTCCTTGCTCTATGTCAAATCAATGATCCCTTTTAACTTATTCTGTCAGAATAATGTGAAGAGAATTTTTGGTAACTAAATTTCCCTCTATATAGAATATCCATGTATATAACTATATCTGCACTTAGAGGTAGTGTAAGACTATACCTTTGAAGTAAGTTTACAGGGCAATTTCTTGGGGAAAGCAAATAGAATAGAAAGATGGACAAATATAGCTATTATTAAAAATATTTTTCTAAGCCAGGCAGTGGTGTTGCATACATTTAATCCCAGCACTTGGGAGGCAGAGGCAGGCTGATTTCTGAGTTCAAGGCCAGCCTAGTCTACACAGTGAGTTCCAGGACAGCCAGGGCTACATAGAGAAACTCTGTCTTGAAAAACCAAAAAAAATTTTTTTCTAATACAAATTATAAATTTCCTAAAATAATTTATCTTAATTAACTTCAAAATTGTAGAGAAAAAGACAGTTATCATAACAAATAAATTTACAAAATATAAGAAATGTTTCAGTCCATAGATAATATACTAATTTCAAGAGTAAAGGTAAATTATTTATTTATTAATTATTTGAAATTAACAACCAATCTTTTTTACTGATAAATCTGACTAAATGTTGTTCCCCACTATTTTATGGGCTTCAAGATTGTAATATTCTTATTAATAATTTTTAATAGAAATGTCAAAAGCCATAGATGTACAACTTTATTAATTTTATTAGAAACTAATTTATGATGATAATTAATTTTAGATATTTTTAAGTCAATTAAAGTGGGGCTATAGAAACAGTTCTTAAGTGAGCATTTGCTGTATAGAGCCTGGCTTCAGTTCCCAGCGTCCAAAGAGTGGCTCACTAGCATCTGTAGTAACAACTGGAGGAGACTCAACTACCTAATCTCATTCCCAAAAGTACCAGGCATGCAATAGAAACTCCATGGAATCCAGGCTGGTTTCCCCAGAGAGTATTCCTCCTAATGAGTCATACAGGGCCTGAATGTGCCATCTTCTGTAATTAAAAAAGGCTTCCAATGGAGGAATTGGGACACCAACCCAGCCAGAAAACTTTCAGCCTGTATTTGTCTTGCCTGCAAGATGCACTAGGATAAATGTGGCACACAGAAATTGTAAGAGCAGCCAACCAATGACCAGTCTAGCTTGAGACCTGAACAATGAGAGGGAGTTTACTAGTGACAGAATCTAGCATAGTCCTTGAAATTGATCCATTCTTATCTCCTTGTACAAATCTCAAGTCCAAGTGGATAAAGGACTTTCACATAAAACCAGATACACTGAAAGTAATAGAAGAGAAGGTGGGGAAGAGCCTCGAATACTTGGGCACAGGGGAAAAGTTCCTGAACAGAACACCAATGGCTTATGCTCAAGAGCAAGAATTGACAAGTGGGACGTCGTAAAATTGCAAAGCTTCTGTAAAGCAAAGGACACTGTCAATAGGACAAAACAGCAATCAACAGATTTGGAAAATGTCTTTACCAGTCCTACATCTGATAGAGGGCTAATATCCAATATATACAAAGAACTCAAGAAATTAGACTCCAGACAACTAAATAACCCTTTTAAAGAATGGAGTACAGAGTTAAACAAAGAATTCTCAACTGAGGAAACTCAAATGGCTGAGAAGCACCTAAAGAAATGTTCAATATCCTAAGTCATCAGAGAAATGCAAATCAAAACAACCCTGCAATTCTACCTCATATCAGTCAGAATGGCTAAGATCAAAAACTCAGAAAATAGCAGATGCTGGAGAGGATGTGAGGAAAGAGGAACACTCCTCCATTGTTGGTGGGATTGAAAACTGGTACAACCACTCTGGAAATCACTGTGGTGTTTTCTCAGAAAATTAGACATAGCATTACCCAGCTATACCACTCCTGGGCATATACCCAGAAGATGCTCCAATATATAACAAGGACATATACTCCACTATGTTCACAGCAGCCTTATTTATAATAGCCAGAAGCTGGAAAGAACCCAAATGTCTTTCTTTTTTTTTTTTTTAGTTTTTTTTTCTTTTGTTTTGTTTTGGTTTTGGTTTTTTTTCGAGATAGGGTTTCTCTGTGTAGTTCTGGCTGTCCTGGAACTCACTCTGTAGACCAGGCTGGCCTCCAAATCAGAAATCCACCTGCCTCTGCCTTCCAAATGCTGGGATTAAAGGTGAATGCCACCGCCGCCCGCCGGCTCCCAGATGTCTTTCAACAGAAGAGTGGATACAGAAAATGTGATACATTTACACAGTGGAGTATTACTCAGATATTGAAAACAATGAATTCATGAAATTTTTTGGCAAATGGATGGAACTAGAAAATTTCATTCTTTGTGAGGTAACTCAATCACAAAAGAACACACACAGTATGCACTCACTGATAAGTGGATATTAGCCCAGAAGCTCACAATACCCAAGATTCAACTCACAGATCCCATGAAGCTCATGTAGAGGGAAGACCAAAGTATGGGTGGTTTGATCCTTTTTAGAAGCAGTAACAAAATACTCATGGGAGCAGATATGGAAACAAAGTGTGAGACAGAAACTGAAGGAGTGGCTGTCAGGAGACTGCTCTACCTGGGTATCCATACCATGTGCAGTCACCAAAGGCAGACACTGATATGGATGCCAGGAAGTGCAGGCTGACAGGAGCCTGATATAGCTGTCTCCTTAGAGGTATACCAGAGCCTGACATATATAGAGTGGATGCTCACAGCTAACGATTGAACCGATCATGGGTTTCCCATGAAGGAGTTAGAAGACTGAAGGAGCTAAAGGGTTTGCAGCCCTCATCGGGAAAGCAACAATACCAACCAAACAGAGCTCCCAGGGTCTAAACCACTAGCCTGGGAGCACATACGGAGGGACCTATGGCTACACCTATATATAAAGGGGAGAATGGCCTTGTCGGGCATAGGTGGGAGAGGAGGTTCTTGGTCCAGTGAAGGCTGGATGCTCCTGTTGGGGGATTTCGAGGGTGGAGAAGTAAGAGTGGGTTGGTGGGTGCATATCCTAATAGAAGCAGGGGGAGGGAGTATGGGATACAGGGCTTCTGGGGCGGGGACTGGGAAGGAAAGGGGATAACATCTGAAATGTAAATAATATATATATATATATATGTATAAAGGCTTCATCCAGCAACTGATAGGAGTAGATGAAGAGATCCAGACCCCACCTTAGGTGGAGCTTGGGAGTCTTGGGTTTTTGTTTGGTATTATTTAGTCTTCTTTTATATATTACATCCCTATTGTACTTTTCCCTCTCACCCCTTTCATTAGTCTCTTCTCCCATACCTTCCCTTTTCCCTGGATCTATCCCGCAGTTTATATTCCTCAGAAAATATTATCCCTTTGGGAAAATCAACCAAATATACCATAACAAGCCACCACGAACCAAGCACATATTCGACATCAAGGCTTGATGAAGCAACCCAGTAAGAAAGAGGAAAAGGGTTGCAAAGGTAGGCAAAAGAGTCAGAGATAGCTCCTGCTCCCACAGTTAGGAATCCTAGGAGATCATAATCTGCAAAACCATAAAATTTATCCAGAAGACTTAGGTGAAATCTATAGAGGCTACCTGACATCTGTGAGCCTACTTGAATCTTGGTCAGTTGATTCTGTGGACTATATTCTTCTTATTCCTTGTTCAGAAGTTTTTTTTGTTGTTTTTTTTTTGTTTTTTGTTTTTTGTCGTGTTTTCCTCATTTAGCTTAGTGATATGTGTTAAAGTATATACTGACTTTCCAATAAAAATCTATACTTATAAATAATTTTAATAATTTTAATATTGGTATTTTACCATCAGAAATAAAAAGTAATTCAAAAATCTTTTACTTCTGTTTCTTAATTATTTTAAGTGATCGGTAGCAGCCTATATTTTAGGTTTAAAGATTATTAATTTTAAAATCTATACTACCTCCTAATTTTCAAATATCTTCACATATATTCTTTTAACATTCAAATAACATATAATATTTAATATTTTTTAGGATATGAAGGTGATATTTCAGATTTAATATCAAATATTTCTTTCATTGATTTCTTCTTAACAATGAAACAAACAATACTGATTATCAAATCTGAAATACCACCTTACACATATATATGCATATATGCATATATATATATATATATATATATATATATATATATATATATTCATTTTAAGTAAAAGACACATTAAGTTGACTATGATAACATTGAAAATATTGTTTCAGATTACCACGTTGTTGATAAGAAATAAGAAAATGTATGTATTGCAAAAGGAAATAAATGGTGTTTGTGTTTCTTTAGTTTATTAACTTTAATCTATGGATGCATGACTTTAAATAAGCAGTAGACCAAGTTGGAATAAATACAACAAACTAGGAAAAGACTATTTCATAGAAGAACAAACAAAGTTTATTAAAATTTTATCTAAATAAAAGTATGATTTAATTATATCTGATCATTGTTTGCAATTTGAAGACACATAATTTAATTACTGGTGATTTTTAAAAATACAAGCTACATTTCCTAATTTAAATAAAATATATTGCTGCTGAGTAGACCACATTTAACAGATTCTAATTAAATTTTCTGTTAATTGACCATGTGCTCACCGAATTAAAGAGGGTAAACAGACATGAGGATGAGAGGCCTACAAATGGTCTAATAATGCATGCTTTATCTATCCACAAATAAAGCCAAGCAGAACCATTTCACCTCTTGTTTTGTTGCCTTGCTTGATTTTCCTATGAAGGTGGTTTTTTGTTTTTTGCTTTTGTTTTTGTTTTTCCCTGCCTTTAACAGCTATACTTCTTTTAAATTTCATTTACTTTATTTCAGTTCTATGTATTTTGATTTCCTTCATATTATATAGGTTTTCTATGTTCTTTACAACCCCATCATATTTATAAATTATTATCAGTTCATAAAATCAGGAGGCATCTTCTTACCTCCATGGAAAGGTGTCCTGTATTATTGTTGGTCATCTGCAGATATTGAGTTTTCCCTTCCATCCCTGTGTATGGAGTTTCCTCACCTGAGGCCATTTCAATATGAAAATAATCAAGAAGGTAGGATGCGTATTTTCCTCAGGAAACATGTGTTTATAAAAATGAAGATAATTTAACAAATTCAAGTATGATTATTTATTTGTGAGTTTTTTTTGTGATGTGGTGTAAGATATAATTGAAGATAGTTATCAAACTTCAAAATATTTTACTTTCAGTGTAAATTTCTTTTCCAGACTATGGTACCCCATTTCTACTAATTTGGATATATCTGCTAAGTTGTGAAAATTTATAAAAAGAAGACTGATTTACTACAGTTTTAAAACTGAAGAAATCAGATTTACATCATATTAAATAAATGTCAAATTTACCCCTTCACCTCAGTATGAGGTCTGTGAGACAAGCCAGGTTTGCTCTCCACAGTACTGATGGACAGACGCTCTGCCTTTCACATGCTCATTCCATGAAGGAATTCCCAGGAGGAAATTAATCACACAGAGAGTGAATACTTCTTCACTGCATTCTGCTCTGGTCTTGTTGTGTGTTCTGCACATCATCATTCAAAATCATCTGTTGCCATTTGCACAAGACTGGGACTGCACCATAATGCTCTTCTGGAGATACATATGGTCACCGATCTATTTTCTGTGTCACATTAAGGCCTACAGATTAAAATTGAGTTAAAAATGAAAGTTGTAATGCAATTTTCTGATTTCGAAAATTGAAATTAGAGTAACAAATAGACAACAGGTCCTGGTGGCACGCGATTTTAATCCCAGCACTCGGGCGGCAGAGGCATGTGGATATCTATAAATTTGATGCCAGCCTGGTTGACAGAACTAGTTCCAGGATAGCCAGGGCTACATAAGAAAACCCTGTGTCAAACACAAAAACAGGGACAAATATAAATAATGCATCTGTAATAACAGTCTAATGTATATGAGAAAAAAATATTTTTAAAAGAGGCCCTAAATGGCTGCATATATTATAGGACAGAAATTTTGTGAGGAAAAAATGCTTTTCAGTATAGTATTTTTGCAGAAATTAAGAAATATAACAAAAATAATGATGATAAAGATCCCTATATTTGAAATATCTTAGAATGAAGACTAGGCTGATAAAATAATTTTCTTGAGACGTGTGCTCATGTGTCCGTTTGTGTTGACATTCTCCGATTTACCTGTTTGTTCACTGTGTGTCAGTTCCCAAGACTGGTGGTCACTTGAGATATGTCCACTCTTCTTGGGTATATATTTTTCCTATGTAGCACTTAAAGATGAAATACATGTCACCTTTCTAAAGTATGGCAAGAGATTAAAACACATGCCATGGATACATTAAAATATAGACAGAGAGCATAAGACAAAATGTTCCTGCTATTTGCTTAGAATCTAAGGCTTCAAAGAAGATTCACGGAGAGAAGTGATACTGGAGACAAACTAAATAAGTTCTAAAGACCTAATAAAAAAGAAAGAGGATTTTAACTTTGCCCTCGACATATGGATTCTATTTTGCTTGTTGTGTTCTTATACTATGCCTGTTGCCAGCAGAGACATTTTAATGATGTACATGCCATTTATTGTGATCATTATAAAGTGCTTATTTGAACATTTCTATATGAGTTCTATTAAACTGTGTCTAAATTAAGAGTTAGTGTTGACAGAGTCAAGAGAGCAATTTTTTAAGAAAACACTAAAAATGACATGCTTTATGAAAACAGAATACGCCTATCAGTCAATTAAAAGACTGCAAATACCAAGTGTATATTATATTCCATGGGACAATGTTTTAAATTAAATTCAATATTTAGAAAATAACTTAAAAATGAAATAGGTCAATTATAAGATTTTTATCTTTTCCAACCTTTAATATTATAATCCCCCAAATTATTTTTTTTTATCACTGACTAGGAAAATCATCTGTTTTCTGCTCTACAGATGCCTTAAAAGTAGAATAATTTAAGCTGTAACTCACAAGATATACTTTGTCATTCCAATATTCTTTACCTCTGCAAACTTCACTTTGAAACTGAAAACTATAGATTATCTAAAATTAGGGACAGTGATGACACACAAAATTTAAAGTGCTTTACTCATAGCTACATAAATTCAATTAAGTCACCTTGATGTATGTTACAGGGATTTTTTTTAAAAAAAGGAGGAAAGGATCCACTCTAATGGACCCACAACTAAGCAGCTCGACTGTCATGTTCTCTAAAAACCTACATCATTTTCTATTCCAGTGATCTATTTTAAAATTTCCCCTAAGTCAATACATGACAGTATTTATCGTCTGCTATGTGGTTGAATAAACAATAAGCATTCAAAGAAATAGTACATATGAAATTAATTATGTTAACAAACCTTCTAAAAATGACTATAGTGTTGTTAGAGAGAAATTACGAGCCTTGGCATAGAAACTGAATTTTCAGTAGTATAAATCACCTTAGAGAAGTGAATCTCACTGCCTCCGGTTTTGTTTAAGGACATAATTGAAGAGTTCTTAAACTGAAACCTGTTTGTAATCACCATTGAATTTGTTAGAGATGTCTTACCTTACCATAGCCATGATATCATTAACAGGACATCATATCACACAGAGAGATCTCGGTTAGTGTTACTGTATTTTTCTTTGTCTTCAGCATTTCATCTGTGATGGGAGATTGGCTTTAAACTTGATAAGACAAAGTTTTGATATTTGAAACTCCCAGTGTTATTAGTTAACTCTACAAGACACTAACCATTGACACTGTGGCCTAGGTTCAAGGGACCTACATTAACCCTTCAGTCTCCATGCCCAGTTCTTCACTCTTAACTGTAAACTCAAAATCTATTAGTTGACATGTGAGTTTTCTCTGAAAACTGGAGACTTGCTGTTTTTTTTTTTTTTTTTTTATTAAATACTTTCTCACAATTGTTAAAGAAGCATATTCTTTAAAGGAGGTGTCTATCCACTTTGCATAATTTCAAGAAATCCATGCTATGATCCAACAGAAAGAAAAGACCAAAACTTGATCCTCCTAGATTTTATTGCATTAACAGACTAGGAAAATTGTATCTATATTTCTCTTTCATTGAGGCTATCATTAGCACAATATTTTTCTTTTTTTTTTCATCTAAATTTTAAATTTCATTTCCCATTTTAAATAGTCAGTATTGAGAAGAACAAGAACACAAAACAATTTTCATGTTGATCAAAATACCTCTAAGAAGAGAATATTAAGGCTCCTTCTATGGGCTGGAGAGATAGCTCAGGGATTAAGAACACTGACTGCCCTTCCAGAGGTCCTGAGTTCAATCCTCAGCAACCACATGGTGGCTCACAACCATCTGTAGTGAGATCCGGTGCCGCCTTCTGGTGTGTCTGAAGACAGCAACAGTGTCGTCATCATATATATAAAACAAATAAGTAAAATCATTTTTAAAAGCCTCTTTTACTAGATTAATTGCCAAGGATTTCTTTTTTCTTTAATAATTATTTTCTTTTCCCAAGTTTTCTTTCCTTCCTTCTTTCTATCTTTCTACCTTTCTTTCTTTCTGTCTGTCTTTGTTTTGTTTTTGATTTTTTGTTTTTGTTGTTGTTATTTAAGACAGAGTTTCTTTGTGAATTTCTGGTTGTCCTAAAATTCACTCTGTAGAACCAGCTGATATCTAACTCAGAGATCCTCCTGCCTCTGCCCCGCCCCCAGATTAAAGTCGTGTTCCAACACCACCTAGAAAGTTTTCATTATTTTAACTGGAGAAAATTCTTTTGGCAATGGCGCAATACTATGTTTCCTCAGATTTTAAAAAATTAATTATTTTATCTAATCTTTATGTGTAGATACTAATATTAATTACATCGGTAGCATATAACAAAAAGCTCCTGTTATTCTCTTTCTATTAATAGTTAATAATTATGTTTATTTGATTTAGATATCTACAGATTTTACATTAATTGAGCATAATAGAAATAACCATATCTTCCTATATCTTAAGATATATTCTCTTCATTCTTTGCCAATAGTATTATATATGTATATTAGTATTTAGAGCAATGTTTTATTATTTTTGTTGCTATTATATATGGTATTTCCTAATATTTATGTATTCTAGCACCTATAGGTCTACTTATGCTATATAAAAAGTGTAAAATATTTTAATGAGACTATATTAATATTGTTTTATTAATTTTCATTATAAATATCACTCTAGGTTTTACTGTGAATAATAATATTTTTATATTCTAGTGGACTAAGCCAAGATTAGAATCATGCAACTTTTCAAATTTATTATTTTGCTCATAATTCTATGTTTTAATTTGAGATCTTATTTTTAAATATCTTTATATGTAACTTGGTGTTGGATTTATTTAATAGCAATTTTTTTTTTTTAGAAATTAATGTTATCAGCTTTATTGAATGTACTAAGATTACAAGGATCTGTGGTTTGCCAAAGAATGATACTCCAGACTCAAAAAATATGCAATGGCAAAGAGCGTTTTATTTGCAGAAATTATCATATGTAAGGATATCCCATTATCGGAGGAAGACAGAGAGTAACTTGCAGAGTCAATTTAAAGCCTTTTCAGTAGAAGTCGATGACTTTTACTTCTTGTCCCTGTTAGCTCTATCTCCAGCTTTGTGCTTTGTGGCTACTTGAGCCCGTAATTGGGGTTTTCAAACCTTGCTTTTATATTCTTGACTTGCTCGCCAGTGGTGGGCAGCTCTTAAACTCATGATTGGCTGCCTACAGGGTATTTCGAATTATTTTCAGTTCAAAGAAACAAACGTACTCTCCAGATAACATTCATTACCTGTCTAATTATGGCTATGGTATCAGACTTTGCACACATTCTGCTAGAATACGCCTCTTCACCTCCAATCAGATGGGGAAGATCAAATCAAGGAAAGCACATTCTGGAAAGTTGTGGTAAACACTTCTCATTGCTGGTGGAGTGCAGACTTGCACAACACTCTGGAACAATTTGTTTTTTCTTAAAATTGGAATATTTGTACCTCAAGACCAGTCTATGATCCTCGGCACTACCAATGTTTAAATGTCACTTCACTTAAGTCTAGTAAATACTAGTTTCACAGTTGCTTTTTAAATTTCAATATGTAATCATACTCACTATGTAAATTATACTTATTCTATCTCTAATTCAAAATGCCATATGGAAATAGTGTCAAAGACCAGCTTTGACATCCAGGGTAAACTGTGACAGGGTGTAGAACTTGCAATAGACTTGGACTGGCAAAAGGCTCCTTGGAGGGCCAGGAAAAAAAAAGGAGAAGAGAAAAAGAGAAAGAATCAGACATACACACACAAACACACACACACATACACACACACACACACTCACTATGAGGATGTAGCAAGCTTCACTAAGCTCCACATGTTTTCACATGTACATACATAAATACATACACACATACATTTTTACATGGCTACATACATAAATATACATACAAACATACATACATATATACATACATACATATATACATACAAATACACATTCACACTCTGGGTGGATGGAGCAAAGCTTCAACCACTTTACATGCATTCACATGCATGTATTTGGTCGGGGAAGCAAAGATCTAATAACTTAAATTTTCTCCCAAGGTTCATATACCCCAGCAAAATCTTCCAAGGCATACAAAACACACAATGTGGTTACAGTCTATTTTTCTTTAAGTGAACGATTATAGTGTATATACATAAAAAAAACTTGATCCCCAATGCTTTTACATGAATAACTTTTTATGTATTACAGGTGAAGGAAAAACAAATTATTCCCAAGAACCCACATACATTTGTAGCTAAGCAACTTGTTACAGACTAACAAAGTGTAAGCAAGCAAGGTAATTTTCTCAGCCAGGTTTCGTTATTGGCAGCTTGCAATTTGATTTTACAAAGAAAAGATCAAATGTTTTATTATTTATTGTAAAATGTAATATTATAAAATCTTAAAATAATCACAAATCTAAACATTTGTACAAATAACAGTCATTTCTACTTTAAATCCTCGGGGTACACATCTACTTATCAACAACATTTTTTATTAAATCATATAACAAAGCTGAGTTAAAAAAAAACGGGGGGGGGGCACAAGGAATCATCACCTTGATCACCAGCCCAGCTTTGGCAAGAGAGGCACACTTTCTAGTTCTAGACAGGCTGCCATTATACTTGTTGCCTGACCTTAAAACATCCTGCCTTAATTATTAAAATTGTGCATTTCTAAACTTCAAGTTATTCCCTAAGATTTTCTACATGATAGCCACTGACAAAAACATCACAACATAACCTTACTAACAATCTATTTCTCCAAATTCTTTCTAAGGGTGGTGGTCAGCGCTAACAATCTACATCTCTGAAGTTCTTTCCAAGGGTAGTGATTGAATCATTCATCTGCTCTAGCAGCAATGAAAAAGGTCAAGCACTATTCTTGTGAGTACCAGTGATACTGCCCAGTGATAGGCTAGAGTTTTCATACAACTCATATATTATGAAGGATGTGAGGACCTTGAAGACCACATAAAGAGCAAAACTTCACAACAGCCATAAGTCCTCAGGACAAACAGTCCTCAGAACTCTGTCTCTCCATTGTGATTGTGCTAACAAGTGGGCTGCATTTCATGAGTTCTAAACTGCTTTGCTCTTTCTCTTGCATGACTTCCAACAAAACAGAGAGGAAAATTTTTGTGGGGGGAAGTTTAAGTAAAGTTGGAGTGGGAGCAATTTTAAAATGACCTAGAAAGCAGAAATTACCAAAACTAAAACATCTTTAAAATCCAGTGTAGAATTTTATTACTTTGTAAGTCAAGTTGAAACATATAGTTTAAAATAAATGGAAAATTAGAAAGGAGATATCTTGTATAGCTACATAAAACAAAGAATTATTAAACAAAGATCTCAATACAGGATTGAGGTGGCTCTTCATGAGTCTTTGATCAAAGAGTGCAAACAGGTCCCAAACCATATAGAATCCTGTCACTCATCATAGATAGGATCCACCAGAGAGAGTTGATAATATCCATTACTGAAGATGCTGCATATTTTGTGTGCATTATGAAAAAATCAAGCTTGGCAGAACCAGAGCCTTCTGTCCTATTATCTACTTCTCTAGAAGGTATAATATAGGCTACTGTAGACAAAGGGTGTCTGTTTTCCCACCTAACTACAAGCCCTATGAACTACAGTATCAACTCATCAAGCAAGATATGCCCACAGGTACATAATGCACTTACTGCATTGGGGGTAACAATTCTCCGATTGAGACACACATGCCAGTAATGAAATAGTGACTCATCTTCAAAACTGGTATATAAAAATATGGCTGGATTATCAGAGAAGATTCCTCCTGTACCAAATTGGAACAAATAGAGGTAAAACAAAACAAAGCAAAACAAAAACAGAAACAAAGCAAAATAAAACAAACAAACAAACAAACATGCCCAGACATGCAAAGTGAGATCTTGGAATATTACTACCTAAATGGGATGTATCAATCAAATCCCTCCACTTGATCCTCAGGAAACTCCACAGAAAAGGAGGTAGAAAAAAAAAAAAAAAAAGAGCCAGAGGGGATGGAGGACACTAAGAAAACAATGTTCTGTAAATTAACATAACTTAAGCTCAAACGATCCCACAGAGACTGAAACAACATGCACAGGCCTGCCCCAAGTCCTCTCATTATATATTATAGCTTTCTGAATGTGCTAGTGGTTGGGTCTGATTCCTTAGAAGGTTAGGCCTTTCTCTTGTGCCTTCTAATTATTTGTCTTGTCTAACTTTGGTATGTTAGTTTTTGTTTTATATTAGTATACTTTATTTTTACTGTATTATTATCCCTTAGAAGCCTGTTTGTTTACTCATGAGAAATTATGAAGAGAATGATCAGGATGGGAGGGGAAGAAAGGATGAACTGGGAGCAGGAGAGGGAAGTAGACTTCTAATAAGGATATAGTATATGTGAAAAAAATCTACTTCAATAAAAGGAAAAAGGTTTCAATTCCAAATTAGAAAGTTGATACTAATCTAAAAACAACAAAGATATGATACATTCTTAAATCATAGATGTAAAATTGCAACTGTTTTGTAACTAAATTTTCAGATTTTCAAGCTTCCCTGAAAATATTTGTGTGCCCATTGATAGAAATTATTATTTGTGGGTCCCTGGTTCTGGAGGGTGTCCCACAATGATCTCCCTGCTGAGGACAGAGTGAGAGCAGGGAGGGTCCTCTGCCCGAGTCTCCACTGTCCGTTGGTCTCCAGCCCAGCCTGGTGTGAGAAGTCTGGGCCAAAGGGTACCAGGGCAAGCAGGAAGGAGAGATTTCCTGCCCCCGCTTCAGCCTCTGCTCAAGTCTCAGTCACTCCCAGGTGCTGCACTGGTCCAGGCTGGGCCGATAGAAGCCGGCTACCTGGCAAGGAAGAAGCTTGGTGCTCCAGGAAGGTTCCCGGAGAGCTGATCTCTCCCCAAGCGTTAAAGCTCTTGAGACAGAAACTTTCAGACACCAGGATGACTCTCAAACACACCTTTACTTTTCCTGAATAGAGCCCTTATATACAGTTTCAGGATGGGTAAGGGTCTGACAGCAGATAATGCCTATTGGCTTGGTCTGAGAGCTTGGAGATACCTCTTCTACATGTGGGAGAGCCTGAGGCACTGTTCCTCGTGACTGATGGTCATAGACCTCCCTTTGGGAGGGGCTGTGGAGGGCTAAAGCTGAAAGAAAAGAACCAGGGCCTAGGGGCAGAACTGAACACCTGTGGTCCTGATAAAAGTCTGGGGTTCAAGACTTGCTCAACCAGGCACCCAGCTGCTTCCCACAGCCCACCACCCCACAATTATTAGCCTCAATCAGAAAACTTTCTCCTTTTAGTAAACCACAAGGAATGTAGAGATGGCTGGCTGCTAATGATATGTGCCATACAAGTTCATCCTTAAATAGGGCATTTATTCTACCCTCACTAAGATTCAGTGGTCATCACAGAAGAGGTAACAGAAATAATATAAAAGCCAGAAAGCATAATAAAGGAAATATAAAGTGTTGTTTTTTGCGTGTGGCCCAGCCAACACCGTCATGACCTTTCAGCAGCCATTTGTCCCTCAATCAGTCTATACAAAAATGAACTTGTCAAATGAGAATATCAGTTGGTTCCAAATTAAATGTTCTGTCTGAAAATATAAAAGTAATACTATACAGACTGGGCAGGCAGGTTTGTTCATATAACATAGATAGATAGATAGAGATAGATAGATAGATAGATAGATAGATAGATAGATAGATAGATATAGATATAGATATACCACACACACACACACACACACACACACATATATATATATATATGGATATTGATTAATGATGACATTAGAAACTACAGGTCTTTGTGTGTACTCTATGTGTGTCTACTGGCACACAGTTCTTAATGGCCATAAGTTCCCATTGCACTGGAGTTATAGATGGTGAGATGATGGGAACCAAACATAGGAGAATAGCAAGGATAGCAAGTGCTCTTGAGCTCTGAGTGTTATCTCTAGTAAAACAATAGCAGCTTTTGCATCATAAATTTAGGTAACACTCAGTAAATTACATTGTTGACTTTCTTCTGTGGGCATTTAATATTTGTGTGCCCGTTTGCCTTGGTAGATTTTATTGGTTCATTGTCAGAGTAAAGTATGGGAGCTTGATAGAGTGAGCCTATTGTTACATACTCCATTGAATCCCCGAAAATCATGAGAACTATTTTCACACAAAATGCAAACTATTTCTAAAGCCAAATTTCAAACAGTATTTCTTTGACAATTGGCTGGGAACTAGATAAATTCTTTTTATGCCCAAACTCCTACTATTTGGTTCATGTCATTTATATTATTTCACTCTAAGAAAAAAGTAGGATTTATAAAGGACCACACAGTAAAAGCAATATAAAAACTAAAAATAGTTCTCTGCTGTAAACTCATCAAATATTAATAAACCCTTTAAAGTAGAAAAGACCTTAAAATTTACCTAGCAACAAAAGTAACTCAAGCAAAGCATTCACTAAAGAGCATATTTTGAATTAGGGAAATGTGTACCTTAGTTTATACATTTCAAAATTTTTCTTTCTTCTTTGATCATTCTTTATAAAACACATGACATGAACCACACTTTCTTAGATTATGATGGATATAGTCCCTTTTATCTGAATTTATGCTACCCAACTCTTCTTCAGTCATTCAGAAAAGGAATATAGATGGTTCTGTGGCAAAGCAAGAGAGCAAAGTCTTTCTTTAAGCGTGTCAGCCACAATGCAAAGTGAGAGGCATTGCAGAATATAAATACAGATGTCAAACAGATGCATTTGGAAAGTCAGAAAAAAATGTCTATTTAATTTGTTAACTACTTTGAAGAACATACCAACTTTCTTGTCTATTTTTGTCACTATAATCAATATTATAACCCTTGTTTGAACCCTTATATTATATTCTTATTCTTTCTGTTTTCACAGGTATGTATCCATTACAGTCATCAGAAATTGCATGTGACTTTTTCCCTTGTTATGTGCAATGTGGTCCTATAAAGACATTGGTAGCACAGATATGTTTGTCTCTCTGCCAATACAAAAGTAAACTTATCAAATGAGTATATCGATTGGTTCCAATTGATCTACCCTAAAAATATGAATATAAATGTAGCATTATACAGGCTGTTTACATATTGTCTCCTGTATGTAGAACAATGTTTAATTTGAAAATATATGTGTGAAAGAATTTGGAACCAGATAAATATAAAATTTTTATAAGGAATGTTCATTGTCAATATCATATTTATAATAACAATTAATTATACCACTGTGTGATGGTGTGTATATGCTCAGCCCAGGGAGTGGTCCTATTAGGAGTTGTGGCCCTGTTGGAGTAGGTGGGTTACTGTGGGGTTGGGCTTAAGACCCTCATACTAGCTGCCTGGAAGTCAGTCTTCTACTAGCAGTCTTCAAATGAAGATGTAGAACTCTCAGCTCCTCCTGCACCATGCCTGCCTGGATGCTGCCATGTCCCTGCCTCGATGATACCGGACTGAACCTCTGAACCTGTAAGCCAGCCCCAACTAAATGTTTGCTTTTACTCTGGTTCCACTTTCACAGAAAGATAAATCACCTGTCATCATAACTCCCTTCCATTGCACTCGGATGTATGTTTCACATCAAGGAAGATGATGATTGAGAAGACATCATTACATGAAGCCATTTCAGCTTTTTATTCAATGTCCAATGTCAATGTTCAGTGTTACTACTTTTCTATGATCTAAGTCTATGAATGCATTAAAGTATTCTTATCTAAAAAAGAAAAAAGGAAAAAAGAAAGACTTGCATTGTTCATAGTGTCTGTTCACAGCAGTAAAATCATAATTAAGACACACTATATCCTACCATTTCCTGAATGGTGGCTAGAAGCTATAATTTCCTTATACACAAAGGTATGGCAACATATTATATGAATAAGCAATGGAAAATTATCTCAAACTTATACTTAATAATTAATTATCTCAATCTTATACTTACTAATAAAGCAATAGTGATGACACTTGTCTGACTTAGATTAGGTCTGTCAATGGATGTTGATATTATTCTTAATATCCTATATATAAGTAGATAATCCTTTACAAAGAGTTTCTAGTGGTCTACTGTTGTCCATATTGAGTATTTATAAGACCAGGACTAGTATAGATTTAAAAAAATGGAATCTAGCAACAACCAGAAGGTCCCCAGGCTTCACATGGGACCATAGCCTAAGACCATATGTTGATTATAATTATCAGAGCCTCTGATCAAAAGATTGTTTTGTCAAGATCCCTTACTTTCAGACTATAAAATCAGAAGTATATTTGTTTTACATGCACTGAATTGAGGGATGGCTCAACAACTAGGAATATTTGTTGTTCTGCCAGTGGACACAGCTTTGATTTCCAGAACCTACATACTTGTATAGAACAGTTTGTAAATTTTTTTCTCCAAGGGATGCAGCACTTTCTTCTAGCTTCTGAGAGAAGCTGTGAGGTGAATGTTGAACAGAATAAAAATATACATGAAACATTCAGGCACGTAAATTAAAAAACAAAGCCAAAAAACTTGTTTAATTAAATACATTAATTTTTAATGACTTTTATGCAGAATTTAAGAATGAACACAGTCCTACATATCTAGATGCAAACATATTTCATTAAACTCTGGCAGAAGAGGAGTTCTATAATTTTTATTTTTGTTTAAGACAAAGTCTTTCAATGTTTCTTAGTTTGGTCTGGAACTCAATCAAATTATTTTGACTCGATTACATTACTATAGTAGTTTGGCATATTTATTACAGTAACTTACTCAAATCTTTCTCTACAAGTAAGCAAGCAAACAAAGAGGATTTATTTGAAATAATTCTGTAAAGGAATTTTTAGTTATTTATCCATATAGATAATTTTTATATAATTTTAAATTATATAAAATCTCATATATTACAACCCTCCCACAGCCTCCCCCTCTCCCCTCCTTCCAGTCCCCTCCCACCTCCCCTCTGCTCCAGATTCACTACCCCTGCCTTTCACTGTCTTCTCCCAGAACAGAACAGGACTTCCAGAGACATCACCAAATCTTTGCAAAAGCTATAGTAAGAACAGGCACAAACCCTCACCCTAAAGCTGGACCAGGTAAAACAGCAGGAGTCCAAGGGTTCTCAGAGCAGGCAAAAGAATTATAGACATCTCCTGCTTGCAGTGTTAGAGGAGTCTCCCATAATCACCAAGCTGCACAATCATAGTATGTATGTAAAGGACTTAGCACATAGCCGTGAATGCTCTGTAATCTTTAGACAAATGAATGGAATCAGGAAATAAAGTATCCTAAGTGAGACACAGAAAAAACAAATATGGTGTGTACTAATTTATAAGTAAATATCTGTTAAGTAAAGGTTAATCATGCTACATATCACGTAGGGCTCTTGGGGACATGTTTGTATCTCCCTGGGAAGGCAGGATAGAAAAGATTTAGCAGGTGGAGTGAGGATTGTTTGGGATGGGAAGAAGAGGGATCATGGCCGGGAAGAACGCTCTGTTCAGAGGTGGAGAAGACAAAGAGTGATGTCTAGAACTGGTGGAGAGGGGCACTAGTACAGTGTAAACTCCCTGGAATCTATAAGGGTGATCTCTGGCCTACAATTTTTTCAAACTGCAAGATGTGCTCAGAAAATGGGAAGATAACTCATGGGAGTGGTCAACTAATGACTGATCCAGCCTGACAGCCATGACACACTAGAGGGCGCCCACACCTGAAACTGCGTGGATGTCCTGGATCCGGAGTCAGGAGAGTCCAGAGACTCAGGGTAGATCCAAACACGACCGATAAAAATCGATCAAATGTGTCCTAATCTATGTGTTATACTCATAGATTGGTACCTTGCCCAATCGTCATTAGCTAGGTTTCATCGAGCAACAGATAAGAGCAGATGCAAAGACCCACAGCAAGTGTTCTATATTTTAAAGGATTTTCCCCTAGATTATTCTAAACAAATTTATAAAATTTATACTAACAAGTTGGATGATAGCAAATAGTGGGTTAACGAGTGGATTCTTTAAATTTGCACAATATGTTTCAGGTTATTCTAATTATGTACCACTATGAGGCAATAAAGCATACTAAATAGAGGACATACACTAACTCGAATGGCTAAATACACTGAGAGATGACTTAAATATATCTTTAAGAAATGATGATATTTGTGTACTAGCGTAACCTCATAAGACACAAGTACAAATCTGATTCACAACTTTTGGAAAAAACAATATGCCTATCACCAATAATTGTGCAGAACATTTAATTCAACCATAAAAGGAATAAAGGAGACGGAAATTTATGAACTATATCACTTACAAAACCTAATATGAAGGAAAAGGCATATCTAGAATATAATCATATATACTTGTCAAAATATAGTGTGAAGAAATAGTGCTGCTCAGAAGTTTACTAGGATGTACCATAGGGCAAAATAGAGCTTCAAATGCTTTTAAATAATCCTTGCTCATGATTTCAAGGGCAGTAGCAAGGATCCTAAACCATCATATGGTTTTCTTACTCAACACAACTAAGTAAAAGTACCAATTAAATGAGAATATAGAATATAGAATAACCCACAACAAATTTACCTCTAAAATTAAAAATAATGTTGTTCAAATGAAAATTCTTCAATGAGAACCATATAATCATCAAGAAGAGAACAGGCAAAGCAAGGGTGAATATAAACAGAAAAAAAGTATATTGACATATATGTGTATAAAATGTCAAAATCACTAGCGTTTGGCATGATAAATAAGTAATTAAAGTGAAAAAGATGTTATGCAGCAAGTTTGAATACTTTGATCTATTGTTGGAACTAGAAAATCTGAAACTAGACTGAATATTTCCTTCATTCTATAGAACTCTTTAGCTACACAGACACTATTCATATGATAGAAAAACTATCAGTTGTTATGTTTATAATTGATAAATTTATATTAAATAGACTTTAACTTCAAACTCAAGTATAAGCAAATATTGATACCCACTCCTATGTATATAGTATCAGTATAAAAAGAGCTCCTTTACATTTCATTAATCTCCGGTGTTTATTATATTATCTTAGGAAAGCGAGGAAAAAGACATTGTCTCATTTTGAGAAAAGAAAGTGACAAGTATAAATGCATGTGAATGGACACTAGAAACTACAAAATAAGTGACTGAAATTGGACTACTTTATGTTGTTGATGTGCCAGTTGTTTTTATGTGTGTGTGTGTGTGTGTGTGTGTAATATGTATGTGTGTGTTTGTGTGTACATGTATGTGTGTATATATATGTGTGTGTATGTATGTGTATATATATATGTGTGTTTGTGTATGTGTTTATGCATGCATATGTATGTGCATATATGCATATATTTGCATGTGTTATAGTAAATAAGCAAACAGATGTAAATCATAAAACAAAAGGAAAAACAATTAGACATAATTGTGGGAATCAGCCTAAGGAGGCACTACGATATGCCTTGGGCAAATCAGCACTTTAGATAGATATTATCTTTAGCCTTATAGTAGCAAACATACTGATAATTGCACCAGATTGTCTGGATACCTTATAATTTTTTATTTATTGTACAATTAACCAACTCTTAATCAAAATAGTATAAAATATTGTTAGGCATGCTAAGGTAATTTCTAAATGTAATTTCCTGCTTACACTTGCAAATATATAATTAGGATTTGGAAATGTTTGGAGGACTGAATAATAACCGGTATATGCATATCATATTGACAGGTAGCCATTGTAGAACATTCAGTCATTGATTTTTTATTACCTTACTAAATGCAACTTATTGCATTAAGATACTATAACCAATGTATGCACAGCATGTTTATAGGCAGCCATTGTAGAACATCTGATCATTGACTATTTATTATCTTATACATTTAAATTATTGCATTCAGATTAGATTGAAACTTTTCCTTACTGCACAATAAAGTACATGAATGTTGTAGTTAAAAACAATGCTTATTGATTAACTTATAGCTTGTAATTGTAAATTCAATGATTGCATATCCTATGTAGGCTGGAATCTAGACAGGGCTGATGTTTGCTTATCTGATGTCCAGTATCCTCTGCAAGTTTAGGGCTCATATGCAGAAATGCCAATTCTTTTAAATGAAGGAGTGAGAGTTGCCCGCCTCCCCTTGTGTCCTTCCTATCTTTCAGATTGGAGTTTTCTCAGCAGAGAGGGGCTACTTTAGGGGACTTATTCTATAGTTTCCTGTACTTCTGATAGAATATTTCCCATGAAAATACTTTTTCTTGAATGTCTAAGAATACCTCTATTGCATTCAGATTAGTAAAGTGTTCTCTCTTTAATTGAAGCTTACCTGGAGAATATTTTCTTGGAGTGCTGGCTAAATCCATACATGTTCTACAGAATCTTTGCTGCTAATTAAGGCTATATAAAATGGTCGTAATCAAAGCCCTTAAAATTAATCCTATTACAGGAGGCAGCCTATTGTAGATGGGAAAATGAACAAATAGCAAGCACCTGTTTATGTCTATTATGTATAATTTCGTGTTTTTTGATACTATAACAAAATACTTGAAATGAGTTCGTTATAAACAACATAAATTTATTTCCCATAGCTTTAAAAACTGGAACGCTCTAAATCAAGGCACAGATATTCAATGATAGCTTTATTACTGTACAATCATTTGCAGAAAACAGAACACACAAGTTGAAATGTATGAGATTTTTATATAAAGTCCTAAAATGTGGAAGAGAAGCCTTCCTCTCTTAATGCATTCTTGACAGACCCTGTACATCACACTATTATAAGGTCAAAACTAGAATTATGGAGGGGAGAATTCAAATAACAACAGACTAGCTACTGTCAGTGATCTCAGTGCTAATATTGGAGTATCAAGCTTGTGAATAACAGTAACATTGTTTTAGATAAATAGTAATAAACGTTACTAACTAAATAAGTTGAAACTTTATAGATATAGATGAACTAGTCAAGGTAAAAGAATAGAAAATGTATTGGTATGATCTGATGAGTAGTCCTTCAATCTTAGTATATTTTATCCTTAATTTAAGCAACAGATTTTGGGCAATTGTAGATTATTCATCAATTTGCATCCAGACACAAGTGGAGAATAGCAAACTATTACATCTTAGACAACTTAAAATAAATACTACTCACTTCTATGTAGTATTCTGGTTTGTGGAAGGCAACATTTATAATTTAAGATAGGGGAACTGGGAAATAAGTCCATTTGTGTGTTTCAAACTGAAATATTTTATTAATTTTATTACATAAGCAGATTAATTTGTTTGGAGGACAAGTTCCCTCTCTTTGGAATAACATTATTTTTTATTTACCCATAGGGAAAAACCATTAAAAGCAATTATGCTTGCAAATATATATTAAAACTGAATCAGAGTAGATTAAGTGTACAAGTTAAGTAAGCTTCAAATTTACTTAGTAAAGGAAAACTATTGAATTAAGTAAGAAATTTACTTTTCATAAAATGAATCATGACTATGTTTATGCTGAGATTCTTGGAACAGGATTTTATTCCTTTTTAAAATGCATTTACTGGGAAATAATTGCTTCACTGAAACATACTCATATTAATATTCCATTTTCTTGTTAAGAATTAATTTGTAGCTTAGACACATATTTTATGAATATGTTTAAGTTTTTCATTTCTCTTTACTTTCTCTAGAGAATGAATAATATTCACTTTCCTGCATTGTATAGAGAAGAATATTGGATAGTTTTTAAGTAAACATTATATTTATAAAACAAAATGCCAATGTATTTTATATTTAATTATAATACATGCTAATACAATCACATTTCTTTTTTGATATCAGTTAAACTAGGACATTTACTGTGAATGGAATTTTTGTGTAGGTATTTCTATCCATATAAATGAGAGTAATTATACATATTATTTTATATGATTTAAATATTAAGTTAACAAATGAATACCAATATTATTTTCTTATCTTCGACATCATGAAAAATACACGATTGTGAAGAAAAATTCTGGAAACAGAGGTTTCATGTAATTTGATATGCAACCAAAACTGAGACAGTTTTACAGGGATGGGTTGCAGATAAAGGCAGAAATAGCCAGAGAATAATCCCAAGGTTAGAATTGGTGCCCATAGTTAGCTTACAGGGATGGGTTGCAGATAAAGGCAGAAATAGCCAGAGAACAATCCCAAGGTTAGAATTGGTGCCCATAGTTAGCTTACAGGGATGGGTTGCAGATAAAGGCAGAAATAGCCAGAGAACAATCCCAAGGTTAGAATTGGTGCCCATAGTTAGCTTACGGCCAAGCATAGTGATTCAGTCAGAAGTAAAGAGAAGCCAATTTGAATCAGTCAGGGTTTTTTTTGTTTTGTTTTGTTTTTCGGGGATTGATTGACAGGCACAGGCTGGGATTCGAACTTGGGAGAGACAGACTGACAGCCGCTTCTGACTCCAGAGCGCAGCGACTGCTGCGGTGCGCCACCACTGGCCTGAATCAGTCAGTTTAAAGAGGAGTTTGGGTCAAAAGAGTTGAGTTGTACCAGTCAGCCAAAGTTCACAAGGAGCAAGAGAGGGTGAGATTTTTCTGCAGTAAGACTCTGAGAGGACAATTACATCAGGCGAATAAAAGTTATTTTACACAGTTGTTCTCATGCCTTTTCTAAATATCTAAGAGGAACATCCATAAACAACTAATACATACTTTAAAACCAATATTAGCCTAACAACAAAGATTTAAAGTGACAGGAAAAACAACCCAGTATCCTATTTTAACGTCAATCCAAATATCATCAATAAGAGGCTAGCAACCTGAAACCACAGCATAAAAATATTGTATATTATGACCAAATAAGATAATACTAAGCACATATCTGATTGATGATAAAATGCAAACACTCATATGCAAAATATCATTGATATAAATATGAAAACACATCGTCATTTCAAGTGTTGAAATAAGATCATTTACAACATACAATAGCTTCAAGATGGAAATTAAATGATGATTAAATGATGTATAGCAGAGAAATTAATAAAGGAGCGTCTCCCGAGCATGTGAAAAATGTATTGAACCAAACAAAATGTCATACTTAGTGCTTATGAACGTGGTTTGTAAAATCAGGGAGGAGTTGAGGGTCCCTGATTTCTTAGCTAATTTTCAAAAGTTCTTTTCAAGACACACTTGAAGCAATTATATGTTTAAAGAAACAAAATATATTAAAATCAAAAATAGCCGGGCGGTGGTGGCGCACGCCTTTAATCCCAGCACTTGGGAGGCAGAGGCAGGCGGATTTCTGAGTTCGAGGCCAGCCTGGTCTACAGAGTGAGTTCCAGGACAGCCTGGGCTACACAGAGAAACCCTGTCTCGAAAAAAACAAAAAAAAATAAATAAATAAATAAAATCAAAAATATGAAGCAAAATAGCTTTTCTCAGCTGATAATATGATGTAAAATTTGCAAAAACAAATAAGCAGAATGATTAGTAAATTCAACAGTATTTACCACTTTCTTTGGAATGTTTGTTGCACTGGATTCTGTGTAGTGATTTAGAAAAAGTATGGGACACAGAAATAGTTTTCTAAAGGAAGCCACATGGATACACAAACTATGGGAAAGGATCAGGAAAGAAAAAAATATCATGTTCTTTGATGCACAAAATAAACCCTAAGATAGATAAAATAATAGTATAATAAAAATGTTGATACATTTTACCTCTCTTCATTTAGTTGGGAAAGGGAGGTGATAGGCATGCCAAGCAATATACATGTATAAAGGTAACCCTTGCTGAATCAACGAATGTTAACTTGGGATCCATTTTCAGTTATTAGTGTCAATCAGAGAGTCTTTCAAACAGTAACATTAAACATAAAATACAAAATAAAAGAAAATAAAGAATCAAATTAAAACTAACTTGGAAATGAGAAATGCTCAAATGTATCAGTAGCACCCCAGGGTCCATGCCAAGTTCTTCTAAAGGATTTAATCATAGAGAGATGCAAATAGCCCTATACTCTAGCCACCTGAACAAAGGCACCTTGTTTAAAATTGTTGCCAATTCCAGTTTCAAATCATTCATGCCTTAATTATTGCTATGTTTTCTCATTAGTAAATTCCTTACCCCCCACTGTGAAAATGTTGCTCTACAAAGAAAAGAAAGATTGGTACTTTGATCACTCAATTAATTTTTTTGTTGTTGTCGGAGTCAACAAGGGGAAATTGTGTTAGTTTATTTTTATTAGCAGAAGGAAAGTAACTAATACAAAGTTAAAACCAAGTAAACCTATGAATCTCACCCTCCCAAACCTTTCAGAGAGTATTACCTTAATATATTAACACAAGTAGTAGTATTCAAAAATACTCAAAAATACAAATGAAGATATGTATATATCTGATACTCAGTAAACCTCAGAATATATTTAGGTAAGAGCATTAAAACTAAATACAATTACATAACAGTTCCTTCCAAGAAGAGTGCAGTGAGCCAGTAGCTCATTTAGCCAGGAGAGTTAACTAATGGACACCTAATGGGGCAGAGTCAACTAAAGTTCACTCTGAGTTAAGTAACATTTAAAAAGCAAGCAAACAATTCAATATTTTAACAAAATGAAAAGAAAATACTGTAGTAATATAACATTATAAATTTAGCAACTATCCATTTATAAAAACTACTCCCACAGAAAGCAAGATTAAGTTAAATATAATCTGAGTTAAAACACAGTAGAAATAAGATCATAAATACAAAGTTATTTTTTTTTTCCGGGTACCAGTACCATAATGAAAATATCTCGTTGGTTCTTCCTATGGGATTGCAAACTCCTTCAGCTCTTTCAATCCTTTCTCTAACTCCTCCATTGGGGATCCCATGCTCAATCCAATGGTTGGCTGCTAGCATTTGCCTCTGTATTTGTCAGGCTCCGGCAGAGTCTCTCAGGAGACAGCTATATCAGGCCCCTGTAAGCATGCACTTCTTGGTGTTCACAATAGTGTCTGGGTTGGTGACTGTATATGGGATGGATCCCCAGGTGGGGCAGTCTATGGATGGACTTTCCCTCAGTCTCTGCTCTATACTTTGTCCCTATATCTTATCCCGTGGGTTTTTTGTTCCCCCTTATAAGAAGGAGCGAAGCACCCATACTTTGTTGTTTCTTCTTCTTGAGCTTCATGTAGTCTGTGAATTGTATCTTGGGCATTCCAAGCTTTTGACTTAATATCCGCTTACCAGTGAGTTCATACCATGTGTGTTTTTTTGTGATTGTGTTACCTCACTCAGGATGATACTTTCTAGTTACATCCATCTGTCTAAATATTTCATGAAGTCATTATTTTAATAGCTGAATAGTATTCCATTGTGTAAATGTACCATATTTTCTGTACCCATTCCTCTGTTGAAGCACATCTGGGTTCTTTCCAGCTTCTGGCTGTTATAAATAATAGCCATTATTATAAATGGCTTCTATGAACATAGTAGAGCATATGTCCTTCTTATACATTGTAGCATCTTTTGGATTTATGCCCATGAATGTTATAGCTGGGTCCTCATGTAATACTATGCCCAATTTTCTGAGGAACTGCCAGATTGATTTTCAGGGTGGTTTTTCTACCTTGCAATCCCACTGACAATGGAGGAGTGTTCCTCTTTCTCCACATCCTCGCCAGCATCTGCTGTCACCTGAGTTTTTGATCTTACCCATTCTGACTGGTATGAGGTGGAGTCTCAGGGTTGTTTTGATTTTCATTTCCCTAATGACTAAGGATATTGAATATTTCTTTAGGTGCTTCTCGGCCATTTGGTATTCTTCTGTTGAGAATTCTTTGTTTAGCTGTACTACATTTTTTAATAGAATTATTTGATATTTTAGAGTCTAACTTCTTGAGTTCTTTGTATATATTGGATATTAGCCCTCTATCAATGATAGAATTGATAAAGATCTTTTCCCAGTTCCATTCACAATCCAAAATGGTTGCCATTTTGCCCTATTGACAGTGTCCTTTGCCTTACAGAAGCTTTGAAATTTTTTGAGGTCCCATTGTCTATTGTTGATCTTAGAGCATAAGCCATTAGTGTTCTATTCAGGAACTTTCCCCCTGTGCCCAAGTATTCGAGGTTCTTCCCCACCTTCTGTTCTATTAGTTTCAGTGTATCTGGATTTATATGAAGGTCCTTGATCCACCTGGACTTGAACGTCGTACTAGGAGATAAGAATGGATCAATTTGCATTCTTCTACATGCTGATCACCCGGTGAACCAGCACCGTTTGTTGAAAATGCTGTCCTTTTTTTTTTTTTTTTTTTTTAAGCTTCTTTGTCAATGATCAAGTGACCATAGGTGTGTGGGTTCATTTCTGGGTCTTCAATTCTATTCTATTGACAATAGAAATATAAAATAAAACAACAACAATAACAAAAATTTGAAGAAAACATTAAATCGTCCCATTTTACAGATCAAATTATTGAATATTGAAATATTAAGAAATTTATAAAGCAAATGTTTTCTCGATTATAGTTTTAAACATATTTGTAAAGAAGCTTACATTAAAAATCTTATAGAATTACAACATACTACCAATAACAACAACAAATAATAATAAAATTTTCTTGCCTATAAGATATACAGGGATAAAGATAGAGCAGAGGCAGAGGGACTGTGGCTAACCGGCCCCAAACTCAAAACCCATCCCATATAGAAGGACCAATCCCTAAAACTGTTAATGATATTCCACTATGTTTGCATACAGCAATCTAGCATAACTGTCATCTGAAAAGCTCTACCCAGAAGCCAATGGAAAGAGATTCAAAGACTCATACCAAATATTAGATGGAGCCCTGGGAGTCTTAAGGAAAAACTGGGAGAAAGACTGAGGAAGCAGAAGTGGACAGGTGCTCCATAAGATCGAGATACTCCCAGATACTGAATCACCATCCAAAATGGGACCACAGGCTGGACCTAACCCCCTGCACATATGTAGCAGATGAGCAGCTTAGTCTCTATGTGGGTCCCCCAAAAATGTGATTGGGATGTCACTGAATCTGTTGCCTGTATGTAGATCCAGTTCCCCTAACTGGGCTGTCTTGTGTGGCCTCTGAGGGAAAGGATGTGCCTAAGCTTGCAGTAACTTGATCTATAGGTGGTTTATGGGGAGAGATACACAGAGTTCCTCAACCTTTTCAGAAGAGAAGGGGAGGGGAACTGGGTTAAGAATCTGTGTGTAGGGTTCTGAGAGGAGAGGAAGACTGGCATTGGGATGTAAACTTAAAAAATAAATTTTAAGAATGATTTGTCTAAGTTGATATATAGAATAAGATGCTAGCATGGACAAAAGTTCTATATACTCTAAGTATTGGGAAGGATGATTCTAAGAAAATAATAAATACAGAAATAAACTGATGCATATACTATTATAAACTATATTATACGATAAAAAATAGTTTAAGGACACTATATCCAATACAACAAATATACTAGGACATGATACTAAGTAATGTTTTAAAAAGCACCAATATAAAAATGAAATCATTATTATTACTAAAAGCTGAAGGAAGAATTACTATGGTAACAATTTTAAGGTAAGAAATGGGATTACATTTTTCCATACATTCAATGAATTTTCTTAATTAGTGTTGATTATTAGAGAATAGCCACTAATTTTTTTACTGGAGGAAAATAATTTTAGAGGCTTAGAATCTTGGTTAAAAATATGAATATATGCAATAATATGACATTATATAAATGCTTGATTAGTGTATTAAAACTCCAGCAGCATGTATTAAAAAATATTTCATTATTATTGTTTATGTGCCTTTGCACACATCCTCACAGTGTGATGATGGAGTACAGGAGAGAACCTGTGGCATCTGCTCTTTCCTTCTCCAACATAGCCTATGAATGAAATGAAACTCGTCATGCTTACTTTATTTACTTCTTGTAGCTAGGAAGAGATGAGGAACTAAATAGATGAAAATAAAATATTTCAATTGAAAAAAACACACTAATGAAGGTTTAATTTTCCTGTAATTAATTTTTATGTAGTAGTAGCTTCTTTTATTCTAGCAAGTGTTTTTACTAATATCAATCCTTTGTGCTTTAGATTTTTTCTATGTTATCATGTGTGAATTTGTTTGGATTACATCATTGCCCTGCATTATAGACAAATAAAATATTTAAGAATTTAAAACTTAGGGAGATAAGATTTAGGCCCACTTGTCTTAACAACACAATTAGTCAAATACATAGAAGAATTCACAGTCAGTGACTACCAGGTAATGCAGAGAAATTGCATTCTCTATAGACATTAAAGATAGAATAGTTTATGCAAAATTTTGAAGAAAACTATTCTGAAATTAAGAGAATATTTGTAAATAAATGTAGACTTAGAATAAATTAATTAATAAAAACTCCATATGTCCTATTGATGGTATCCTTTGCCTTATAGAAAATTTTCATTTTCATGAGGTCCCATTTATTAATTGTAGATCTTAGAGTCTTCAGTAGTTGTGTTCTGTTCAGGAAGTTCTTTTTCCTGTGCCAATGCATTGAAAGCTATCCCCACTGCCTTTATCAAGTTCTATCAGTGTATCTAGTTTTATGTTAAGGTCTTTCTTTGTTCCACTTAGACTTCACTTCTATGTAGGGCAATAGATTTGGATCTGTTGGCATTCTTTTACATGCATACATGTCGCGTCTTCTCGGCCGGCAAGTAAGACACGACACGCCTGGATTCTTCTTTGACAGCTCTTTTATTCCAGGCACAATCTTCATCCATCAAAGGGGCGGCAACTCCCAAGCAGCTGAAATGCACTGCTTATATACCCTTCCAAGGGGGCGGGCCAGGTGGCCTGTTCTCTCAGGATTGGTTAGGGCCAATACCTCATTAGCATAAGCCCTGTGATTGGTTAGGGCTCGTGCCTCATTAGCATAAGCCCTGTGAGCTCGTGTCTCATTAGCATAAGCCCTGTGATCGGTTGGGGCTCATGCCTCATTTGCATAAGCCCTCTTGGGAGGGGCTTGAGGCTGACGCATGCGCAGTAGGCTTATACAGGACGCTGCGCCAGCCATGTTGGAAACCGGCGCTGTCTCTTTGGCTGCCTACACATACATTCAATTAAACAAGCACCATTTGTTGAAAATACTTCGATTATTTGATTGTATGATTATGGGATCTTTATCGAAAATCAGGTGTTCATAGCTATGTGGATTTATATCTGGGTCTTTCACTTGATTCCATTGATTAACCTGTCTAGATTAATAACCATGTGGGTTTTATTACTATTGTTCTTTAGTACAGCTTGAAATCAGAAATGGAAACCTCTACAAGGTCTTTTATTGAACAAATTTGCTTTAGCTATCCTGTTTTTATTTTATTTTATTTTTTGCTGTTGTTGTTGTTTGCTTGTTTTGTTTTTGTTTAACATCATAAAATTTTCAGGCATGTGGATAAAACTAGAAAACAGTCATCTTCATTGAGGTATTAAAGACTCAGAATGACAAAAGTGGTATGGTTTAAGTGAATATTAGCTGTAAAGCAAAGGATAATTATGCTATAATCCACAGACCCAGAGAAGCTAAATAATAAGTGTAGGATCTTGAAAGGACAGCATGGTTTCTGGTCGAGCACTGGCTAGAGATGGACGGAGACCCAGCAGATTGGAGACCTCACAGGTTTCCTGCATTTCACCATGCTCCCAGACTCCAGGCTCCTCACAAGAAGCCAAAGACCTCCATCGATCCAAATGCACATAGGGCAGCCCTCTACAGGCCCTCCTGAAGAGATGTTTGTGCCCATCAGTCAAATAGCACAGATAAAGGGTGTGACTACAGGCCGAAGAGCCTCAAGACATCTTCATATACATGAGATACCAAAAGGCCAGAGGGCATAGCCAATTAAGCATTCCTACCCATACCCTCCTCCTCCTAGCAAAAGGTATTTAACCTCAGGCATGCCAAGAGACTACAAGACCATGAGGTGTAGCTTCATCCAGTTTCTGCCATGACAATAAATGTTTTAAGACCTGGACTACCTCTTGTATTTGAGGCCTGCCATGGGAAACCATGGAGAAGGTCTTCAACTACAGAGTAGCCATCCAATCTCCCTCTGATGACCTCTGTACATTTCAGCCACGGAGACCAAGCCATGACCCAGCCAACACCTCCAGAGCTCATCTTCTCCCCTTTGCCCTTTCGGCTGAGGGTCTCTCCTTCCTCTATGTCCCATCTTGGTCCTTCCACAGCCTCTCAGGGGTGCCTGAGAGCCCAAGGGCTTGAGACTGGCCAGAGAATGTCTGCTGCCTGGCAGGGAGAAAATCCCTAACCCAAGACCTCCAGCCCACAACGTCTCAGACAGTGTTCTCCCTACACCCAGAATGGAGTCTTGCGGCTTCTCACAGTCCGGTGTCTACACGTGGAGTGAGCTCAGTCAACTTCCCATGCTTCTGTTCCCTGAGCTGCAGCTCCAGTTGCCTGGGGCAGCAGACACACGGGATTTACAACTCAGCCCGACAGAACCCACACCCACGAACATACTGCAGACCAACAAATAAGTAGGGCTCAAGAGAGTATACATGAATCTCCCTGGAAAGGGGGATGAATACATATAACAGATGGACTGGGCACAGGTGGCGGTAGGAATAGGAGGGATCAGGTGGTAGGAGGGCATAGATGTTGAGAGTTATGGAGAGACATATGGAATTGGGGACATTGTGGGGCAAGGTAGAAAGCTAGTGCAGTAGAAACTCCGAGGGATCTTTTAGGGCAACACTAGCTAAGACTCCTAGTAATAGAAGATATATACCCTGAAACAGCCATCTCCTATGACAAGTTAAGACTTCCAATGGAGGGATTGGGTCACCAATCCAAACACAAAGCCTTTGACCTACAAATACTCATAGATTGGTGACTAGCTCAATTTTCATCAGAAGTTTCATCCAGCAACTGATGAAAACAGATGCAGAGACCCACAGCCAAACATTAGCCAGAGTTGAGGAAATATAGTAGAAGAGGGGAAGGAAGGACAGTTGGGGCCAGAGGGATTGAGGACACCAAAAGAAAACCCACAAAATCAATGTAACTAAGCAGTACTTAGTTCACAGAGACTGAACTGGCAATCAGTAAGCCTGTAAATATCTGACCTAGGCCCACTACATATGTGCTACGGTTGTGTAGCTTGGTGATCTTAATAACTTCTAACAGTGGGAGTGGGACTGTCTCTGATTCTGGTTTGGCTTGTCCAGTCTTAGTATAAGATTTTGTGTCTAGTCTTCTTGTGTCTTTCTATGTCCTGTGTGGTTGATATCCTGGGAGACCTGTTGCTTTCTTTAGGGAAGTTGAGGAGAAATCAACTGGGGGGAAGAGGAGAGGAGAGAGGAGAAACTGAGATGGAGATGTGATATAAAACATAAAAATATTAATTGTATCACTAATATATTAACAATGTATTAATAAGATAAGAAAATAAGATATGTAAAATTTCTATAATTCCTATAATTTGATGGTTCGTATATACTTCTTCCTATTTCTGTTGGTAGGTATTCCTTAATTTGTAAAATGTTTTTCAGCCTATGTGAGTATGTTTGCAGTTCAGCATAAAAGAAATGAAAGAAATAAAAGCCACCTTAAAGAGGAGCATACAGATTTACTGCTAGAACTTGTAGCATTACCTAAATGTGAAGAAGTGATAGAATACAGAATTGAATTTTTTAACTAAAAAGTTCAAATTTTTTGCCTTTTACTGACAAACAATTGCATATACTTGTGGGATATATGATATATGATATTTATATGATTGTATATAAAGGTAAACTGTGTGGCCAGCACACACACACCCACCCACCCCATATATATATATATATATATATATATATATATTATAATATACATACATACATACATACATATGTTAAAGCTCTGTGATAAGAATATTTAAAATCAGATCTTTTTACAATTATAAACTGTACAATGCTAAAGATAGTATTCTATGTTCCAAAAACTTAAAAACAGATCCTTTTTAAATTTCTTAAATCTTTTTCCTAATCCATTAAACCTTTCCCTTTTCCATTCAACCTCACTTCTAATGACTGACTATTATGTTCCTAACTGAATATTTTCAGATTCCAAATACTACTGTCAGCATTCATTGTTTAACACTTCTTTATTGGTGAAATTGGTTATTGAAAGGTGTTCAGGTTTCCAGTGCTCGCCTCTAGTTTGCATTTACAGATAATTGCTTCAAGTGGTGAGGTACTTCAGAACTTCTTTTAGTGATAATAAATGCTGTTTATTTGGCAAGGGAGCCATCCATTCCACAATAAACATTTACCAATTATGTGCTGAATTTGAATGATTTGGGTACTTACAAGGCTGTCATGGAGTGAGTAAATCATAGAACTTTCTGTCACGATTTTGGAACCATGTGTGGGAAAAATCGGATTTACAGTACAAACAAGACAGTTTAGGGGAAGTACTTGAAAAGAATTGTAGCCGGAGGTATTAGAAAAGAGGTGCCCCGATAGCTCTCAGCTTAGCCGCCATCCATGTTCCCGGTTCAATGCTCAAAACCAACTGAAGCTCCAGAATCTCAACACCCAGCTCTCTTAGTTCCCACTGGCAGGTCACTACCATACCATTCCTGTACTTCAAACCACCATGGCCTTTGGCTGGTACATCACAATAACCCAGGCTTTACTGCAGTACCTTTCTCTCTCAAACTTGTTAGAGTAGTAGGGAGAAGAAAACAACACACAGAGTTTAAGTAACTCAATCTCCGGGCCAACAACTAAAACCTAATCTTGTAAACCCTATTAAATCCAATCCTCTGGAGGTAGATCCGCAAATTTCCATCATGATACTAGGAAACTCTACCGCTCCATCTTGTGCATGTGCTCACTTCGATCCAAAAGGTCCCTCTCCTTCTCCTCCTCCTCTCTTCCCTATTCTGACCCAAAGTTCCTCCTACTCACCCAGTGATTGGCTCCTTTATTCATAGGGGATTAGTTCACAAGAAGTCACCTGAGTATATGACTCACTCATTGTCTGCAGCTTCTCACTGGAGAGCAGAAATTAACATCAAAATACAGACAGCACATTCACAACAAAGAATGAACCATGATCTTGGGACAAAAAAACTGTAAAAAGAATAAAAAAAAGAAAGAAAGAAAGAAAGAAAGAAAGAAAGAAAGAAAGAAAGAAAGAAAGAAACACAAAGTCCAAAATTGTTTTGTGTGTATTTGTTTATTTGTTTTTAATTTTTGTATTTGATCATTTTCTTTTTAGTTTAAGATAAGTGAAATAAAATTGAGTTGTTACAGTTTAGAAAAAGTTTAATATGAACAAATTCTCTAGAGGTGAAAGCCAGTACTTGAGATTTGAAAGAGAACTAACCAGAGTATAAAAGAAAATAAAAGACAAATATTAAAATTGAATAAAATATCCATTACCTAATTTTACTTGCTATTTTCTATTTCTCTTATTTTTTTAAATGGAGGTAGAATTCTGTGCTTGCCTTTGATTTTTATCTTGCTGAAGTTTATAGATAAGAATATTGAGGCATTTGTAGACATGTTGAAGTAGACAGATCTCTGGGATGTACTGACTTAAGGTTTACCAGAAAGAGTCAATTGTAATGAAGTGCTACTTAAACTTTGTTTTTGATATACTAATTGACAGGGGAATTGCTCCAAGCAAATGTTTCTGAATTTTCTGTTTTTCTGCAATTTTACAGTTCATTTTTTTCCTCAAACAGATTTGTCCCAGCAAGACTGTATTTGTGCTGACTCATCTGACCTTAATTTGTGAATGGCTGGGGAGTGCAACTAATTTAAATATTACCCTATGCAAATTGTATTAGAATGATAATTTTGCTGTGGAATGTGATTTGCACAATAACTCTAAAATCAAACATAAATGATTTATGGATTACCTACTGTTTGCAATTAGTTATGCCACTTTCCTATTAAGATGATAAAGCTGATCTTATTTAGAATTTTAATAAGTAATCCTGAATATGAAATTCACAAAGAGTTTGGGATAAAAAGAGAATATATTAAGTTTTTTTGAATACAGAATGTAACCTAAATCAGTAATAGACTGCTATAGGTTCTAAAAAAATTGGGGTTAGCTAAAACTTAAAGCTTTAGAAGACAGATTCTATAATTTTATATTGAATGTGATCAGATATATGTCCTAGTTAGAGCTTTTAAAAATAGATGCCATAATTAATTTTCATAAAGAAAAACAAATAATATTGTCAAGCTATAAATAGTGTTTACCTTGTTTGAACATTATACATTGTTTATGTGCAAGATATTACACTACTGTACTTCAAAATAATGTAGATAATTATGTTTATTCAAATAATAATGAAAATAGGATGTCATTAATGCTCTGTGTTCTCTCTTCTATTGATTTGGAGCTACCTGTGCTGAGTTTTAGCTCAGTTTCTGTCTCTGTTTCAGATTTTCAGATATGAGTTTGTTGGTGCCAATATCTCTAGAATATCCTTTAGAGGTGAAAGCCAGTACTTGAGATTTGAAAGAGAACTAACCAGAGTATAAAAGAAAATAAAGACAAATATTAAAATTGAATAAAATATTCACTATCTAATTTTATAAGGTCTAACTTGCTGAAAAAAGCAAGCAAGTAAGTAAGTAAATAAATAAATAAGTCTTATAAGTCCAGGTAGCAAATGCAGCTGAATATATGAGGGTGATAATGAATGTCACTTTCAGGATCTCTCTCTATATTCTCTTCTAAAAATCATTTTCTTGTTGCGGATAAAAAAAAAAAACAAAACAAAACAAGAACTTGCCCACATTGTGCAAGCACTGCGTCACTGGAGTATGTCTCAGAAACACTGGATAAGCTCTAAAGTTAAATACGATGGCCATCAATGCACGAATAGCAACAGAAACATGGAGTATACATGCAAAGAGCTATGCTTATCTCAAAGGAAGAAAAGTATTGCTTATAAGAGAATGAGCAGAAATAAACATATTTATTAAACAAATTATGATACTCCCAAAATATTGAATGTGTCACTAATGTGAAACTATCCATATTTACTTAAATATATACCTAAATGTTGAAACAAAGCTGTTTGTATAATGAAGAGAGCCAATAATAAAGAGCAAAATAAAAAAAATTGATAATTCGATCAAAGTATATGTACAATGTGTGAAAATGTCAACTAGTCCTATGCAAACAGTATGTAATCTGTGATTATTTCACCAATACATGCAAGATAACTACATGAAGCAAACTTTTTACATGTGGCCTTTGTTAGTATTCTGTCTAAACTCTACCTCCACAGTTACCTGGCAACAGCCAGGTATGCTCCTCCCCACAGTTACCTGGCAACAGCCAGGTATGCTCCTCCCCACAGTTACCTGGCAACAGCCAGGTATGCTCCTCCCCACAGTTACCTGGCAACAGCCAGGTATGCTCCTCCCCACAGTTACCTGGCAACAGCCAGGTATGCTCCTCCCCACAGTTACCTGGTAACAGTCAGGTAGGCCTGGCCCACTATAAAAGGTGCTGCTTGTCCTCTCCTAGCTCTCTTACTCTCTTAATCTCTTCATCTTTTGCCTGTAGCTTCTCTCTGCCCCTCCCCCTTCCCTTCCCCCTCTCTCCACATGGTCATGGCTGGCCTCTACCTCTCTGCTCTCTCTCTCTCTCTCTCTCTGCCTCTACTACCCTCCTGGCTCCCCTCCCCATGCCCTGAATAAACTCTATTCTATGCTATACAGTAGTGTGGTTGGTCCCTCAGGGGAAGAGATGCCTCAGCATGGGCCTGCTGAGACATCCCCGTCCACCATTGGTCCCCTTCCATCTCTAAACATGTTGCAGCACAGCCAGTTTGAAAATGTGTGGGTTCCTGAGGAAAGAAAATGTGAGTATTACAGAGATGTAGACATGGAAGAAGAGCAAAATATCAGGATTTACATACACAAGCTATCATTTTGTAAGCATGACAGACATAAACAGTAGAATAGTAGATTACAATGCTTTTTTCTTTACATTTTTACTATATGTTGACTATAGTTTTATCCTCCCTCTACTGCTCCCTGTTTTTACCCACACCTCTTCCCCTCTGGATCACTCCATGTTGTCTTTCATTAGAGAGAAACAAGCTTCTATGAGGTAACCATGAAACCTAACAAAATAAAATATAGTAAGATAAAACAGAAAACAGTCACATTGAAAGTTGAACAATACAGGGAATAGAGCCCCAAGAGAAATTAAAGAACCAGAGACCCACTTATTCACACATTCAATCATCCCATAAAAATACTAAGCTGAAAGTTGCAATATATATGTAGACAGAGGACTAAGTAAAGACCTGGTCAGCCCTGTGCTTGCTACATGGCCTTTGTGAGTCCATATAATTATTGCTCAGTTGACTGGGGGGAAGGGATGCTTGTTCTTATGTTGTCTTCCCTCCCCTCTTTCTGCTGCTTCTCTGTGGGATTTTTCTAAGCTCTGAATGGAGAATTTGATGGAGAAAATCCAGTTAGACCTATGTGTTACAAGGTCGTATTCTCCACTTAATGTCTAGCTGTGGGCCTTTGGTTTTTTGTTTGTTTGTTTGTTTGTTTGTTTGTTTTTTCACAATGAGGAAGATTTTTCTGATGCTGTATGAGTAAAAAACTGATTATATTTATCTTTCTGGGTCTGGGTTATGTTAATCAGGATGATTTTTTTTTTTTTTTTTTTAGTTACATCCATTTTCCTGAAAATTATATGGTATATTTTTTTGTTGTTGTTTGCTTTTAATTTAATTTTTTTTTCTACATATTCACTTTACATCCCACTCACAGACTCTCCAGGTCACTCCCTCCCACAGTCGATGCCCTATTCCCCCCTACCATCCTCTTGTTCTCTTCTGAGCAGGTGGGAACCCCACTAGATATCTCCCACACACACTTCAAGTCTCTGAGAGGCTAGGTGCTTCTTCTCTCACTGAGGCCAGACAAGGCAGCCCAGCTAGTAGAAAATATCCCATATACAGTTAGCAGATTTTGGGATAACCCATGCTCCAATTGCTCCAGACCAACATGAAATTCAAGTTGCACATCTGCTACATATGTGCTGTGTGGGAGGCCTAGGACCAGCCCATGTATATTTTTGCTTGGTGATGCAGTTTCTGAGAGCCCCAAGGGTCCAGGTTAGTTGACACTGTTGGTCTTCCTGTGGAGTTCCTAACCCCTTCGGGGTTGGAGATCATTCTTCCTATTCTTCCATAAAAGTACCTAAGCTCCATCCACTGTTTGACTGTGAGTGTCTGTATCTGTCTAAGTCAGGTGCTGGGTGGAGCCTCTCAGAGAACATCATGTTTAGGCTGTAAGCATAACAGACTGCCATTAATAATCTCAGTGATTGGGGCTTGTTCATGGGATGGGTCTTAAGTCGGGCCTGTAATTGGTTGGCCATTCCTTAGTCTCTGCTCCCTCCTCTGTGCCTGTATTACTTGCAGAGAGAGTAAATTTTGGGTTGAACGTTTTGTGTGTGGACTGTTGTCTCTATCTCTTGACTGGGGTTTCTGTGTGGCCACAGGAAGTGGCCTCTTAATTCTCCATTGCTAAAATATCCCCCATTTTCTTTGTCCATTCTTCTGTTGAGGGCCATCTAAGTTATTTTCAACTTCTTGCTGCTATGAATAGAAAAGGAATGAACATGACTGAATGAGTGTCCTTGAGGTGGGATGAAGACCTTTGTTAAGATGGCTAACAGTGGTATGGCTGGATTTTAACTGAGGCTGACTACTCACCCACTATGAAAATGCCAAATTGATTTAAATAGTGGTGTATAGATTTGTACTCCCAGAAGCACTGGATGAGTGTTCCCCTTATTCCACATATTTAACACTATGAGGTTTCATTTGTATTATTGATCTTAACCATTCTATCAGGTATAAGATAGAATCTCAAAGTAGTTTTGATTTGCATTCCCCCCTGATATCTAAGGTGTTAAACATTTCTTTAAGAGTTTGTCAGCCACTTGAATTTCCTCTTTTGAAAATTCTCTGTTCATATCTGTATCTCATTTTTAAATGGGATTATTTGATTCTTTGTATCTAATTTTCTGTGTATTTTGTATATTATTATTTGTATGTATTTTGAATATTAGCCCTCTATTGGCTGTGAAGTTCGTAAAAATCTTTTCCCATTTTGTGTGCTGCCACTGCTGGGAGCCTAACCCAGGAAATTACCTGCTATTCTAAGGGAACCTCAAGAAATTACCTTCTGTTCTGGAAAGCCTAGTCAGTACAAGGTTAAAAAAGGACTTTCATGGGTCTCAGATCCCAGGAACTTAAAGAATCTCTGGCATTTCCTGGGAGCCAGTTCCAACTGTGGAATGGTCTTGGGCAATGAGGATATGACAGTGGAATGGTCTCAGACAAGGAGGATTCAATAATGGGATAGCCCTAAGCAGTGACCATTGCCTAAACTTCTTGTTTTGCTGTGTCTTTATAACCTGCACCCAAAATTAAAGTTGCAGAACTTGATCAGAGCCCCAGACTTGCTCTCATTCTTTGTGTCTCTTGTCCCTTCATTCTATCACCCCCTTCCATAGGGTCTTGTCAAATCCCTGCAGGCTGGGGCATGCCACTATGTCAAATTAACAGTGTCGTTTACCTTATATAAGCATTTCACTTTTATGAAGTACCATTTATTAATTGTTTATCATAATGACTGTCCTAAAGCTTTGAAGAAAGAAATTGAAGAAGGTATCAGAAGATAGAAATATTCTCAATGCTCAGAGGTAGGATTAATATAGTAAAACTTGGCCACTATATCAAAAGAAATCTACAGATTCAAAAAAACTTGCATTAAAATTCTAACATTAAACCTTACAGAACTTGAAATGTCAAACAAACAAACAAACATAAGTCAAAGATAGTTAACAATTTCTGAACAATAAATGAGCTGTGAAAGGTCTTGCCATTTTGGATCTCATGTCATCCTATAAAGCTATGCTATTAAAATGAGCATGGTATTGCCATAAAAAGAAATATAATGATCAGTGGAATCAAATAGAAGGCCCAGACATAATTTACACATCCATTGTTAGTATTCTTTCTGCACCACTGTTAGATTTTCATGCATAGCTTAGACAGATCTTGCCAGACCAGTCCATCTGCGAGGGGAATTTATTTAGGGTGGAGGGAAGAGAGTGAGAGAAGAGAGAGAAGAGAGAGGTGGAGGCCAGCCATGACCATGTGGAGAGAAGAGTAAGGGAAGAGGGGAGGGGGAGAGAGAACCTGCAGGCAGGAGATCAAGGGAACAAGAGAGAGAGGAGTGGCCAGACAGCCCCTTTTATAGTGGGCAGGCTTACCTAGCCATTGCCGGGTAATGTGGCTTTCTGATGGAGCACGGTAGGCTGGAAAGGTTGTTGATCTCAGTGGGTAATCTGTCTCCATTCGTGCAATTTAGTTGTTAATCCATACACCATGTATCTCCTAATGGTGTAGATCATCCTGACCTTGACTGTGGGGTGGAGTTTAGACAGAATACTAACATCCATAGTCTCTGATTTTTGTTAAAGAAACCACAAATCTGCACTGGAAAACATATATCATCTTCTAAAAATGGTGGTATACAACTGAAACTGGATGTTGCACATAGAAGAGTATTAATAGATCCAAACATATCACTCTGTATAAAGCTCAACTCCAACTGGACCAACGCCCTCAACATAAATCCAGATACACTGAAATTGGTAGAAGAAAAAGTGGAGAACAGCCTTGAACTCCTGAGCAAAAAGAAAATTTCTGAACATTTTTTGTCTTATGAAAAATAATCTAAATCATTCATGAGTTCATGTGTTAGCATTATATAGGTCATGAAACTAAAAATCTAAGGTGTTTACTTTCGAAGTGTCATGATGGAAGGTTCTCTAGTCATTTATAACAGTAATACTGTCCTATTTTGAATGTATCTACATACATTCCTACTTGATTCCTTGGTGTTCAGAATAAAAACAGAGGAAAATATCTCCTCTTATTTAGCAGAGAAAAATTAAGCATAGTTATGGAGAGGGATATATCACCCACTGGCATTCCTTTAGGTCTAGGCTTTCTTCTGTTGCAATAACACTATTTTTCATACTTTTGACAAGTATACTACAAAAATCTCCTCCTTTAAGCATCACTGTCTGGGCAACTGTAACTCACATCAACTCCTGAGAAAGTTTATAGTGTGTGACCCCAAAGGAATCTAAATAATGCAACTCGTGTAGAAAACAAAATTTTCTACAAGATTTTCTTTCATCAGCATTATATTTTGAAAGCTCTCTATAAAGCTATCAAGGAAAGAAGAGTACTATTTATTTTGAAACATGAGGTTTATATCAATATTATCGAATAACAACTCATGATTCAGTATGATGGCTTGACCTGTTATTCATAATTCTAACAATTTGTTCAACTAGAGAGTTGAAAGGTGTATTTAATATTGATTCTGATAAATAGGCTGCATGAAATCTGTTGACTGATGCTTCTCTGTATCATGTGTAAGGTTCTTTATGGCTTCTCCTGAAAGATTAACTAAGATGGAAATGTTCTAGTTCATTCAACCAATCCATCGAGTACTTCCTGTCAGTTGCTTTAAAAGCCTTTTATGTAATCCTCAGCTTTTGTGTACACTGGATTTTCTGTGAATTATACTGCAAAAATAACTTATAAATACTACTAATAAAAGCACATTAACTTTAAAATAGTAACACTGTTAACGCAGATTAGAACATATCAAATGTACAAGTGCATATGTGACTTGAAGGTCCTAAGATAACAGCTAGAATATACAAAGTTTAATGTGCACATATTGAAAGACTCCAAATAAAAACACATGTTAAAATCACTAATTCTTTTTTTGTTCTCCACAATAGGAGCAAGTCTGATGCTGATAACCATAATTCTGTCATTGTTTACTAAACCTCTGATAGCAGAAATCACAAAATGCAGACACTATGCTAAACTGCAATATGTATATATATAAACTTAAAATATGTAGTTGACATACAAAATATCCCGGCAGATCAATATGCAATATTGCCAAATTTAACAGTCTGATTAGTTGTCAACAGAGCTCATGTAATTAAAGTATTTCATATGTTAAGATAAATTCAAGTATTTAGAATAAACAACCCTTTAGTTTGTAATGGAAAGTGTGGCCACAGTGTTGTCAATTAAATTTTTACTGAGTCTTTATTCTTAAAGTGAAACATTTTAGACTGTAAATGAGTTATATTCATCAAATGACATGGTTAGTATAAAATCAGCAATAGAAGAGCTAGCTCAAAAGCTCTTTTATAGTGGATGCTTGGGGTTAGGAAGGAATCGATACTTCCACTTGCCTCATCTTCTATGTTTAGGAGATACAGAAAGTTAAACTAAAACACACATAAAATAGAAGGACTACAAATATTCAGTTTTTTTCTGTTCTTTAATTAATATATTAGCTCTCTTGTGGAAAACAGAAGAAATCAAATTAAACAAACTGAGGTTATTTTTTTTGTTTCTACAGGTAAACACTATTGCAAAATAGTGTGATTTCTAAGTATCAGTAGATAACGATCATAACAATAAATTGGGATTATTTTATTTTAACTGCCATGTAACTTTCATGTGTATATGTTTGGTTTAAACTATTATAGTTGAAGTAAGTATTTTGCTCTGACTACTATGAATGTAATAATGGCAAGACTTCTGTTTCTTAACCCTTCCATTCACTTTTTAACCATGTAAGAAGATTTATGTTTATTAAGATTTCCACTAACAATAACCAATGTAGTAGTAAGTTTCAAGTATGGTGCTCAATAGTATTGGAATTTACTAAATTTGCGTTTTCATATGATAAATGGTAGTGTTGATTTAACAAAGGTAAACTTAAAAAGATAAGGCCCTTCCTCTCAGAAGCTGAGGAGGAGGGTGACTCTAGGAGGACCAGCAGTCTCAATTAACCTGGTCCCTTGAGATCTCTCAAACACAAACCAGGCAGCATACTCCAGCTGATATGAGACCCTCAACACATATATAGCAGAGGACTGCCAGGTCTGGGTGGATGGTGGGTGGGGGGGACATTCTTGTGGAGACAGGGGATCAGGGAGGTTTGGGATGTGAAACAGTCACAGGGTGGATCTGGAGGGGAATAAAATCTGGAGTGTAAAAAAGAAAAAAAGGAATATTATAAAAAGGATGATGCCTTTATCCATATGAAAAATTAATGTAACATAAAATACCCAAAATATTAGAATTAAATCATATCTGCATATATATGTGCATATATACATCTCACAAACACACACACACACACACACACACACACACACACAACACACACAATATATATATGTATATATATATATATATATATATTTATAAATACATAATCACATAAGAAAAATAATTAAAATAAGTCAGTTATAAAAATGTAACAATGGTTTCAATTCTTTCATTCTCTAAATAAAAATAATTACCAACTCTTGTTGCCATCAATTATTCATTACTCCTATTATAGTATGAGACTGAAAGGGTGAGCACAGCAAATAGAGGAGACCCTTTGATACTCACAGAGCCATTATTTCAGCCATTTCTTTGATTAGAAGAAGCTTCAATTTGCATTTCTTTTTTCTAATCATTGATTTTTTTTTAAACTTCAATCCTGATTACATCTTCCCCACCCTCTTCTTTTCTTCTCTCCCTTTTACCTCCCATCCCCCTTTTATTCTTGTCCTTCTTTTTCTCCTCAATAATGGGGAGTGCTCCAGTGGATATCAACCCACTTTGGCATATCAAGTTTCAGTAATACTAGGAACATCTCCTAATGTGGCTAAGAAAGGCTGTCCAGTTAAGGTAAAGGGATCCAAAAGCAGGCAACAGTGACAGATACAGCCCCTTCTCTTGTTGTTAGGAGTCCCACAAGAAGGCCAGGCTGCACAACTATTACATATGTGGTCTGCCTCATATATGCTGTCTGTTTAGTTGTATAGCCTATGTGGGACCTGTCTTAGTAGGGATTTCTATTCCTGCACAAACATCAGGACCAAGAAGCAAGTTGGGGAGGAAAGGACTTATTCAGCTTACACTTCCACATTGCTGTTCATCACCAAAGGAAGTCAGGACTGGAACTCAAGCAGGTCAGGAAGCAGGAGCTGATGCAGAGGCCACGGAGGAATGTTATGTACTGGCTTGCTTCCCCTGGCTTGTTCAGCTTGCTTTGATTTTTTCTTTTCTTTTATTTTTCTTTTTGTTTTTATTGGATATTTTATTTATTTACATTTCAGATGACCCTCCCTAGAACCCCCAATCCCATTCTATTTAGATCTGTATGCCATTTTTTAGTTAAGTAGTTGGTTTGTTGCCTAGTTTCTTAAGACTTTTTTTTTTTAATATATTTTAGAAATTAGCCCTCTGTCTGATATAGGGCTGGTGAAGATTTTTGCCATTCTGTAGGCTGCTGTTTTTTCTTTCTCGTGATGTTTTTCTATTTACAGAAGATTTTCAGTTTCATGAAGTTCCACTTATTATTTGTTGACCTTTGTGGCTAAGCTCTTGATGTTTATTTCAGTAAATTTTATTGCTTTTAATGAGGCTAAAATATGCACTAGTCACAAAGAGAAAATTTTTGCACACAACCTGTCTGCAAGGAGTTTACTAATAAGATAAAGAGGAATAAAGTTATAGCAAATGAGTTTTAATTATATGTGATTATATTATTCAGTATATTTAATTTATTATTAAAATTTAACTTAATATTACAATAGTGATTATACTTATTTCTCGAGTATGTCAATATTATAATGCATTTTAAAATGATAACAATAATGAGTAAAGATTCAATAAAATACAAGGAAGATAGAAGATAATTTTGGATGCTTGTGTGTTTGAGATGAAGATGTTGAATATCTTTACGAGAATGGTAAAGTACATGGAGGAAAAATCACATTTTGTTTCCAGAGTTCACGGGTAGAGTCTTTCTTGGTCGTGCTCTCATTCCTGCTCTTTCCCTCTTTGCTTTTCTTTCTACATGTAAATATACAGTGGGAGGTGGTAAATGCTCTGTGATGTATCTGTATAACTGAAAAGAAAATTTCAGAAAAATCTTCTGAAAAGAAGATTTTTATCTACAGTAAATTTACACAGCAGTACACAAAATGCATTTAAGAATACTCAGTGATCGATCACACAGATGCAAAAAGCTTTTCGGTTATAATAAATAAAGTAGTTAGGTTTGTCTATAATGAGACTACACAAGAATGGCTCTTTCAGCAGCCAAATCATAGATGGATGAGAGGTTTGATTGGTTACTCATAAATACTGGGGACTTGAAAGTTATTGTTACACACCAATTGAGAGTTACAAATTCGTGTTTTGAAAGATTAAGCACAGTGTCTCAGAGTGAAAAATATATGCACATACATGTTTGAAAATTATTTTTTTTCCTTTTTTAATTTTAATTTTTTGCTTATTCACTTTATAACCCATCCCAGTCACCCCCTCCCACAGTCCTTCCCCATCTCTTGTTTTCTGAGTACCCCCTCCTCCTGTTGATACTGAAATGAGTGGTAGAAGGAGAGAGAGGCTAATGTAGAGAGAACATACTACAAGTCTGTATGTAAATAACAAAAAAATTCAAATTTAAAAATATCATATGAATGGGGTCATTAATGAAGCAAATTGCAACAGTCATCTTCTATTACACAAGAGAATCACAACCATAATCTCTTATGTTCAACACATGATCCCTAAAAAGAGTCATCTTCCTGCTTCAGGAATCTATCACTTCAAGTGCCTCACCAATTTTGCTTTCTACAGATTCCCAGTTGCTATTCAAGTTTCACTGAATTTGGAATGTTACAGATTTGTTTGGGTTTTTGTGTGTTTGTTTGTTTTCTTTTTCTTTTGAGAGTTGATTAACTCTGAGATGAATGCCAAATCTAGATTCCACTGTGCATAGAATCTGTGCTGTAATGTTTGTTACATAATTTTGATAGTAATGAAAATTTTGCACAAAGGGATCAGAACCAAGGCACCATAAATTGTTGCTGATTGGTTTAAGGACTTCTTACCTTATAATGATATACTGTCCTTGATAAAAATGCCAACTCACTTTGCACTTATTACTTGACCATGGATGTTATCCTATAATTATAATCAGGAAAAAATTCCTTTCATTGTACTTGCTTCTTTCCTCCTACATATTACAGATATGGTTATCTCATATAGGTTGAAGCCTGTTATGTAAGGATGTTTAGCACACTGTTCATTACAACCTCACATACAGGTGACAAATAGTTAAGAGTGTTTAATGCCTAGATCTGGGTGTGTAATTAAAAAATGGATGAGCTCAAATTTTAAATTTTGATTTAGAGTTGATAATAATGTACACAGTACAGTTGTAGATGATCTAAAAAGAATTTCAGACGTTTCAGCTTGTCCATGAAGAAATATGAGATTCCTTTGAATTAGGTCCTCATTCTTTTTTATCTTTAGCTATGTCCTGGACTATGTGACTGTGAAAGATGTGTAACTCAAAAGAGATAGTCTCTTTACTATCTTCTAAATCTGAACAATCCAAACTCATGAATTTGGACTGTTTGGACAATATAAGAGCCAAGTTACTATGAGTAGTGGATTTACTTCTACAGCAAAAGCTATGAATTGGAGAGATAATGCGTGACTGTGCAGCTGTAGGAGAGAAGGCAGAAAGTAAAGTCTTCCTGTCTCCCAGTTTGATGTTGATGTGGCTGCCAGAGTGAGATGAATAAGCTAAGCCACAGGAGGACCTGGAGAGCAACACAGGAAATAGTCCTCTTCTGCTCACTTGAGAAGAAAATAAATATTTCCTTCTGTAGATCTTTGATGTTTAAATAGATAGGATGTATTTCAATAATCCCAATAATAATCTAATATAGGAATCCATTCTAAAATATTTTATACAATGATAATAATAATGATAAACAAAATTATTACATTGGTTAGCAAAGATTTGAAAAAATGATTATGGTTCCAATTTTGTTCAAGGTAAACGAATAAGATGGATCATATATAGAGGAATATTTAATACATAAGTGATTTTTTCCTAAGCAAAGATGTAGAACAAAATATGCTATGAATTTGGAAAATTAAATATTCTGGCTACATTGAATGTATAAGTTGAATTCTTTAATTGAATACCACAAGATACTAAAAGAAAAAGAAATAAACAGTTTCCAAGAGGAGTCAGGACTTGCTATGTGAGAAAATCACACTCTTTCTTACCCCAAGACAGTAGAAAACTGCCTAATGATATATAACCTCAGAATATGGGTCATAAAGACACAGAACTGTGAAGCTCTGTCAAGACCTTTAAAGAATTGAACTAGTGCCACCTAAACACTTTGAGCTTTCTCAGTAGATCTCCTAGGAAGCTTTAGATCACAGCACAGAGAGCCTGGTCTCAAAATAGCTTGAAATAAGTCCAGAGAGGAAAGCATAGCATGAAAGCAATTATGAGTGTGGATTCTGTTATATATTTGACATTATAATCAGTGGGTTATAAAGCTCACAATGGTTTTCAGGAAATACAAATGAATCACAGTTGCTAAAGCCTAATGGATGTGTTGTGTCTTCTTTAATTCCTAAAATAAAATTAGACATTTGAAAATTCAATGTAAATTAGGTTCAGAAATTCTGCAACATTTTCTATTGCCTTGTATGTGAGTTTGTAAGGAGTTTAGAGGTAATAACATGATATCAAAGGGGAATTCGCAGGAAATAAATCCAAGCAGAGTTAGTAGTCGTTCCAAGAAGAGAGTGAAAGCATTCAGGTGTGATTTCTTTTCCCAGATTAGGCAACTGAAACACTAGCCCGGCAGTATGTTGAAAAGGCTGATAGACTTCTTTTATTTGACCTTACATTCATCATTTATGTTCAGAATGAATCTGTCAAGGGTATGATGTACATTTTCTTACTATTTGGTTCTTTGAGTTGTGTGGAAGCTGGGCTTGTATGTCATACTTCTATGTCTTAGGGTAATTCTCAGCTTAGAGATTTGAAATTTGGTTTGATTTAGTTTAACTTTGTTGGCTACGGGAGTTGTTTTAGTCAGTGTTTTATTTCTGTAAATAGATGCCATAACCATGACAATTCTTAATTTTATTATGGGTTATTTTGTTTGCTTACATTTCAAATGTTGTCCCTTTTCCTGGTTTCCCTTCTGCAAGCCTACCATCTCTCTCCCCTCTGCTGCTATGAAAGTACTCCCCCACCCACTCACCCACTCCCACCTTGGGATTGCTTAGAGTTTGCTCTGTTGTCATCATGGTGGAAATTATGGCAATATGCATGTAGCCATGGAGCTGAAGAGGCAGCTAAGAGTTCTACATGTAAATTAATAATAACTAGGAAAAGGGAAAGACACTAGGACTGGCTTGTGCATTTGAAATCCCAAAGTCCATGCCCAGTGATATACTTCTTTCATCAAGGCCACATCAACTTTAACAAAGCCACACCTTCTAATCCCTGTCAAATGGTGGCACTGCTACAACCTAATGACCAGACATTTAAATATATGAGCTTATGGGAACCATTCCTATTCAAACAAAACCATTCTACTACCTGGCCCTCATAAGTTTGTAGCCATATTATTATGCCAAAATGTGTTTAGTTATTTTCACAACATCCCCAAAGTCTACAACATGTCAGCACTGCTTAAAAGTCCAAAATTCAGAGACTCTTCTGAGAATCATAAAATCTCTTAAATGTAACCCTCTGTAGAATAAAAGTTAAAAAGCCAATCACTTAATTCCAACATTCAATGGCACATAATATACACCAACTTCTGTCTTACTGTTGTATTGCTGTGAAGAGCCATCAAATCTTAGAAAGCACTTGCCTACAGGTTCAGAGGTTTAGTCCATTGTCATCCTGGGGAGGAGTATGGCAGCATGGAGGTAGACATGGTGCTAGAGGGGAGACTGTGAATTCCACATCCAGAAACAAAGGAAGGAGAAAGAGAGAAAGAATTTAGGCGTGGCTTCAGCATTTGAAACCCCATTGCTTTACATCCTCTAGCACAACCAAAGCTACTCCAACAAGGCCACACCTTCTGATCTTTGTCAAGTTGTGACAATAAATAGTCCTGTATACTTTGATCTCCATGATCCACAACAGTGGCCATCATAACAATACATCTCTAACGTGCATTAGTGACATATATATATATTAGTGATTTAAAAAAAAAAACAAAACACCAATTTGAGAGTTTGGGGATGTGAAGTTGACATATTTGCAGAGAAGAAATTGAAAGAAGGAAGTTATCCAATGGCAATTTTATTAAAATATAAAAAAGAAAAACAATATATATTGACACACATTAAAAGAGTTTGTCAGTGAGAAAATCAGAGAAGGCTTGGAAACACGTATTGGTAAAAAGTACTGGCTGCTCTTACAGAGTATTTGGGTTCAGTTCCCAGCACCCATGTGGTAGCTTCCAACCATCTCTAACTCTAGTTTAGGGTTTAGATGCCTTTCCATGTATCTGTGGGTAACAGATGTGGACAAGGGACACTCATAAATATCAATGAACACACATACACACACACACACATAAACATACACACACATAATAATTGACAACAAAGTAATAAAAGAAATTTAAAACTACTATAATAAATGAAAATGACACTACAACCTACCAGAATCCTAAGGAAACATCAAAGATCATTCTAAGAAGGGAATTCATATAAGAGTATGTAATACTAAGTATCAGAGGTATACCACGTAAATAATTTTAATTTATGTACCTAAATATCTTAGACAAAAGAAGAGCAAAGCAAACCCAAAATCAGTAAGCAAAGCAACTCTCATTATGTCAGATACTAATGAAGTAAAACTGAACTAATAATACAGACCTCCAATGAAATAAAAAAGTGTTAAAGTAAAACAAAACAAACTAACAAATAAACAAAGATCCCAAAAGGCATATTCACAAACTCTCATCTAGAATCTAAAATCTAACAAACTGCAAAACAAAGCAAGCAACTAATACAGTGAAGATATCTACCATTTTTCTATGTGTACAACAGAGTATGTTCGTGAAAAAAGTTGTAAAATTTTAAGAAAATATATGATTGGATATCAAAAACAAGAAAGGCTAATATTACATGATTTCTCCTTTATGTGGAACCTAGATATTTAACTTTTTTTAAGAATATAAAATTAGAAAGGTGATCACTTGGAATAGGAAGAAGACCAGTGGAACAGAGAAGAGTGAAGTGATGCTAATTAGGTTTTAATATAATGTATATATCACATATATGTAAGAAAATTCACAATGCAATTCATTATTTTACAATTAATATTACCAGAATGCATTCATATATGGTAGCATATATTCATTTCTGTATGACTCAAAAATTGTACGCACTGAGGACGATACATTGAGAAAGAAATGCAAAAAAGTGACACAAAAATAAATAAAGGAATGTGCACAATAACACAATTCCTAGAAAGTGTATGGAGGAAAACACACCTCAGAGTAAAATAATAAAATACGGGAGGAGCAACCTACATTTTTCTTTTCTAGTAGGAGAGGCTGAAAAATAATAATGTAGGTGGGTGAAGGCTTTAGTTCTTACAAAATGGGAGTGCTTGCTATTTCTAAAATAGAATGTGTTGCTTTTTGTGTTAGCTTCAATCTATCAAAATCCTGTGATTTTATGAAGGACATACAATATGTACACAGCTTCCTAGAATATCTTGCCTCAATAATAATATCTATTTAACAACATTGTGAAGTGCATATTCAAAAGATGGTGTGAATGTCTCAGTCTTACACTAATTGTACTGGTTAATATTTTTGTGATCCCATTTTTTTCAGCAAAGAGAGAACTAAGAATTCTGCACACAGCTGGGAAGAGCTGCAGCTCATTTGTGGTTAGTAAGTACAATGTTTTGTTCTGGTTGAAGTTTAATTATGTTTCTTTACACTTGGTTGCAACTTAAATAATCTAAAAGTACTGACTTCGGCTCCACTGAATAGAAATGAAACGTGCCTTTAGATGTAAAACCCCATTTTATCCTTCGCTCATTTCGTTCTTTGACTTCAGTATTGATTTTAAGTCACAATTTCACACCCATGATAAACAATTCTGGTCAGTTTAATTTTGTATCTTGGTACTTTTTAAAAAATAATTTAATAAGTTCTATTTTCTTTGATTTCTTTTAAATACTTTATACCCACCAGATATGACATACAGGATATGATATAGTGCTTATAAAGGGTAGATATGACCACTTTATAAGGCCTCTGTGTTACAAAGAGACAATTAGTTTGAACCGGTGCTAATAGACTTTATGAGCGATTTCTCTCAACTCATTAGCAAATAAGATAGATACATTTACCTAGTTTTGTAATATTCTCATTTTAGTGGAGCATAGGCAAGCAATGCACCATAGTCAGTATAAATGAGTTATATTATTCACATTTCATAAGGTTATAATCCTTGGGAAAAAGAAGTTTATGGAGTAATGATGATTGAAGTAATCGTAATTGCCAACATGAAAAAAAAAAAAAAAACCAAAAAACAAAAACAAAAACAAAAACGCGGTGTTGTATCAGAAAATAGGGATGGATTCCTTAATAAAAAGTTACATTAAAGGAAATATTTGGCCATTATGTAAAACACATAATCAATGAAAGCTCAGAGTAAAACAACCAGCACTAATTTGTATAGTCACAGCATAAGTATGATGTTCAATTAAAAAAATGAATCAGATGGAAGTGTAGCTTAATGGTATTATGTTTGATAGCATGTGGCTGGACGTCTTAGGTTTTTTTTCCTCTTACTGTAACACTCTGATAAAAACAATTTAAGGGAAATAAAAGAGCTATGTTAGCTCACAGTTTAAGATACAATCCATTTGACTTCATGTCAGGGCAAAAAATATCATGAAGCAGCTGATTATGTTATGTTAGAAGATAGTAATGTACTCAGAGGCCATCTAGTTATGCTCACCTTGTTCTATCCATCACACAGGCCTCTGCCAGGGAGGGAGGAGTCCCACTAAGTCTTTCCACATTAATTATGTTAATCAAGAGAGCCCCATGAAGGCATAATCGAAAGTTCTTCTCTCATTCTATCCTAGATGCTGTCAAGTTGATAACAAGTCTTATACCTGAGATCTTCAAATCAACCTCAAAAATCACACACACATGCACACACACACACACAAACACACACACACACACGTGTGTGGGCATGCACACATGCATGTGCATTCACTCATATGTACTTGGAAAATTCCAGTGCTATAATTCAGGGGTGTCTAAACACCTAAAGTAGAAAGAGATTGATCAGAGAGTCAATTGATGTTCTCATTGAATAAAATATGAGCTGTCATTTAATTGTGGAAAGAGTAGCATATTTTCATTTATTAGAAAATAGAGTATGTGTGCATATGTGTCTAGGAATAACTGCATGCATATAAAATCTTGCTACCAAATGGTAATATGGAAAAAGGATCACATCATAAAAGAGAACAGGAAGAAAGTTCTTTCAGGAAGTAACTCACCAGGAAGTGGCTCTGATGCTCTAAGCAGAGAATGGAGTAGAAGAATGAAAGATTTGATATCTGCCTGTGAAAAAGATAGATGAATCAGCATAAGATTTTATATTATGTAATATAAATATAGTATGGAAATAGCCTTAAAGCTTTGGTTTGTTGGTACTTTACTTTTTCTTCAACAAATGAAGACTAAGATAGTCATTAACTGATATTAGTATATTGATAAATTAGAGAAATATGTCAAACTTTCAGTTTTACACATTGATATGTGTAAAATATTCATATTCTCTGGTATTGCCTATTTTGGCTGGTGAAATCCTTAAGTCAGGAAAGAAAGGAGCCTGCACTTACGTCTGATGAACTGATGGAATTTTTCTGATGGTAGGAAAAATTTACTGTCACGAACTAACATCTTACCTTTATTTCAGTATCATAACACCTATAAATCTGCACACACACACACACATACTAAGAATACAAAATAAATAAATTAATTAATACTTAAAAGTAAACTATTACAGATAGATTATTAGATATAGATATTTCTCAACCTGTGGGTCATAACCCCTGTGGATTTGAGCAACCCAAGACCATTAGAAGACATGGATATTTACATTGCAATTCATAACTAGCAAAATTACAGTTATGAAATAGTAATGTAAAGGTCACGACAGCAAGAGTATCTGTCTTAACAGGTTGCAGTACTATGAAGGCTGAGAACCACTGCACTAGATCTTAGTCAATAATTCTAGTTAGGCTTAAAACCTGTGAATATCAGAAGATATTAATATAAGTGACAATCGTTAGGTCACATTAGATCATCAAACGTATGTGACTAGACTAGAAGAAAAGGAAGGACTGAGTCTCCCTCAGTCTGTAATTAGGAGGTCAGGATGAAAAGGATGGAACATCAAAGCTAGGAAAAAGGAAAAATTCTTGTCTCAGAGAGGATCAAACCAGGAGGCGGAGAGAAGCACTTCCCTGATGGTGTGAGTAGCTCATGGAAGCCAGTGTTAAGTGCCTGCCAATGTGCTGACAACCAAAGGACTTACGGTTCAGTAAGGGCAGCTTTATAGATTGGTATCACAGGAGTCTACAATTACTTCATGTTTAAAGATTAAAAAAACATTTAAAATTAGGAGAAAATATTTTCAAATAGCACATAACTACCTGCTTCTATAATAGAGAGATAGTGTCAAAACTGCATATTACAGGTTGTTTTAATCTGCTACAATCACCATTGAAAAAATTTGGCATTTCTTCGCATTAAAATTATACTTATTATATTTTCCATTATTTTTCCATAAGTATACTCAGTAAAATAAAAAAGTAATATTCACTATTCACACAAATTGTATATGCAAACATCAAGTATTATTACATTATTATTATTAATTATTTTTTATTAATTTTGAAGGTAGAACTAACCCAAATGTGCCTCATCTGCTAAGTTAGTAAACATAATGCAAATGCATTTTTATTTTATTTTATTTTTTTATTTTTTGCCTGTATGTGCAAGGCTCTGGAACTGTCCATTTCAGCACTAGAAAGCTAGCAGGGCCACATCCTAAAACAAGATTGAGTTTCCCTCATACCAACTATCCACTGCTACTACTTCATCAGTAATGAGTAAGTCTTGGGGTTCTTGTACTCCATCTCTGTGCAGGTTTTGTCTGCCTTCATTTTGTGTGAGAGATGTGCAGATGATCACAGCTGCTGTGTGTTCCTGATTGCAGTAACTGGGACACATCTAGAAAGCAGCAATTCTCCAGTCCTTTATAAAATCTGCCATTACAATCGCTCCACCTCCCCTTCAAAGTTCTTAGCCTTGATTACTGGGGTCAATATAGGTCTTCCTAAGCACTCTATCTCTTTATTTAGTTATGATTTACTTTGATATAACATACAAATAGCTTATTTTTAAATAGAAATAAAATATACTTGTATCTAAAAATTTTAAGAATGGAATTAGATAACTTTACGAATAGAAATGTACAGAGTATTCATCGTAAAATTTTATTTAACTGGATTGGTGATAAAAGTTGTTCAGAGCTTGATTTACATAAAGGTCTGACAGTTTCCAGTAAAGCAAGAACTTACGATTTTTCCTTCAGGTCCACAAGTGTGCCTGGGGCAGATCGGGTGTTCCAGCCTCCCAAACTGTCACCCACCCAGAGACAGCTTGACCCCCAGGAAGTCCGTCATAACCAGGAGAAATGCAGGGACAAAACATTCCAGCAGAGACTGAAGGAAAGGCCATCTAGAGCCAGCCTCTCCTTGGTGTTTGCAAACACCAAACCCATATACTACTGCTGATTCCAAGAAGTGCTTGCACATAGGAGCCTGGTGTGGCTGTTCTGAGAGGTTCTGCCAGGTTCTGACTGAGATAAATAGAGATACTCAAAGCTAACCATCATACTGAGCCTGGGGACTCCAATGGAAGAGCTAGGACTGAAGGAGATAGGAAGAACTTCATAGGAAGAACAACAACTAACTGGACCCCTCAGAGTTCCCAGGGATTAACCACCAACCAGAGTATACATGGGTGGGTCCATGGCTCCCAATATATAGATAGGAAAGGATTTCCTTACCTTGCACCAATGGGAGGGGAGGTGCTTGGTTCTGTGAAAGCTTGTTGCTGCAGCAAAGGGGGGATGCTAGAGGGATGAGTACAGAGAGGGTGGGTGGGAGAACACCTTCTTAGAGGAAAAGGGGAGAGCTGATGGGGAATGGGTGTTTGCAGAGGGGAGACTAAGAAGGGGACAACATTTGAAGTGTAAATAACTAAAATATAAAAAAAAAAAAGAAAAAGAAAAGAAGAGAAAATACTGGTGAAAACTTAGTCAGGAAACTAAGAGGACAGATAGGTGGCCCAATAGGCTATGTCTACTTTATTGCTTTTCTGCAACATCTCATACCCCTTTTCTTTAGATAAAGAAGATTTTTGGACCAGATTTCAAGTTAAAAAAACCAACCAAACAAACAAAAAAACCCAATGACCTCATTTTGATTTAAAAGAAGAAAAAGGAACATTGCAGTCAGACTCCTAATCTCAGTATGGTAATGAACTGGTATAGAAAGTATTTAATGTTCAATATTCTGCCTCTCTTTGCAAATAGACATTTATTTGACTAGGAATTGGAGTAGGCCATGTAAAAGGGTGTAGTTTAATTAGCCAAAAAGAAGTTGATAGCATGACCATTACCAAAGTAACTGTCTTATGGTTTTATGGCTCTGAAAAGACATTATGACCAAGACAACTCTTATATTGGGACAACGTTTAATTGGGCTGGCTTATTGGTTCAGAGGTTCAGTCCATTATTATCAAGGTTGGAGCATGGCAGCCTCTAGGCAGGCATGGAACTAGAGGAGCTAAAAATTTTGCACACTCATCCAAAGGCAGGCAGAAGGAGAAGACTGGCTTCCAGGAAGTTAGGAGAAGGATCTCTCAACACTCCCCCCTCAACACACACACAGTGACACACTTCCTCCAATAAAGCCACACGTCCTATTAGTCCCAATCCCTGAGCCAAGCATATTCAAACCACCACAGTAACAATATTGTTTTCTTACCATAGAGTATCTGACCTCCCTTGTCTCAGTTTTTTTTTTTTTTTTTTACCAGAATTACAGGACCAGGCATGATAATCTGAACTGTAGAGCATGCCTCAAATAGAATCAAAACATATGCATTACCCTCAACAGATTGCCACTATTGTATCAATAGACACATATTACTTGTCATGCTTGTACTACAGTATGCATGGTCCAATGACAGATAAGATGACTGATACTTTATCTCAAGCAGCAGCCTTTACAGTACCTTCAGTGCATTCGAAGCTCTCCAATGAGAAATAAATTTCCTGGAAGTCCAAGTCTTGCGTTTCTATATACAGTAGACAAAACGTGTTGTCAGTAATCGTCTTATCGTGTACTTACAGAGAGTTAACAAGAACAATAATAATAATAACCATAATTATGTCGTTTTGCAGACAGCTCTAGGCTCTTTGACTGATAACTAGTAGGAAAAATTGAAATTGCCTGGCCCTGCAATTTCAATAAATAAGCCATTTCTTTTCTGAGAGTCATGATCTGTCTACTACAGCCCAACCTGAAAAAGCATATGCTGTGTTTCGAAATTCACCTATAACATGTAGGTTTCTAAAAGACAATTTTTTCGTAAATCGATAATTTTGGTTAACCCACCAACCAACACATCCTCTGCCTCTATGACTACTTAATTCTTAAACACTATGCATGTTCCCCTCATCATTCAGTTCACACATGTTCTATTATTCTTCCACATAAAAATGGATGGTGATGGAATATGCCTCATATGGTTCTTCATAACCCTGTTCTTTGAATTTGCCCTCCACGGCATCCCTCAGTTTCCCCATACACATACACCTGTCTCTGCTTCATCCTCCAGTTCCTAGTATTTCTGTTCCACTTTCATTTCATCTATAATCTGCCATCTCTCCTCCTTTAATGTCTTACTCACCCAAAGTCCCCTTTCTACTTTTTCAACTTCCACTTTGCTTTAACTCTAAACCAAACAGAATATGTGACAGTTGCATCCCCATATGAGAGAGAACTTGCTGTGTGTGTCTTAGTCTCAGTTGCCTTATTCAGTATATTTCTTCCAGTCCTATTAATTTCGCATCCATATCTGCAAATTTGCTTATTTCATTTTTCTCTACAAGTGAGAAATATTGAATTATGAAAATATGCCATACTTTTTCTAGTCCACTCAACTGTTACTACTGATCAAGGCGATTTAATTTCTGCCGTTCAGAGGAAAGCAGAAATGAACATAGTGTCTCTGCAGTGGGACACACATGTAGGCATATACCTGGGATTGATGCAGCTTGTGTGGCTGCTTGATTACACTCTCATCCACAACTTCTACATTTGTCTTTTCCCTGAATCCACATCAATCAACATTTGCTATCATTTTTGTTCTTGATAGTAGCCATTCTGACTAGGGAGATATGGGAACTAAAAGTAATTTGAATTTGTAGATTTTCAATGGACAATGACATTGAACACTTTAAAAAAGATATTCCTAGTCATTTTCATTTATTCATTTTAGAAACATTTTCCATTCTATTATCTCTTTCACCCCACCTAAATTATTATGATGAAGTTTCATTATGTAGATCTGGCTTCCCAAGAACATACTATGTATCCTAGGCCAACCTTAAACTCTTACATGTTCATTTGCTATCACCTAATTGTTGAAATTGGAAGTATTGCTATAACCGGCTGAAATTTGATAGACATATGAAAGGTTGGAACTTAATTCTATTAAATGAAAATTATCCTTTGCTGTCTTAATATTGCATTAATATAAAATATTTCTCTGGGTATATTTGTGCTTCTATTTTCTTACTATACATGTCAGCTAAAATCAAATTGAGGAAGAATCCAAGAAGAAGGACATTAATAAACTCAAAAATGCTGTACTAGTTCTAACAAAGATTAGAAAGGTTAGGGATCAAAGGCCTCATGTTTTCAAATTGCACATTATCTAAGCTGAATAATCAAACTAATGAGTTTCCACTACAGAGTTCACATTTAAGAAAAATAATTTTCAATGTAAAAATGTGGAGTCAGATTTTATAAATGCATTGAATTTTTCTGGAAACAGTTTTAAAATGGAAAGACCATGAAGATATTACTTATTAAAATAGACAGTCTTTAAGTTGATTATTAAAAATGTCTAGGAAGGAAATTTTCAGAAATATAAAGTATTTTGTATGTAAACATTTTTCATCTCCTGTTTATCATGGCCCATGTGAGTTCCTTGAAGACATGGTTTTCCTTGCCCAGGTACATGTCACTTCATTGACATTCTTCTTATATGGTTAAGAGTCCTGTCCGCCACAGGGTGATTCAATTGCTTATGACTGCTGCTAACAGCATTTTCTACAAATGTCATCACTTTTTGTTACTCTATAATAATTATATACATTAATGTGTTTTATTATTGTATTTTATATGTGTATATGTTTTGGTTATATCCATATAGATAATTCTCTCTTATCTCTGCTGAGAATTATTCCTGATTTTCCCTCCTTAATAACTAGTTGTCTGTTTGCTTCATGTCCTTGTATGTGAATTATCCTCTCTCTCTCTCTCTCTCTCTCTCTCTCTCTCTCTCCTCTCTCTCACTCTCTCTCTCTTTGAGTGTGTGAATGTGTGTATACGTGTGTCTGTGTGTGCATGTCTGTATACTGCCATGTTTTCTCCATTTGTGACATTAGGGTCACTTGAATGACCATTTTGAGGAAATTACTCATAGCAGCATGAGGATCTTATGAGTGGTGAAACACCAAAATAATTACCTTTCTTTCCTAGTAACCATTAATTGCCAGAAGATACTCACAAAGGCTGGGTGCTCATGGACCCTGTCTCCTATGTAATTATTAGTTTCCTATTAATGAAATCTCCTGCTCTGTCACTTAGCAAGTCAAAAGTCATCTAATATTTAGCACTTTATTTGTAAAAAATGAAATTTTAGATTTTTTCCCAGTGTATGTCTAGTACTTATTAATATTTTCTGAGGCACTTCTTTTAGATCTAAAAACTACAAAGAAATAGTTTAGAAAATAAGGTTTCTATACTCAAAATAATAAAGGAACTGAAATATTTTTCTACCTTTTATGTCTAGTACAAAATATACACTTACCAGGTAAGTAGTTCTAATTTAATATACTATGCAACTTCTTTATTTAATACATTTTAGAAAAATGGAAATTCACAGAATCTCAGATTTTTCTCAAATATTCAAATAGAACAAATATGTATTTTCAAAGAGTTAATAATTGTATAACAGATCATTGCACTGATTTAATTTCCAGTTGACAAATTTTACCATTATATTTATTGCAAAATCAAAATATAATAGCATAATATTAGAGAAACATGAAAGACATTCATCAAATACTTACTATTAAGGAAGATGATTTGGTTTTGTATCTCTGCTTAATTCCCAACTTTTATTCTTTCTCTCAGTCCTCAATGATTGTTAGTATCTTTGAGATATCTGATTATAGGAAACCGCATCTCAAAAACATGTGTTCCAATTGTGTTTCTTCATTCAATTACTTTGTACATTTTTTAGAAAATCATCCAGTAAGAATTCTCTCTCGAATTAATTCTGTAGAGTAATGTGGATATAAACTTCACCATAATGTTTACTTTCAAGTTGTTCTTATGTGAAATTGGTACTATTCTTCATACGTTAATATTTTTAGAACTATTGATATGTTTTCATATAAAACCATTTTTCTAATCATTATAAAGAAACAATTATATATTTGTAAAATCATGTCCTTTGGTTATTTAGGGTAAACAATTCATTTTATCTTCCAAAACTCCAATGAATTTTTATAATATCTAATATATAATCTATAATAGATAAAAATAATACCATTAGGCAGCTCAATGGCTTTTATTCTTATTTAATTTTTTCCCAATATTTTATTATAGTATAAACAGAAAAGAATGAAATATGTGTACCATATAAATTAATACATATTTTCTTATTGTGGAAATTCTGAATACAAACACTATTAAATAAGTTAATGAATGAGAAGTAACAGCTTGCCGTTCATTGGTTGTAGGGATTCACAATGATGCTATCTCTTTGGAATGTAATTTGGTATGTAAGCTATTTTTCCGGTCATGATTAATTACTCAAATGAGTTGTAAATGTATTTGAACACATAAACACATGCATGTGAAGTTTATAAATGATATTTGTATATTTAAAACTTATAATCGACTTGTAATTTTATATGTAAAAGTGTTAATATAAAACACAAAAATATAAGCTTGAACAGATCAAAATAAAGACAGTCATATTTTGCAAAAGGAATTTTATTTAATTCAATATTATAAATTAATTATCAAGCAAAAAGAAAGCAAATGTTGAATGTTTCCAAAAGTTCATCTCATAACAATTATGTTTGATTATTATTACATGAATTTCTGTAACTAATTATGCCAATGGATAATAAATCAGTGATCAATGGATGACACATAGTAGTCCTAGATAGGTGATACACTGCTGAGTTATAGAGCAGTATATTAGTATTCTTATTCTTGTATTAGAAGTAGAAAACTTAACGTATTTTCCAAACCCACAAAACTTTATAATTCACATTGTAAACTTAAACACAAATTAAATAACAGAGGTTAGTTAATGAGGTATAAGGTTTATCAGTTGTAACAAATGTGCTACAATATAAAGAACATATACAGTAAAGCATATTGTGAACCTTTGAGAAAAAACGTATTTCAAATTCCCAGTACAAAATACCCAGTTTAATGAAAATAAGAAACTGTTAATTTATTAAATAAGACAAAAATTATTTGAGCTATGCTATAATATAATTATGTTATCATTGGGGAAAGATATTTTCATTCGTCATCTGTCTTTTACGTTCTTACTGACAAACTGCATTATCTCAAAATTCCACTCAATAAAGAATAAAATGGAGCAAAGTTGTTAACTTCTAGTGCTCTTGATTTTTTTTTTTTAATAATGCTCTGTCATGGCATCATTAAATATGATAATTACCATAGTTTTGAAGTAGACATCCATTATTCACTCTAGAGTAGTTCTCCACTGGTCTTGGTTTATTAAGAGCATTAATGATAAAGCAGCATTGCACTTTTGTAAGTGTACTTTCTGACTCTAATGAAAAGATTAAAAGTTACTGCCATTTAATCTTTTAATGCAATATAATTCCCTAGTAGATTTTCCAGCAGTAAACCAGACCTGTATGTGCAGATGAAAATTAATTCATCACTACATACTGTATTTTTTGGATAGTGTTATTCAACTTTAGACTGTTATCATATAGGATTTTTCACTTATTTTCAGATTATTTCAAACTATTCTTTTCATTTTTTATGATCCTTGTGCACTATTTCATTACTTAGATAACAATCTCTATGTGAGCAACAGAAAGTTTAAAAGGAGACTCAAATAGTGAGTAAAACACATTCAAGAAACTTTACCAGAAATGACACAAATTAGTTCAATTTAAGTAGTGTAGTAAAATGAAATTAACACTTATTTGCCTTAATTGCTAAGAGATTTCATGACTTCCTAATTATATATCTGAGAGAATATATGTTTCATTTATAAGCAAAAACAATAATCACATGACTTTTTGTATTACATGCAATACATGTCAAACTGTATGTTCATAATGATTTCTGAAAATATAGAAACAGGCAGCAGATGATTTTCATAAAGAAAACATCAAAAAAGTTAAAATATTATATAAAATTTAGAACTACTAGGCATAAATGTTAAAATGGTATTATACTTTAGTAAAAAAGGCAATGGAATTCCTGAAGGGCGGGAAATCAACAGTAACTTTGTAGGTATCAGGAAGAGAAGTTAGAGGGATAAGAATAATATGTCATAAAGGACACACTATTACAGGCACACTAAGAAAGGTCAATATGAGTCTTATTTAATAGGGTGTGCTTACCCTGAGTTGGGAGAAAAAAGAAAGACTAATAAGGGGTTGAGAAGATGGCTTACCTGATAAAGAACTTTGTCCTCAAGATTGAGAATTAGCATTTGGATTTCCAGAGCCAATTTAATAATCTGGGAAGGAAGGTTCTTTTTTGTTTTTTTGGTTTTTTTTTTGTTTTTGTTTTTTTGTTTTTTTGTTTTTAAAAAATTGTTATTTTATTTACATTTCAGCTGTTATCCCCTTATCCCATTCCCCTCTACACCTGCCCAGGAACCCCCTATCGCATCCCCCTTCTTCCTGCTTCTATGAGGATGTGCCCCCACCTACTTCCCCACTCCCATCTCCCCACCCTTGAATTCCCCCACACTCGGCATCCAGCATTCATGGGACCAAGGATCTCTTCTCCCACCTATGCCCGACAAGTCCATCCTCCCCTACATATACAGGTGGAGCCATGAGTCCCTCCCTATGTGCTCCCTCCCTGGGAGCTCTGATTGGTTGGTATTGTTGCTCTCCTCATGGGGTCACAAACCCTTTCAGCTCCTTCAGTCTTCTCTCTAACTCCTCCATTGGGAACTCCTTGATCATTTTAATGGTTAGCTGTGAGCATCTGCCTCTGAATATGTCCGACTCTGGCAGACCTCTAAGGAGACAGCTGTATCAGACTCCTTTCAGCATGCACTTCCTGTCATCCATATCAGCGTCTGCCTTTGATGACTGCACATGGGATGGAAACCCAGGTGGAATGATCTCCAGACTGCCCCTCCTTCAGTTTCTGTCCCACACTTTGTCTCCCTATTTGCTCCCTTGAGTATTTGTTACTTCTTCTAGAAGGACCGAAGCACCTATACTTGGTCTTCCTTTATGAGCTTCATGTGGTCTGTGAGTTGAATCTTGGGTATTACAAACTTCTGGGCTAATATCCAATTATCAGTGAGTGAATACCACCTCATACCAGTCAGAATGGCTAAGATCAAAAACCCAGGTGATAGTAGATGCTGGCGAGGATGTGGAGAAAGAGGAAGATTCCTCCATTGTTGGTGGGATTGCAAGATGGTGCAACCACTCCAGAAATCAGTGTAGCAGTTTCTCATAAAATTGGACATAACATTACCTGAGGACCCAGCTATACCACTCCTGAGCATATACCCAGAAGATGCTCTAACATATAACAAAGACATATACTCCACTATGTTCATAACAGCTTTATTTATAATAGCCGGAAACTGGAAAGAAACTTCAACAGAGGAATGGATAAAAAAAAAAAAAGTGGTACATTTACACAATGGAATATTACTGAGCTATTGAAAACAATGAATTCGAGAAATTCTTATGTAAATGGATGGAACTAGAAAAAATCATCCAGAGTGAGGTAACCCAATCACAAACAGAAGGTTCTTTCCCCTCTGAGTTGCCTAGCTCCAAATCTTCAAACATGAATTGTAACTTGGAGTAATCATAGATATAAAGAAAGTGAAATGGGACTTTGGGATGAAGGTAGAAATGAGAATAGCAGGATTCAGGGGATGAGAAGTGATAAATGGAACTAATAGGACAGTGGTGTAAATACAAAGGGAGAGGAGGAAAGAAAGGGCAGATGATATTAAGAATGTGTGATGAAATCTCATGAGTCATTTTAGTATTTTATATCATTTTTATTTAAAATATACATCATTACATACATGCATATATGAAATATATATGTACTATATGCCATATACACACATATATATCTACATCTATAATCTGTCTGTCTGTCTGTATATCTACACATGTTATGTTACTTGGACTGACAATATTCTGTACATGAGTCAATAACTAACAAAAATCTTTATAATAGACACACACACACACACACACACACACACACACACACACACACACACAACTCTATTGAGATTATTGGCTAGGATGTCCCAAGTGACACTCAGATCAATACAGGTTACTGATGCTGCCCTTAGTTACTTCTAAGGTAAATCTTGTATTCTGAAGACAGTATATATTTGGGTATAGAAATGTGAAATTCTGAGGTAAAGGCATTTATCCTGTGGCCTTACTTTCATAGTACTGCAAGGAGCTATGCAATCTGCCAAAGGACAAAAGCAATCAAGTATTCTATCCACAGATGATTACCATTGAGCTATAACAATGTAAAAGGTTAAAAGATATCCCTGCAAGTGCAATATTGACACTCATAATTTTATGGAAAGCAATAGCTGTCTCTTGTATTTAAGGCTCACTCACTGGTAAGGAAATCATGTCTGGTATTCAAAGCTAGCAACTATCTAAAGTTATTCAGTTTATGGATATTTGAAATAAAAATCGATTCATCATTTGCTAGGTCAGAATAATTCTTAACTGCATTCTAAAATTATACCCACTGATAAGAATATCTATTTTCACAGCAAACAAAAACATAACAGAAATCTACACCAGACTACAAGGCAGTCATTAACAGGTAGTTTGGAAGCAATAGATGTATATCTACAACACTAAACATGTACAAAATATTTACTGGTGGAGGAATAGAAATTGTAAGTCTCATCATGGTAATGATGTCTGCAGTGAGATTGTATCTCATAGAAATGCCATAGAAACTTCAGCAATGACACTTCAACAATATGGATGTCTAAACAACACTTGAAAATAAAAATACAAATTGAAATAATAATAAGAAATGGATCTTAGTGGGGCCTTGCCCTAAGGCTACCACTCCCTTTTTTTCATTTAGTAACATGTTTTTCTGTAAACTTCTAATCTTGAGCACAGGACTTGGTAATATTACATTTCCTCGTGCTCTTTTTCTCCTTAAACTGTGCATTTATTTATTTTTTCTTCACTTTCTCTATCTCATTGTAGATATGTATCAGTGATTACTCATAAACCAAATGAGTAGAAAACATACTATTTGTTTTGCATTATGTCTACCAATGATATTATCCCCAAATAGTTCCATTTAGCATTTAGAAGATTCTTAGGGCAACTTATCTACATGATTTATCAAAATATCTTAAGAATGGCCTGTAATACTCTTTCCCTCTGAAATTGCTTGACTTTGTCCTCAACAATCTATTTTCCTCTCAGCACTAACATTTTCTGTACTTCTACTAGGATTCTTTATTAAGCCCTAACCAAAGCATTTCATGAATTTCCCAAGATTTCCATATTTCTCCACGAATCAGCATGATCAGGCCTCTCAGAGCAATATCTCATTCCTTGTACCAATTTCTGTTTTAGTGACTCTTCCATTGCTATGAAAAGACACAATGACCACCAAGACAACTTATAAAGGAAAATGTTTAATTAGGGGCTTGATTAGAGTTTCAGATGTACCTTGTGACACAAGTAGCACAGTAGCAACCAGAAAGGCATGATGCTGTAGCAGTATACGGGAATTTACTCTAAAGTTGCAGACATTGGGAGAGACACTGAATCTGGCATGGGCATGTTAACATTCAAAGCTCATTAACAGTGGCACATCTCCTCCAACAAGATTCCTAATACTTTTTAATGAATCTACCAACTGAGATCCAAACATTGAAATATATGAGCCTATAGTAGTCATTCAAACTCTTCCCAAGTAAAGTTCTCTGCTCTTTTAAAAAATGTATGGTCTCTTTCATACATATCTATCTATCTATCTATCTATCTATCTATCTATCTATCTATCTATCATTTGAAATATTTCAGGGGTACCATTGATATTGTAAAATCAATTGGTATGTCTTTTCTATGGGAAGACTATTATTTCTTCGGCATACCTTATTTCCCTACATAACTTTGGGTAGTGGCAGAATCTCATGGCTTGACTTTCCATATTAGCACAAATATTGTTGTTCTGGTTCAGCTCATATTTAAATTGTCATGTTGTTAAGGTTCTGTGGGTGTAACCTGTGCAATTAATGGGGGACATCATCTCACTGCAAATTCCCTTATCTTCTTGTATTCCACCCTGAGAAATGTTCTAGCTCTATAAAATTTGATTTTTTTTATGGACAGTATCAACATGATTGTATTAGTCAGAGTTCTCTAGAAAAATAGAACTGATAGTGTGAATGAATCTATTATTTATATCTACCTATTTATCTATTATCTATCTTTTATATACTTACTATAATTTATTTATCTCTGTCTATGTATCTATTAATCAATCATCTATCTATAGATCTTATATACAGTATCTATATACACATACATAGAAAGCAAACAACAACTAGATATGCGGAGCAATGGTAACCAAAAACTTCACATAGATAAAATATTGCTAATGAAACAAATAATAAAAATCAAATGAAGGCTTTAGAAAATAATCAGATTATACTTCCCTAATACAAGAAAAAGTGGGCAAAAATCAGGTTACTAAAAATTAGTAGAACTAATACACAGGCAATATAAGAATCATCAATCATTAAAATGGAAATGAGTAACAAAAATTCCATTTTAAAAAACATGCATCAAAAAGGTCACAAGTTGTGGTGCAGAAAACACATGCTTGGGGAGAAGTGATACTGGGTAATCATGAGAATGCAACAAGGAAACTGGCCAGCCAGATTTGTTTATTTTCAAAATTATCCAGTATTAAAATCAAAACCAAATCTATTATAACAAAAATAATAAGATTTTTTTTTGTCTAAAAATCGTTATTTGTAGAATAAGCATAGGGAATTGTTACAAAGATTCAGGAAGCATTGTAGTCGAGGAATGGAAAAACAAAAAAACAAAAACAAAACAAAGATAAACAAAAGCAGAATACTCCTAGCAAATACAGTAGATAGATCACAGTTTGATAGAGATGTATAGATGATAGATAGGAAGGCAGATACATGTATTTTAAAAAGTGATATTTAGTTGAGAATTAATTTTTTCTGCCCATATAATTCCTAGGTAAGTTCAATTCTTCAATGATTTTAAAAGGACACTATAAAATAACACTTTCAATATCTTAAGTCACGATTGCTGGAAAATGTGTACTGTGTAAGTAAAACGTATATTCCACACTTATATTACTTTGACTCGGAGAATTAAGTGACTTAGGGTTTAATACATGCTTGTGTGTGTCCTGTGCTCATGTATGTTTGTGTGTGTGTAGTTATGTATTTAAAACAAGTGAAGTGACCACTGTAGTCCAAGATTGATCTTACTTTGTAGTCTGAACTGTTCTTAACTAGCCAAGGTCCTGCCTCAGTTTGGAGAGGGGTTCTGAAAGTTGTAAAATAATTGACCTAAAATCAAATTGTGAATCAAAGCTGCTGAAGACAGCTTTCTAGATCTCTCTCTCTCTCCCTCCCTCCCTCTCTTTCTCTCTCTCTCTCTCTCTCTCTCTCTCTCTCTCTCTCTCTCCTCTCCTCTCTCTCCCTCCTCTCCTCCCTCTCTCTCTCTCTCTCTCTCTCTCTCTCTCTCTCTCTCTCTCTCTCTCTGTTTTGCTCAAGACAACTTTTCTCACTCTTCTAAAAAAGGTTCTTTGTAATCTTTTATTTACATATCAATTCAGTCACTTCCCCAGGTTCCTTTTTGATAATCCCATGAATCAGTACCCAACTCCTTAGCCCTTTGATTGTTGATAGAGACAGGAAGCACAAGCACATTGCTGAGTGGAATCTCACCCCAACATTACCATTCCTACCATAACTGAACCTGGACCTAACATTCCTCTGTCCAAGGCTGACTTTGCACTCAGGAATCTGCCTGCCTTTGTAAGCATAAACAAAACAACTTAGTTGGGTGGGAACTTGCCCTGCAATCACCACTTTTAAAAAATCTCTTTATTTCTCTCCTTAGTATCTTTCTGATAAGCTGATTCAAAGTGTTGCTGCCCCTGTTCTGTTAGATCTGAGAAGTTCCTTATACTATTCATATTGCTTCCTTATATTTTGCCTTGTCAAGAAATTATATATATATTTTTGAACTCATGTTTTCAGCATTCTTTCTCACAGTCTTAAGGGCTGTCCTGACAATCACAGCATTTTAGCTTTGTTGCTAAGGTCATAGACACACACTTGACTCCTGCACTCATGCTCTTTCTAATGATCATGGAGTCATTGAAATTGGCAGGGAGACTATTCCCTGATAACCTTGACAGGAAGAATATTCCCTGAAGGAGGAACATAAAGTAAAATGTTTATATTTTATATAAAAAAACCCTCACACTTAGCAATCTTCAACACTTGTGGAGGCCCATGCCCTGCTGGCTCTGTTCAAGGCCCAGAAACCATGTCATTGTATCCCTACCATAGCCATGTACGACTTGGTATTAACATACAGGCATTAACTAACCTGAATCAACCTATCAAGTGTTGCAATTATAGATTTGGGCACTGCATCTTACTATTTTGTTATTTTAAACGAATGATTACACATAAATATCCTTTTCCTTCCTCAAATTTTATTTGGAGAGATATACTTTATGATAAATAAGACCCAATGAAAAGACTTAAAATCCACTTCATTTGAAATTTACTTTCTGTTTTGATCTAACATCTCACAATTTAAAAATTATAATGCAAAAAATATAACAGATATAAGACACTAGGTTAGACTTCAATACTATGTGATGGTTGTACAAATATTTATCATTTACACAGAAATTTTAAAGAGTCACTTTATGCTGTAATGCTATAATATAAAATATCTGACTATTTACTTGCACTTCCATTGATATAGATTAATTTAAATCAAGAAGTCCTGGCTGTATCACATAAAGAGTAAATCTCTAAAAGTAAATCCACAAATTAATTTTAAGTATGTGCTTTTAACTGAAGAAGTATGATTTTATTAAAAGAAGAAGAAGGATCATTGGAGAAGGTTACAGAAGGAACTGGAAAAAAATTGTATTCAGATTTTATTATCTTTTCTCTGTATTTGTGAGTGTGTGTGTGTGTCCATGTGTACAACTGTACATGTGATACATCACACATCAAGGAGTCATAGGACAACTTTCCAGAAACAATTTTTGCCTTCATCCCCTTTGTATTGATGTCTCTTTTTTAATTCCATAGTAAATACCCAAGGCATTCTAGCTCAGAAACTTCCAGACCTTTCCCTTGTCTCCATCTCTCCCCCTTCCCTTATTGTAAGTATTCTCTAATTCTGAAGAAAATACATCGCTAGTTTTTCTTTTCATTTGGTTACCAGGGTCAAGGAATATGAGATGGATCAATCTCATTTTGTCAAGGTCCCATGGCATTTAATCAGTTGAGCCCCCTCACCAGCAACACTTATTTAAAGAATATTGTATTTAAGTAGAATAAATTATTTTATAAAAATATACAGTAAAATATAATATAATATAATGCATATTATAATAATGACTTCTATGACAACTTAATGAACATTTCAAATTAAATTCAATAAAATATAATATTGCTTTTTATTGGATATTATATTTATTTATATTTCAAGTGTAATCCCGTTTCTTGGTTCACCCTCACACCCACCCACTCCCACCTCACTGCTCTGACATTCCCCTACACTGAGGCATTTAGCTTTCCTAGGACCAAGGACCTCTTCTCCTATTGATGCCTGACAAGGTCATTCTTTGCTACATATGCAGCTGGAGTCATGGATCCCTCCATGTGTACTCTTTGGTTGCTCGTTTAGTTCTTGGAAGTTCTGAGGGTCTGGTTGTTTAACTTTTTAACTTATTGTTACTTAATAACTTAAGAGCCGTGAAACAAGGCCACGTATTTAAAATTTCTTTATATTTCGTTTTTGACATTTTTCAAAATGGAATATCAATAATAAGTATCCAAGTAACACATATTTTAAATTAATGTTTTTAGTAACTGTTCCTGTTTATGTCAAATCATTTCCTAAATACCTTGACTTCTGGAATCTCTTCTCATTATTATTTTTCTTCTCCAGAAACACTTGACTCAAACTGGTTATAAACATTTTGTAATCCTTTCTTGTTCTAACTCTCTTGGTGCATTACCATTAGAGTTTATTTTCACAAACAAATATTAAACTGGTATGAAGGTTTGTTGCAAAGGAAATGCAGGAATATTCCCTAAACTATTCTTAGGTTACCCAAATTAATTCTATTTATTCTAGTCAGATCTTATTTGCTGTCCCAAATAATGAATATGGAACAATTAAAGTTTTAACAACTAAAACTTAGACTACCAAAGGAATTAATTTTTCACGAAAAATTCTTAAAAAAGGAATAATTTTGTATTTGACTCAGGTATTCAACAATATTCAAGGCAGCAAATTTTCAATGTAATTATATTTACTTTTAATTGACTTTAGGTTAGTATGATCAATAATCGGTTTTTCATAATGGCAATTTTATTTATGTGTAAATTTATACTCTCTTCTAATATTAGCTCTTCACTGACTATACACACCAATGGTGGTTTTCTTTATCTTCACAGATATTCCTCCTTTCTTGTTCTTCAAAACATATTCAATTACCCTTTATATTTCACGCTTCTCTTAAGATTTTTTCTGCTCTATCATCATGATCTACATGCACACATATTTTTAAGATGTATATCAATATGTGACATAGACATTTTTATATAATATAAATTATATATATATTTCATATGTAAAAGAAAACATACAGTGTGTTATCCATATGTCTGGCTTATTTTTCTAAACAGAATAGTTTTAAGCTTTCTCAAAATTGGGAAGAATTTCATTATTTCATATTTCTTAATAGGCTATAAGGAAAACCAATCACCTATATGTAGTCATTTGCTGGTGGGCATCATTGTGAATTCATTTCTAGGCTACTATTAATAGTGCAACAATAAACAAAGGCACAAAAATACTTTTGGGTCACATTAACTTAAATGGATTTGAATATACTTATATAACTGGTTTATATGTTAGTTTTAAATAAATAATTAATAGTAATTATTACCACAATTAGTATAACAATTTAGATTATTGGGTGTGACCTCACGGTTCAGTGCTTAAAGGCACATGTTCTTACAGTGGACCTGAGCATAACTGTCAGCAATCACATAGCAGCTCACAACCATTGATAATTCTAGCTTCAGAGAATCCAATGTCTTTTTATAACTTCCATGTAAATTATTTCCACATGTGGTTCATAGATATAAGTGCAGACAAAACAATCACACATGTAAAATAAATGTAATTAATTACTTTAAAATGATAAATAGGTAATAAACTGTCTATAAAGAAAGAGAAAGCTAATACCTGACCTACAATGTTATAGAAAATATATGTACGCCAGTATATTAAAATTTTACCTAGGAGAGCTCATTGAAAGTAATATTGTTAATTTAATCCTTTTACCTTCAATCTTAACAGTTACTTCTCTTTATAAGTAAATAAAAATTGGACTACATATTTGAATCATATTTTTTGAGATGAAAGAATTTATTTGGTTTATTTCATCAAAGAAAATCAAGACAAGCATTGAGAGCTTTGATGCTGCTTCTAAGATTTTGGTATTTGTCACTGAGCTTAGATGAGAAAGGAGTCTCAAATAAGAATATTAGAAACAGTGGCTATGGGGCTTTGTTTACTACTTTACTTAATTACTACTTTGTGTGATCTCTTTGCTTCCTACTTTACTTAATTACTACCTTGTGTGATCCTTTTGCTTACTACAGTGCTTAATTACTATGTTGTGTGATTTCCTTGTTTACTACTTTGCTTGATTACTTTGTCTTTGATCTAAGAACTGACCATGTTTTTTGGATGGACCTAGAATGATATAAAAGCAGACTGGGAAAAATAAAGCTGCTTCAGCCTCAGCACTGGCTGGAGTCATGTTACAGTTTTGTCTAATTGTGTGTGTGTGTGTGTGTGTGTGTGTGTGTGTGTGTGTGTGTGTGTGTGTATGTGTTTTTCCATTTCAATCCTCACCCTCTCCCTTGAGACTCTGTTGACTGACTGAGCTGGCTTGGTCAGACAAGAACTCACACAGTGCAGGAAACTAGAAGCTGGAGCTGATGCAGGAATAATGGAGAAGTGCTGCTTACCAGCTTGCTTCTCATGCCTTGTTCAGTCTGATTTCTCATAGAACTCACGACAACCAGAACAGGGATGGCCCCACCAACAATGGATAGTGCATTCCTGACATTGATCACTAATTAAGAAAATGATTTAAAGCTGGCTGTTATGGAGGCATTTCTGAATTGCAGTTCTGTCCCTTCAGATAATTCTAGCTTGTATTAAGCTGACATAAAACTACCCAGCCAAGCAAGCAACTGTGAGGAGCGAGTTGCAGTTGGTCTATCAGAATGCTCTGGGGGCCTGACAGAAGATTGCATCTATTGTACTTGAGAAGAGATTTCTGTATTTCTTTTCTTTAAGGAGATATGAAGGGATATGAAGGAATGTGAAAGGGAATCCTGCATAGAATGCCATGGTTCAGTCTCTATGATTAGCAATTAATAAATGGGACCTTATGAAACTGAAAAACTTCTGTAAATCAAAGGACACCATCAATAAGATAAAACCACAGTTTAGAGATTTGGTAAAGATCTTCATCAACCCTACATCTGACGGAGGACTAATATCCAATGTATATATTGGCATAAACCCAAAAGATGTTCCAACATCCTACAAGGACACTTGCCCAACTATGTTCATAGTAGTTTTGTTCATGATGGCTAGAAACTGGAAAAAAACCTAGATGTTACTCAACTAAAGAATGAATAAAGAAAACATGTTTTTTTAAATGAAATATTGCTTAGCTATTTTAAACAATGACATCATATTTTTGTAGACAAATGGAACTTGAATTATTTTCATTATTAATTTTTTAACTGTTGTTCATAGATCAGTAGTGACCACAGCTGTTCATGGGCCTCCATAGTATGATATAGAATCCCTTGAGTGCATACTCAGGAGCAGAATAGCTGTACCATATGATCAATTTTTTCTAATTTCTGAGAAATCTTCAGACATTTCTAAATTGTTTGTACTAGTTTACTGAACAACTAACAGCATGTAAGTGGTTCTTCTCCCGTCACAATGCCAGGCTTACTTTTCGTAGTTACTAATGATTTTAGTCATTTGACTACAACAATTTAGAACTATGAAATAGTTTTAATCTTTCCTTACCTGAGTACTAAAGGCATTTTAGATGTTTCTTAATTATTTGCCTTTCTTATTTTAAATAAATATATTATTATTTAATATGTATGATTGTTTTTCTTCATGTATGTCTATGTAGGATGCAGTTATATTGGAAACATGGAGGTAAGGAGAGCATGCTATTCTCAGTCAATGGAGTTACAAATGGTTTGAGCCAACATGTGGATACTCAGAACCCAACCAATGACTTTTGGAGAGGCCACTCATGTTCTTAACTGGTCAGATACCTCTCCAAACCCTGCATTTAATCTTCCGTGAACTCCCTATTTAGTTCTGTACCTTTTAAAAAATTGTCTTACTTGTTATTGTCTAGATTTTTGAATTCTTTGTATATGCTAAAGGTTAATTATCTGTATTATGTATAGCTGGTAATATAGAAAACAACATTCACCTTTAAAATTTACCCAAATTTAAAAATTATTAATGCAATGTATGAAATACTATCCTTATTGGTAAGGAAGCTGAGAGGAATCTAAGACAACATAAGTGACTGCTATTCTTTTTGCTTTCCCACAATGAATCTATATTAAAGACCCATGGCTGAAGCTCCAATCGAGTTTGGTTGCAAAAATATAGAAAAATCAATTTCAGACTAGCTAGTAAACTTCCTTCCTGTTATTTAGCGTTCATAGTTTGAGCAGTTGCCTCACAAGCATCTGGGGGAAATATCCAACATTTGTAGTCTTCCTTAGTACTAGTCTGATGTGACCAGTATGTTAATAGTGTAATAGTGTCATGTGTAATAGTGTCATGACTGCTACTGTTTTAATCAAGCACAATGTGATTGAACTAGAGGCCTGATTCACAGAAGGGGAGTTAGATTTGTTTATGATAACCTGGTCAAAAGCCCAGAGCAAGGGGGGTGACAAACTCTAGAAGAACCTTTTATTCTTGGTTTGCTAAATGGTCATGCTGTCAGAATAAAATGTAAATGTTTATACTTCCAACCATAATCTGTATTCTGTAAACCTTGATTGAAGAATCTTCTTTTTGAAGTTCATGAATAAACTTTTAACTGGACAAATTCTGGAGAATAAATGATTGACTGAAAATATTCAGTGCTAAATTGGAAATCTATCCCACTACCAAAACCAATTCCCAACAAACCTCACAGGACATCCTAGAAGAGGGAATAAAAAAAAGCACAGGTCAGAGAATGTAGAGAAATTCTATGACATGATATCTTCTTGAGATGATGTTGTCGCTACATATATGTATGCTGAAGAAATGCAAATAATTGATTTAGTTGAAGTTCCAAAATAAGAAAGGTGTGGTCTCCAGAGTCCTTGTTCCTTATGAGGGTATGTTATCAATTGATGTCACTTGGTAGAAAAAATCAAAATCATTTTGGGGCATGGCTATTGTTAAGTTGTCCATACTCTTGCATACATTTCCACACTCCTGTATATACAAGTCATACTAAGTATGATCAGGTTGTTATTAAAAGTAGAGATAAATGGAAAAATGAAGAAAGGAAGGAGGAAAGGAAGAAAACATGATGTTTGAAGGTGAACTTCATACATGAAGGGGATATAGGGTGAAGAGGGTAGATGAGTTAAAATACTGTACACATGTAAAAAAAAAGGATAATAAATAAAAAAACTAAATAAAGTTAGAGTTTTATATAAGAACTCTAGGATGATCATTTCCTTGCATATGAACAATGAGCTATTTCTATAAAATAATCCATTATCATATTTATGAGACTATCTTTGCTGAAAATCCAAGTTAATATACTAAAAGTCAACATAACTTAATGCACTAAAAGAAAATTTAAAAATCTGACCATTTATATAAGCCTTAAGAATAAAACTAACAGTGCATAGGCAATGTATTCAAGATCTTTGCTATAATCACTAGTACCTTTTATAAATGTTTTATCTTAAAAGAATGACATAAGATAATTTCATGTAGTGCTTGAATAAGATATTATTTTTAGTATTAAACTCACTCTAAATAGACTAAGCTTCAACTCTTCCTTTTGGGGCTTCAGAATGTATTTATAAAAACATATATTTAATCCAAACTTCTTAATAAGGAATTTATCAAAAATAAAGATAAGTAACATTCTAAGAAAATTAATTTTTTCTTCATCTTGTTCTGTTCCATCATTATTAGTAACCAATGCTTCTGAGAAATCATAAAAGTGATTTTACAACTTTATGGTTTACATTCCCTATCAATAAATATACTATATAGACATAAAAATATCTGAGATTAGGGGTCACATTGGATAGAGAAGCAGCTCATAAAAATAACTCATTCATTGGTTTGGTTTGCCAAAGTTCAAAAGCTAATGAAATTAAATATGTCTTTCCGTAGCATTTGTGACACTATGAAATTGACTATTATAACACATTTTTAAATGTATTAAATTATAATAGGTTTATATAACAAATTGATTGGTCATAACTGAGAACTTGAATCCATTGCCTGTATACTGTTACTTCTATATTAATGCTTATACAGCAATTAACATTTTATTTTAAACACATTAAGGCTAGTAAACAAAGATAGTGAGATACATAATTTTACAGAGAAGAAATTACTTTTTAATATTTTATATCCTAAGAAGAGTTTATCATACTTTCATTTCATCTTTAATTTTATTATATCAAGAAATATATTTAGGTCACAGCTCTGCACAGCTGGGAGAGAGCTGGTCTTCCAGGAGTGCTGACACACCTGTGAGTATAGATAAGACCACCAATTTTGCTCTGAGGGACCCACCCAGAGCCCTCAGGACACAGGAACCGAGGAGCTGCCTGGGACAGGATCCTTCTGGTTTCCATCTGTGCCTGGAGCTGACCCTGTGGCACAGCTCTCACCACAGGGAGAGTGCTGGTCTCCCAGGAGTGTTGACACACCTGAGAGTACAGGTGAGACCACCACTCCTGCTTAAATTCATGGCCCAAGAGGGACCTGCCTAGAGTCATCAGGACAAAGGAATAGAGGAACAGCCAGGGACAGGATCCTTTTGGTTTCCATCTGTGCCCCAAGTTGATACTGTGCCACAGTTCTCCATACCCAAATTTTCCCCTGAGAAAACTAGTCTCCCAGGAGTGCAGACACACAGGGTTGCAGGAAGGACAATCAACAGTCATAGACCACAAGACTAGGTAGCACCAGAAATAAACAGATGTCGAGAGGCCAGGGCAAGAAAATAAGTAACAGAAACCAAGGCTACTTTGGCATCATTGGAACCCAGTTTTCCCAACACAGCAAGCCCTGGATTCCCCTGTATACCAGAAAAACAAGATTCTGATTTAAAATCACTTCTCATGATAATGATAGAGAAATATAAGAAAGAAAGAAATAACTACCTCAAAGAAACACAGGAGAACACAGGTAAAAAGGTAGAAGCACTTAAAGAGGAATCACATAATCCCTTAAAGAATTACAGGAAAATACAACCAAACAGGTGAGGGAATTGAACAAAATCATCCAGGATCTAAAAATGGAAATAGAAACAATAAAGAAATGACAAAGAGAGACAACTATGGAGGTAGAAAACCTAGGAAAAAGATCAGGAGTCATAGATGCAAGCATCACCAACAGAATGCAAGAGATAGAAGAGAGAATCTCAGGTGCAGAATATACTATAGAAAACATTGACACAATACTCAAAGAAAATGAAAAATTGTAAAAATGCTTCTAACCCAAAACATCCAGGAAATCCAGAATGCAATAAGAAGACCAAACCTAAGGATAATAGGTATAGAAGAAAGTGAAGATTCCTAACTTAAAGGGCCAGTAAATATTTTCAACAAAAGTATAGAATAAAACTTCCCTAATCTAAAGAAAGAGATGCCCATGAATATACAATAAGCCTACAGAACTCCAAATAGACTGGACCAGAAAAGAAATTCCTCCTGTCACATAATAGTAAAAACACCAAATGTACAAAACAAAGAAAGAATATTAAAAGCAGTAAGGGAAAATGGTCAAGTAACACATAAAGGCAAAGCTATCAGAATTATACCAGACTTCTCACTAGACACTATAAGTCAGAAGATCCAGGGCAGATGTCAAACAGAACCTAAGAGAACACAAATTTCAACCCAGGCTATTTTACCCCACAAAACTCTCCATTACCATAGATGGAGAAACCAAGACATTCTGTGACAAAACCGAATTTACACAAATCTTTCTACAAATCCAGCCCTACAAAGGATAACAGATGGAAAACTCCAATACAAGAAGGGAAACTATACCCTCATAAAAGCAAGAAAGTAATCTTCCTTTAAGAAATCCAAAAGAAGATAGCCACACAAACATTCCATCTCTAACAAAAATAACAGGAAGCAACAATCACTTTTCCTTAGTATCTCTTAACATCAATGGAGTCAATTCCCCAATAAAAAGACAGACTAACAGACTGTATAAATAAACAGGACCCAACATTTTGCTGCATACAGAAAATGCACTTCAGTGACAAAGACAGTCACCATCTCAGAGTAAAAGGCTGGGAGCATTTTTTCCAAGCAAATGGTCCCAAGAAACAAGCTGGAGTAGCCATTCTAATAACAAATAAAATAGACATTCAAGCAAAATTATCAAAAAAGATATGGAAGGACACTTCATACTCGTCAAAGGAAAAATCGACCAAGATGAACTCTCAGTTCTGACCATCTATGCTCCAAATGCAGGGGCACCCACATTTATAAAAGAAACTTTACTAAAGCTCAAAGCACACATTGTACAGCACACAATAATAATGGGAGACCTCAACAGATTCTGTAAGGCAAAGGACATTGTCAACAAGACAAAATGGCAACCAACAGATTGGGAAGAGATCTTTACCAATCCTACATCTGATAGAGGGCTAATATCCAATATATACAAAGAAATCAAGAAGTTATACTTAAAAGAACCAAATAACCCTATTAAAAATGAGGAACTGAGCTAAAAAGAGAATTCTCAAATTAGGAAACTCGAATAATCAAAAAGCACCTAAACAAATGTTCAACATCCTTAGTCATCAGGGAAATGCAAATCAAAACGACCCTTAGATTCCACCTCACACCAGTCAGAATGGCTAAGATCAAAAACTCAGGTGACAGCAGATGCTGGAGAGAATGTGGAGAAAGAGGAACACTCCTGTATTGCTGGTGGGATTGCAAGCTGGTACAACTACTCTGAATTTGGCCATAGTATTACCTGTGGACCCAGCTTTACCTTTCCCATACATATACCCACAAGATGCTCCAACGTGTAATAAGGACACATGTTCCACTATGTTCATAGCACCCATATTTCTAACAGACAGAATCTGGAAACAACCCAGATATTCCTTAACAGAGGAATAGATACAGAAAATGCGGTACACATTTACACAGTGGAATACTACTCAGCTATTAAAAAACAATGACTTCATGAAATTCGAGTGCAAATGGATGGATCTCAAAAATATCATCTGAGTGAGGTAATATTCACAAAATAACAGAGATGGTATATACTCACTGATAAATGGATATTAAGCAAAATGTATGGAATACTTAAGATACAACTAGGGACCATATGAAGCTCAAAAGGAAGGAAGACCAAAGAGTGGATGCTTCTGTTCTACTTAGAAGGGGGGACAGAATAATCAAGAGAAGTAGAGGGTTGGAGGGACTTGTGAGAAGAGTGGGAGGGAAAAAAGAGAAGAATCAGGTATAGGAGGAGATGGAGGAGATGTCCAGAGGGTCAGGAAATTGAACACAGGTGTGTAGCAAGGGGGGATGGACAATTAGGGGTAGCATACAGAAAGTCCTAGATGCCAGGAAAGCAAGAGGCTCCTGGACCTCATGGTGATGACATTAGCTGAAATATTCCAGCAAGGGGAGGGAGAACCTGTTGCACCATATTGAGAGGTTAGTCATGGCGCATTGGTTGAGGGATGGGGCCATCCACCCATCTCCAAAACTTTGACCCAGAATTGCTTCTGTCTAAAGGAAATATAGGGATAAAGAGTGGAGCAGAGACTGAAGGAAAGGCCATCCACACATGCCCGACCTGGGAATCCATCCCATCTCAGACACCAAACCCAGACACTATTGTGGATGCCAAAAAGTGCTTGGTTACAGGATCCTGATATAGCTGTCTCCTGAGAGGATCTGCTAATACTGACTAATACCAATGCGGATGTACCCAGCCAAACATTGGACTGAGAGCAGGGACCCTAATGGTGAAGTTAGGGCAAGGACTGTAGAAGCTAAAGGGCATTGTAACCTCATAGGAAGAACAACAATATTAACCAACCAGACCTCCCAAAGCTCTCAGGGACTAAATCTCCGACCAAAGATTACATAGGGTGTACCCATTGATCCAGCTGGATAGTTAGCAGAGGATTGCCTTATTTGACATCACTGGGAAGGGAGTCCCTTGTACAGTGGAGGCTTGATGACCTAGGATAGGGGAATGATAGGCCGCTGTGGGAGGAGAGGGTGGGTGAGTGGGTGGGTGGGGGAGGGAGCACTCTCATAGAGGCAGGGGAGGGAGGAGGGAATTGGGGCTTCTGGAGAGGAAAGTGTGAAGGGGGATAACATTTGAAATGTAAATAAATAAATAATAAAAAAGAAAAAAAAGAAATATATTTAATGAAGGGAATAAAGTTATAAGGTAGAAATATTATATACTAGCTCACATAACATAAAACATTCTACTTTATATGAACATTCATTTTATATCCAGTTTTTAAACTACTGTATCCTTTTTCATTCCTCAACATATTCTATAATTACCCAATAAAGGTTCCCCAAATAAAGGAAAGAAACTCTAAAAATGACATTTATAGCATAACGAATTGTTTTCTTGCATATTTTCCTACTGTGAGCTGACCTTCCTTATTTGGTGAAGTGCCATTTAAAGTTCTCAGAAGTGGATGCATTGAAATGAAGAGATATTTAAATTCTCTTGCCAAACTTCCTTAAGGAAGCTATTGGAAGCTGCCACCTTGTTTTGGTTAGAATTTAAATGTTTTCAATATGAATAGAATACGCAAATCTGTTGAAATAAGATATTGTCTTTTAGCTACATTATTTGCAACTTTGAAATTGAGTAGTTCATATGTAGCTAGTCTGTTTTATGCTTCCTGTTGCAGTGAACATGAATAGATATCATTTTGTTGATTCATTGTTAAATGCCCCAGTGTCTTTAAATTCTAGAGTTCCTTCTTAAGATTTGGTTCTCATTTTTAGTAAATGAATAAATGCATGACTAACTATTTTTTACCCATTGTGTTTATGGGAGTTACTGACATATGTCAGTTTCAGAGTAAAGTGAATTAAGGAAACTTTCAGCATTATCTTTTAACTCCAGTATTTTTAGGTTAAAAAATTTAAACTCTATAATGATTTAGTTCTATATGTGAGTCAAAAGAAGATGTCTTAGGGTTTTGCTGCTGTGTACAGACACCATGAAAGGCAAGTCTTATAAAGGACAACATTTAATTGGGGCTGGCTTACAGGTTCAGAGGTCCAGTCATTATCATCAAGACAAGAACATGACAGCTTCCAGGCAGGCATGGTACAGGCTGAGCTGAGAGTTCTACATCTTCATCTGAAGGCCACTAGCAGAATACTGACTGCCAGGCAGCTAAGATAAGGGTTTTAAAACCCACATGCACAAGGCCACACATACTCCAACAAGCACACACCTCCTAACAGTGACACTCTCTGGGCCAAGCATATACAAACCATCCCAGAAGCCGGGCAGTGGTGGCGCACGCCTTTAATCCCAGCACTTGGGAGGCAGAGGCAGGTGGATTTCTGAGGCCAGCCTGGTCTACAGAGTGAGTTCCAGGACAGCCAGGGCTACACAGAGAAACCTTGTCTCAAAAAACCAAAAAAAAAAAAAAAAAAAAAAAAAAAAAAAAGAAGATTACAAATTAATAATTAAATTTTATTTGTACATGGATTTCTTAATATCTTTCTAACAAAATTTGTTAAGCATTGAAAATCACATTAATTTAACATTTTATTTTTATTTGACCACTGTTCAAGGGAGATCCATGCTTGAAACATGTTTTTTAAGAGAGGCTGTAACTAGCTGTTCTCATAAAAGAAATGGTGATTCTTAACTACACTGTGAGCACAGTACAAGTTTTAGAAATACACTCGCTACTATACTACAGGGATCCATTATTCATCGCAAAGCACAATTGCCCTCATTTGCCTCTTTCTGCAAATAAAGGCTGTAGGAAATATGAGCACTGGGCCACAGACGGGCATGAGACATTACACACAGTGCCAACAATGGGAACCACAAAGGCATGCCTGCTGCGCTGGGGAACCTTGTAGCATTATGGGATTTCTCAGCCACATGATCTCAGAGGCACTTTGTATGTTGAATTCACAAGACATCATGTTATTAATGTAACTGTGGAATTCAATAAATACAACACAAGTCATTTTGCTAGTCTACAAATACATGATAATGAAATAAAATTTATCTTATTGTAGCTATTGAAATATACAGTATTTTCATCACCACACACCAACATAAATTCATTTTATGTATATTGTACAGACAAACTTTACATGGTGTGAATTTATTTCCATTTAAATTATTTTACACAATATCAGCACAGGAGAGATATGGCTTTTGTGGAATTATTTTTTCTTTTGTTTGACTTTTTGCTTTTTTTTGTCCATTTTGTTTTGATTTGGTTTGGGTTGGTTTGGGTTGACTTTGTTTGGTTTGGTTTGTTGAGAGCAGGATCTTTTCAGGTAGCTAATGCTGTCCTGGAACTTACTATATAGCCAACACCAGTCTTGAAATTGCAGTGATCCTCTTACCTTAGCCTTCTAAGTGGTAAAATTTAAGGCATGCTCCAGGAGATTCAGGGAAGAAATTAGTTTCAAACAGAAATTTGGGATGCAGTTGCTTGGAATACCATCTAGTAGTATCAGCAACTGATAATTCAATGTTTTGTATTTTTATGTCCTACACTGAAAGCAAACTATTTTAAACTTAGCTTTCATATTTGATACTGCTTACATTATACTTTTATTAAGATCACAAAATAAGCACATGCCTAATAAAAATAAGGAAAAACATCATTATGTGACTGAAGAGGTCTAAGGTGTTGAAAAAAATTCAGTTTCTTTGACATTTTTTTGTTCAATTATAGACCTTTCATGAAATTGAATATCAGGGATAATATGATTACGCATATTGTATGCTGATCAAACATCAAGTGACTCACATGCCAGCATTGACTACTCAATTTATTACTCTTCATAGACAGTGAATTTCAAACACTGTAGACATTTATAATGACAGTATTTTGAGTAGGCTACTCTTTGTTTTTGTGCTTCACTATTATCACTATTTTTTACAGGTTGAGATTAAAATTATAAATTTTTATCAATGTTACATGTTATAAATGTTTTATAAATGTTACATGTTAAGGGATACTATTTCTTAAAACGGTTTTGAACAATAATATTAAGATATAATATAAGGAATTCAATAAATTTTTATAGTATTAATATTTTACAATACAGCAATTTTCTTTCCATAAAATGTGTGCCTTTTGATATAAAGATTATATAATATTAGCTTACTTATTGAGTTGCTTTTATTTAGGGTCACACATTTATAACATTTATTATATATGCCTATGCTATTAAATTTATATTTTATTTGTAAATTATCATTCATTTTTCGCATAACTGAGTAATTTGAAAAACATGGATTTTTTTCACCATATTAAAATGTATATTCACCATTATTTCTGTTTGAATAATGAATTCTCACCTTTTGAAAATATTATCCTCTTTATTTGTGCTATGATGTATATTATTTTAACTCTTGAAAAAAAATAGGTAGAGACTATGGAAGGTCTTTTTTATAAATTTAAGAATTTGTAATAACATAAAAATTTGACAAAAAACAACAAAAGAGCAAACTGTATTTGTGGAATTTTCTGTGTCTATACATTACTCTTTTTATAATAAAAGGTGATGAGTTTGAGCAGATGGGTACATTTAAAACATATATTTCTAATACAAATAACAAAGTATACAAAGGAACTGATTCTAAGAAGGCTGGCTCATCTTAACCATACTGAGTTTATTCAGTTTAGTAAAGGAGACCAGTAACAACAATCATGTTCTTTGTTTATATGTTATAAATATTCCTAGAAAAGGCCAACCATGTAAATGCTATCACCCAGAAGGGCACATTAAATCCTCATACCCAAACCCCTCATCTCCAGGTATTCAATCATATTGTATGGTTCTAATGTCATCAGCATTCAGCTCTCTGAAAAAGATGACCAGTTTTCATGTTGTGGGCTACAGTATTTTACTGTGTTCCTCTGTGGGAGACATTCTTTACTTTTGTTGATCGAAACCTTGTGTCTTACATAGTTGTGCCAGTTAAGAAAAGGTTATCATCTCATCCATTCCACGACCACCATATCTCAAATTGGATTCCTGTCAATACCATTAATTCCCATCTGTCTAGATAGATCTATACTACACCCTATGTCTGTGCAAAAAGATTTATAGACTACACACCTTTTCAAGCAACCTGATACCAATCATTTAGTGTTGTCTCCTATCATAAACTTTTAATTTCCTTTTGTGTACCTTCATTTTTTTAAGATTAAGGAAGCTAACTTAATGTTGATCTTAAAGGACCTTGATGATCTTAACCAATTGAGTCTTCTTAGAAAATAAGAGTTTATAAACAATACTAAAGTTTTATAGTTTATATCAATAAAATTAAAAGATTATCATTTCAATTTATAAACAACTTGATAAAATTGTAACATATGAGTGTCAGAGAACCAATACTATTTAGAAAGCATAGTAAAAAGTTAAATATCTTATCTGTGTTTGTTCCAGATATAAGTTTGATGAACTATGATATGACAATTTGATTATATATCCCTAGCTCTCATATGGTGTTTAGAAGGAATTGCTTCTATTCTGACATATCTTTAATAAATTGGATTCATAATTCAATTTTTCTATGTTTTTTAAGCTTTATTTAACAAAAAATTTTCCCATGTGTTTTGGATGATTACAATATAGAGAGAAAATGTAAGGCATAAGCTTGTAGAACGAGATACCATAAGAAACACAGAAATAGATAAAATTAAAAATAATTTTTGAAGAGATCCAATTTTTTTTACAAGTAGTATAGAAATTTATCTTTTACATTTTGTTCTTAATGTTATTCTATATAGGTAATGTTTGAGTGTCTTAGTGCATACTTACAATTTAAATTACAACAAACTGGTAAGATTTAAAATCAACATTAAAAATTAATAGCTTGTCAATATACCAATAACAAATAATCTAAAGAATATCATAGAAATGCTCACGTTCACAATATCCTCAACTAGTAATCTTTAAATAAACTAAAAAAAATAGGTTAAAGACCTCTGCATGGAAAGCTTTTAGTATCTGAAGAAGAGATGAAGGATAATACTAGAAGGTGGAACAGTCTTGAATGCTCTTTGAATCCATGTGATAATGGATAAATAACACTAACATTATGAAAGGGAACATGGTGCTTGTATTAGTCAGGACTCTCTGAAGGAGCAGAACTGATAGAATGAATATAAATCCATGACTGGTTTATTATAATGGCTTGTACTCTGTGGTCTCTCTCATCTATCATGGGTGTCTAGCAATAAAATGTGCGAGAAGTCAGTGGTTGTTCAGTCAATACCTTTGAACATTAGAGAAATGGAAATTAAAACCTATTTGAGAGCATCTTGTAAAAGTCAGAAATCCAACAAGAAAGAAAGGATAGGCTTCAGACATGAAAATGACCTTGGGCTAGGATAGAGAAGTAGACTCAGATCCTGATAAGCCCTTAGAAACGGTGATCACAGGAGAGTTCACATAATTCGGTTTAATGCCTTGTTTGTTCTTTGACTATTTGTGTTTATTGTCTTATTTGTTTCTTGATTCTTTGTATCTATTGTATTGCTAGACCCTCAACCTAGAACTGACCTCAATAAATGCATGTAATTTAAATGATATAATAATAAAAAGGAGGAGGGGGTAGGATCGGGGTTCTAGGGAGGGGAAATAGAGAAAGGGGATGACATTTGTATTGAAAAATAAATAAAATATCCAATAGAAAACTCTTAATAAAGTCAATATCACAACTGTGATATTATAAGTTAACAAATTATAGCAACTGGAGCACACTGGAAAAGGTATGGATAGGAACTATCTAGTTTTTCTCCTTAACAATTGTATATAAATTTATTTGAAAATTTCAAATAAAAACAAATTTAGAGAACTACTTAAAAAAGAAAGGATAGAAGGGAAGAGGAAGAATGAAGGAAAGAAGGAAGACAAGAACTGACAATTGCTGGGAAGGAGGTGAACGGGAACCCCTAATCATTACTGATATGACAGTAAATGACTGCAGTCACTATGGAAACCAGTGTTAACCTGGGGATACATCCTGTCTGCATACACCAAACCTGACACTGTTGCTGTTGCCAAGAGGTGCTTGCTGACAGGAAACCAGAGTGCCTGTTCCCTGGGAGGTTCTATGAGCACCTGACTAATGCAGATATGCAGATTTGGATGCTTTTGTTCTAACCATCAGACTGAGCTCGGTGACCCTAGTGGAGGAGACAGTGTAAAGACTGGAGGATCAGAGGGCGATTGCAACCCCATAGGAATAATAATGTCGGCTGGCCCGACCACCCAGTGCTCCCAGATACTAGACCACCAACCAAGGAGTGTTCAGGGAGGGATCCATGGCTCCAGATACTTATGTAGGAGAGGATGGCCTTATCTGACATCAATGAGAGGGGAAGCCCTTGATCCTGTGGAGGTTTGTTGACCCTGCGTAGGGGGATGCTGGAGAGGAGGAGCAGGAGTGGGAGGGTGAGTGGGGGAGCATCCTCATAGAGGCAAAGGGAAGGGAGAGAGGGCATATGGGATGGGGTTGTGTGGAGGGGAATCCAAGAAGTGGGATATCATTTGAGATGTAAACGACAGGAATGAGTAATTAAAAAATAAACAACAACTCTCCAAAAGCTAAACTACCATATGAACCAATGTACCATTCTTTGACATATATCCAAAGGTCTCAATAGCCTACTCCACAAATATTTGTTGAGACATGTTCACTGTTAATCTACTGACAATATCTAGGAAATGGAACAACTTACTTGTTTTGATGAATAGATAAAGAAAATAAGTGATTAAGACAAGGACATTTTATTCATCTTTAAATAAAAACAAAATCCTGAAATAGGTAAATAAGTTATAGAACTAGAAAATATTATACGAAATAATTCACCCAGTATTAAAAAAATAAAACACACCATTTTCTCTCTTGTCTGTGGTATCTAACCCCAAATCTTCAGATATGAATACAGAACTTAGAGAAAGTCAAGAGTGAACAAGGAAAGGATAAAGGAACCATGGGGTATAGAAAGAGATTCTTTCAACACAGTAAGTTATCAAAGGAAAATTTAACGTCATAAAATAGATTTTTCAATTAATGTATATAGAGGAAGAGAACAATAGGAACCAAATAACTAAAAGTCATGCAATAAGAATGATCTCTTTATGGGATAAGGTGGGAAGACTGTAAGAGACATATGACTAGGAAGATTGTTACAGAATATATTCTGAACATGATGGAGCTATTGCGCTTGAAACTGGAACAGCTGTGGCTCCTCCCAGAAGACACAAGCCCATCAACATTGTTGTCTGCAGAAGGGAGCTTTATGCATCTCACCCTGGCAGTCCTGGCAACTTAGGGACACTGAAGGAGAATCAGTTTTCTTCATAACAGTGGCTCATGGCAATTTTCACATGTTTAAGTTGAAGGGCCTCCATTCATGGGGATATGGAGGCACTAATTTAAAATAATAGATTACTTAAAAAAAAAAAAAGCAGAAGTGAAATTAACAAATGTAAATAAACCGATGAACTGATTTTCCTTACCTTCGTAAAAAAACTTTTTTTTTTTTTTTTTTTTTAGGTTTTTCGAGACAGGGTTTCTCTGTGTAGCCCTGGCTGTCCTGGAACTCACTCTGTAGATCAGACTGGCCTTGAACTTCGAACTCAGAAATCCGCCTGCCTCTGCCTCCCAAGTGCGGGGATTAAAGGCATGCACCACCACCACATGGCAAGAAAAACATTTTTAATCAGGTATGAAAACATTTGATAGCATATTTATAAAATAAACTTTCATCCTTTCATTATAGAACTAATTTATATTTCAAGGAAAACTATAGCTTGTTAGCTTATTGTCCTGATAGGATATTTAAAATACAGTAATGTTTGATAAAGAGTCAAAAACAAACCATAATCAAGCTAGCTCATGTCTAGGTTCTAACCTTCTGAACATACTTGGCAAATGATACATGAGCTTTGAACATTTAATCTGGGCTACCTCGCAGCATTGGAAAAGGACACAGTCTCACTAAAATTTACTTGACTGAAATCTTACATGATATGAAACATTATTAAAACTCACGCACATTCCCCAGGGAATAAGCAGTCCTTTTTATTGTTATGTTTTATAAATGTCAAGAAAGTTCAGCATATTGTTCCTATGTAAGCGATTTAAATTAAAGTTAATAAATATTTTATGCCCTCTCTTATCAATGCAACAGAAAAATCATCACGAAATTCAATGTCATATTAATCTGTTCTAAGAGAGTATAAAAATGGAAAAACTCTTAAAAATAAATAATGAAGATTTTATACTATACTGCATGTGAAATTATTTAAAGTGATTTTAATGTGAACAATGTACACTTTCTGTAGCAAGTTCATGGTTATTTAGTTTACTTAATCTTTCTGATCATAGGATGGTACTAATACGACCAAAACTGTCAGAATGACATCTAGGACTATTCTGATCTCTGTCCACTTACAAGAGTTGAAAGCCATGCAACAGGGAGTGTCAATCCAGACCGATAGTGAGGCTGAGCTGTATCCAAACCCCAAAATCTCACCCTGAGACTCGCAGAAGTAAGATTGTTCCTTACTTGCTCTGGGCATGCGTGTCCTGCCATAGGAAACATGTAGGACTCACACCTCTGCCACCCTTGAGGTAGTCAGGTAGCCTGGTGGTTAAATTACTGGTTTTACTTCCTGTCTCTCTATATGGTCATATCCAGCAAGTTCGTGGAATTCCTGCTTATGCAAATGAACCATTCCCTGCACCAAGGCACCAGCCAATAACGAACACTCACTCCAGAACCCCCTACCCACTCCCCAAGGTTTAAATAGCTCTTATGCCTCCCCAGTAAATAGAGTTGTTTCAGTGAAAACTAAAAGAATGCTCTTTCTGCCTGCACTCACAGCGAATGAAGAACCCACCTACCGAGGTAAGCTTCCTGTTCCACCAAGTTCTCCACTGAACCTGGACACCATGATGGTAGAAGCAAAACCAGGCAGGCATCCATTTATTTTCTTACGTCAATTACTATAATTTTGTCAAAACTATAAACATATTGTACTATGTAGTCCAATAATTCAACTGTACTCTTTTACATTATAGGCAATATTTGTTACATCTTGAAAATAATAATTAAGCTTTGAGTGTAGATCCACAACAGAGGAAATTATAAAAATATTTTAAGAAAAGTTTGGGGAAGAAAAATGATTTTTCTGAACCAATTTCTCCTTTAAATGACTCTTGAATTGGTAACCTCACATTTGAAATGGCTACCTGCATTGGACTGGAACCTTTGATATTTTATAATGGATAAAGAAGTTATTAATAAAGCTCATTCCTTCCTAGAAAATACAGGCCGGAGGAAGGCGTTCTTTTCTGAGTAGAATCACTGGTATATCTGTGTAAATAACTCGTAACTCCTGCCTTTTCAAGCATTTGGAATCAACTATCGACATACACATGCGTGCATGTGCACACACAGAGGAGCATGCGCGCGCGCGCGCGCGCACACACACACACACACACACACACACACACACACACACGTCATGAATGTAAAATGCAGACAATGTAGAGAGAAAATGTTCCATGGGATGGGGAAGGAAATAAGAGAGGATAGTAGAAAAATATGATCAGTGTGGAAAATTAAAAAATCCTTAGTATTTACAATTTCAAATGAATTTTAAGGCCACTCTATGATGATTTTCCTGTTTGATATTTGAAGTAATATATATAGATTACCAATTAGATACTCAACAGACTATTTTTCATTTAATATTGAAATTCTGCAAGGTGATGTTTTTATACACATGCCCATAAAACATAGAAATTTCAATTTTTGGATACTTATTCTATGGCTAGTTACAGTTTTTAATTATATATGAGTGATTTTATTAATGATTGACCAATGGCAAATAATTACACTGAAGATATAGGTAGATATCCAAGAGAGAAACATAAATGTAAAGCTTTAAACAACTGTTTACATAATCCAATGGAACAAGGAAAATACCAGTCATGCAATAAATGTTAGATATAGTGCTATAATTACAAGGATTTATTATCTATATCGATTACTCTTGACCTGTGATCTTCTATCTCCCACTTCAATTTACTTCACTAAAATGTCTTTCCAGAAGAGAGAATAATCTTGTAATTTTCTTTCATTTAGCCAGCCTATGACCTATTATTTGTTGTTTAATGTTCAGAAAATTGGTCAAAAAGCATGATCATTTCAAACAACTTAAGTACTGTGATTTGAGCAAAAAAAAAAAAAAATCGAAAACTTCATAACACAGTGATGGATTTATATTTATATTTTCTTATAGCATATGCCAAAGATTCTTACGAAAAATTAGTATTACAAATTATATATTTATAATTTATACTTATATATTATACTTTTATATATAATAATTATATATTAATACTTAATTTATAATTTTTACAAGTTATATATTTATAATTTATAGCAATTTTAAATGATACATAGAGAATTTGGAGAATAGATTTGCGTGTAAATAGAAAAAATATGTACAACTTCTATATACATCCTTTTTATTGTTGAAAGAAAATATTCATTAAACAAACATAGAAAAATCTATACTTTTAAATTAAATTATATTTTTAAGCAATAACTTAATTTTGTTTTAGAAAAGAAGCATAAATTCAGATATATTATGTACTTGTTTATTTAAATAGAATACAGTCATATATAGAATCAATATCATGATGGCTCTTTAAGTGAACAGAATGATAGTGAAATTGTAAAGTATACTTTTGTGGTTATAATACAGCAATATAATGAGTTTATAAGAACAAAATATAAGTTTCACCTTGGCAAAAATATTTTAAAGAATCTCACACCAATTTTCACAAAACCATTCTTTACATACTGAAAAATACAGGGCCATCATAGAAATAAAATTGTTCAAGATCTTGATTTATCAGATGATTCAAAGATTAGCTAGAGTCTAGTACCAGTTGGATATTTTAATCATATGGCATATTTAGTCAAAATACAGAGATCTAATATATTATTTTGTGAATATTGTTAAACAGTTCTTTGCCATGTATTATAATCTTTCACTGATGAATACTGAAAAGAAGACACGATTAGAAATGAAATTACAACTAATGAATCAAATATATTTATTTCTACATCTGACCAAAATTATTATAGATTTGGTAATTCGTCTTTTATTGACAGTTAACATCAAAATATATAATTTTTACTGGATTTGATAACACATGTAAGTAATTCCAGCATTTATGAAACAGACAGAATAATCTCTGAGAATTCAAGACTAGGAAGGAAGGAAGGAAAGAAAGAAGGAAGGAAGGAAGGAAGGAAGGAAGGAAGGAAGGAAAGGAAGGAAGAAAGGAAGGAAGGAAGGAAGGGAAAAGTTAACTAACTTCTTCAGTTTATCATTTTAATGACAACTGATAATCTTCTTATGTTTGGTTATTTAGTCATTTTCAAAATTTCTCATGAAAAAATAGTTTACTTATCAACAAATTTACTTCTACTTTGATATTAGTATCTATAGTTATTGTATTTTATTTCGTGATTATATCTATGTCTATTTGATCTTCATGTATAATTATCTGTTTGTTTCTTTTTCTACTGCTAACATTAAGAGAGATTTATTAATATATTAGTGCTATATCTCATTTCCTCTAGATTATTTTGATATAAAACCAATTTTGACATATATGTCTCTATTCTGTGTATAATTACTGTTTAAGCATTTGCCAATGTTTGTTTTCTTATCATTGTAATTATGTTTCACAGAAAATTATTTGGCAAATAATTGAACACATGCATTGAATATAAATGTTGACATTTTAAAGTCTAAGCATTTGAAATATTTATCGTAGAAATCTCTTAATGATATACAAGTATTTCTAATAACATGCTTAATATACACAACATAATATTTAAGGACTGCTCCACATTCATGATTTATTTACAAGACCTTAAGGAGTTTGATGACTTTGTGTAATAAAGCTGATAAATTTAAACTCCTTCCAAACAAATTTTAATCCTAGAAATTATTTATATATATAATCTTATCAAAAATGCTCCGAAACACAAAATACTAATCAGACCTTAAAAAGCACGTCTATTTTGTTACACTTTTACTAAAATGTCTACAATGTTTTGGTTTATCCCTGTAGCACTAGGAGGTAATATCCTTTTCATTGTTCCCATGCAAGTAAACATCATTAAAAATACAATAATTTCCTTTTATCTGTTTTGTCATGGATAACAAACAAATATCTCACAGATTTTAAAGTTACAGTATTTATCTGTCTCAGGGTAATTACATTAAAATTAACTTCTGCACACAAATATCTATTACAGTATCCAACAGTTGTTTCTGTCAATACTAGGACATTTTTCCTAGTAGCCTTTTCTATGTTAAGCCTGCCTTCTTTAATGTCACAGTTTAATGGATTTCTATCTTTAGTTGACTAAGATTTACTCTGTTTATTTATTTTATTTTATTTTATTTTATTTTATTTTATTTTATTTTATTTTATAGGATTGTATGTGTGTGTGTGTGTGTGCGTGTTCGTGTGCGTGTGCGCCCACAAAGTTCATACCTGGCCACCTAAAAAGATAAAATGTCTTTGGATTCCCTTGAACTAGTACTGCATGCAGGTATAAGCTTAGGAATGTGGATACTGTTATTTGAATCCAGATCCTATGAAAGCATAGCAAGTACTTTTAACCAGAGGATCTAATAGCAGTTGATAGTTGCTGGAAGAGGAAGAGTACATTTCTTGAAAAGTAGTCACTGCTTGTATATGTTTCTTTTGTTTCCTCTGATGAAGTGAAATATAAGTGGCTTGGGGCTGGGGCCATAGTATTTCTGTCTAGCTGTTCCTAGGCCTTCACTTGGAAGCTTCTGATCTCTATATAATTTAATCTTCTGCAAGCCCAGACCTTGAAGACTTCAGCTTCCAGCCTTTTATGCTAACTTAGGCCTAGAATGTTTCAGAATCCAAAACCTACTGGTAACCTAACCTCTTTATAGCTCTTTCTAATTTCAGACTGACTTGCTCAATTCTACTGTTCTGGCTCAAATTCCTATCCAACCTGACTGATTCAAATTGGCATTTCTCAGCTTCTGATTAAATTGCTCTGCTTGGCCTCATACTAACTTTAGCAATATGTTCTAATCTTCTGGCTCCTTCTCATTCTCTGGCTCCTTCTGCCTTCACCTGGATTTCCTAGCAACCTGAGTTTGTAAAACTTTTCTGTTAAAACTTATATATATATATATATATATGCAATATAATATATATGTATATACTCTTCAGCTCACACTACACCAAAACCCACCATACCCTTTTCTCTCTCCTTCTGCCCTTAAGTAGTCTTTCTTTCCTGTGCTTTCTTTTGTGAGTTGGATGTATCTCATCTCTGAATCATTCCGTCAAATTCTTCTTGGATTTATCACTTTGCTCCTCAATTTGATGTCACGTTTCAAGTCTAGCTGCTTCCTTCTGCAAACTAACCTCACCTTCATTGTTAGGAATTAAAGGTATGTACTAAGGGCATGTCTGTATTCCGGCCAGATAATTCCGTAACCAAGGCCTGTTTGAACTCTAGATGGATCATATTTGGATATGATCCCTAGCCAGAGCAGGTATGCTGCTGGATTAAAACTCCTGTGCAAAACTAGAGGAACTTTGCATGGTTTCAGGAAATGCTAAATCAATTTTATTTATTTATTTATTTATTTATTTATTTATTTATTTATTTTGGTTTTTCGAAACAGGATTTCTCTGTGTAGTCCTGGCTATCCTGGAACTCACTCTGTAGACCAGGCTGGCCTCGAACTCAGAAATCCGCCTGCCTCTGCCTCCCAAGTGCTGGGATTAAAGGCGTGCGCCACCACAGCCCGGCTGCTAAATCAATTTTAAATCCATTTCTCTTCCAAACATTCAATTTCAGGAAATTAATAATTAATGTAACATACTCAAGTATAATAACATCATGATGAAGTACTTAATGGATATATTTGCTAAGATCCCATTGGCAGTAGATGTTATCTTATAGAACATTTCCATTTTTCTTATGAACATAGTCTTTAATATTTCAATAGCTTTACTTATATGTCCTTTTTATTATTATTACCAAGGCTATAGATAAAACTGAAATGTTTCCTTCCCCTTTCTAAACTACATCATATCCAGTATTAGCTGTTTAGTTGCTATGTTGATAAGCATATACAGTTAATATTCTTCTTAGAGTGATATCAGTTGTTTGAAATTACATGACCTGATATATGATCAGGTGCAATTATTGCTTTTGTCAAAATGGCACTTTGACATTGACTTTGTTTAGGTTCCTAATCACTGAGACTGAATGAAAAACAATGTATCTATATAGTTTTCACGATAAGCTTCTTCTAATATGTTATCCTATCAAACTTCTTTGGATTGTAGTGAATTGCTGACTCTAATAATATAAGCAGCATATAGATCATAAGGATTCACAGAGCTTCTAGTATTAACCCTGTTATGGATCACTTTGAGATCTTTTATTATAACACAATGTATATTAATATATTCTCATACAGCTTAGGTTTCATTATACTATATGTGTACATACTCATACATGTACATACCCACACATTAATTTAAATGTTTATGAAGTTTATTATATTTAATTATTGCCTTAAAGATAATAATTTATAGTTATATACCTAAATTTCTTATGTAATATTTTATATGTATCAGAAAGTAGTCATATGTTGGATGAAAATGTTGATAATTGTAGAGATTTGACAAAGAATAGATACTAGGTTTGGTCCTAATTTGGTGGAGCTGTTTAGAAAAGATTAGTGGGTGGGCCTTGTCAGAGTGGGTGTTTCTCTAGGGACAGGCTTTGACATTACAAAATACTGACACAATTTCCAGTAATCTCCTGGCTTGTGCTCCAAATCCTCATTGGCTTCTTGCCTGCTTGCCTTCTTCACCTCTATGGTGGTCATAGACTAACCCTCTGAAACCACAAGCCACGAATAAAGATTTCCGTCTGTTAGCTGACTTCAGCTTAGACTGCTTTCATTGTAAGAGAATATATGAGAATATACTTAAAAAGAATATAAAAGAAAAAGGGCTGTGACAATAGTGAATTTGCTACAATGTTTCTGAATTATAAATAACTAATTATTTACTATTTATTTAAATATGAGTAAAGAGAAAGAATATTTACCTATGGAATAGTCATTATGTCAAAATCAGTGAAAGGCATGATGCCATCTAAAGAGGAACTAGAGTTTAAAATTAAGTATTAATTATGTAAAATTAATAATTTTGTATATAATTATGGAACTAAGAATGTAATTAAGTAAATAAATGCATTTATAAAAAGTTAAAATCCTAACAAATAGTAATCACTAAGCTTATGTTTCATTATTTGTGATATGTATAATCTAAATTGTTTTATATAAAATAGATGACTATACAGTAAGTAGAAATATTAATTATAAGTATCAAGATATATATTTTATATATTAGGATATCTATTACTTAGTTCCTTCACAAATAGTCAGTGCAAATGATATGCACATAACATAGAAATATGTACTTTATTTAAATTAAAATTTACACTATGCTTTTTAAGAATAGTAACCTTAAATGAAGCCTGTTTTTTCTTTATAAATAATATCATTAGACCTACCAATCACAATAGTAAAAATAAATTGTCTTTATAGTTATCCCTATCAAAAATATAAAACTCTCTAGGGAAAAAGGTTTAAACATATTAAAATTACAAAAATACTTTTTTACAGACCTGTGGAGGTTATACCTCCACATGTTAATGTTAATTAGCAGCCATGTTAATGAAGTGCTGTTGTGTATAGCACAACATTGTGGAGCAATTAATGTAGCATTCCAAAGTGCTTTCCTGACATCCAACCTGGGCTCTGGGGAACAAAAGGAGAACTGCACTACTATTCCTGTAGTTTTAATAATACTTTTTGGTGTTATTTCTCAATGGAATACAACTCTTCTATAAAATAAGTACTTAACAGTGTTTTTGGATAATAGTTTTATTAAAAACTGAAATAAAATATCACAAATAATTCTAGTTCAATAACAAGACAATTACTACATGCCAAGACATATATAACACATGCAATAGTTTGGTTTAGTAGTTAAACTAATATAAAAACCTCATTGAGCTTACCATTTAGCTTTCTTCCATCAATATCAGACGCAAAACATTGCATTATAGATGAAGCAAAGTGGTTCTTAGGCAGATTATAATATTGTTTATATAATCCATCATTAGCTGTATTGCTAGCTGTGATTATGTATATCTTAAATCCACTGTACATTTAATGTTATCAGTAAGCTAGAAATACATTATACTTCATGTAGCATGTATTTATAAAAAGAGGTACTTGCCATTGTGCACATATGGATAGTGTTCTATAAATGTGAAGTGACACCATGACCACAGAAACTCTTATAAAAGGAAACTTAATTGGGGTTGGCTTATATTTCAAAAATTGAGTCCTATACAAACCACCAAAGAGGACAATGACAATGTATAAATATTAATTTTCTTCTACCAAATGACTGATAGAATTAAACTCAGGTCCTTAGGCTTGGTGATAGCAGCTTTACTCTTTGTGTCAACACGACAGACTACATTTTATTTCACTTATATATATTATATATAAGAAACACATATGAATGTATATTATATGTAATACATAATATATAAATATATAATATATTGTATATACTATATAAATAATTTATAGCATAAATCATGTATATAATTTTGTAATATAAGTATTATCACAAAATCCAACTCATATTTTATTTATTAAGTTTCTGTGTGTGTATATATGTGTATTCCAGATGTTTCTTCTGGAAGCAATATATATATTAGGAAAATACACACACACACACACACACACACACACAAACACAGGGTCCAGGGGGAGGCATATAAGGGAAGCTTTGAAGGGAGTAAAAGGAAGATCAAATGATGTATTTATATTATAATCTCAAAAATGTACAGTTAAAAAAAGAGAGGGGTAAAGTCTGTGATCAAAAAGTGAAGCATAGAATGTATAATGAACCATCATTCTTTGTCTCCTTGGAAATTGGGAAGATATAAAACTGCAGTGTTTGCAAACTTGTCAGGAAACTGAAGGAAAAAAAAAAAAAGAACCTAATCACAGGGAAATAAAACATCTTCTAGAAGAAATTATTGTCACAATGGCTTTCTCAGGTGGGGTTTGGGACAATTAGGTATATTTTACAGGAAGAAAGAAAAGCCATGTGTCTCATATAGAATCATTGTGGACATGAATATTCTACGGAGAAAACAGAGTCCTTAAAGATGCCAGTCTGAAAATATTAATGTTCACCCAATAAGTATCTTCCACAGACAGTTACTGACGTCACAAATTAGTAGTACAAAGTTTTTGTTTTTATCAGTGGATATGAGTTAAGAAAATGAGAAAAATTTAAAATGATGTGGCTGTCTTAGTTTGGGTTTTATTGCCTTAAAGAGACACCATGACCAAGGTAACTTTTATAAAGGACAACTTTTAATTGAGGCTAGTTTACAGTTCAGAGGTTTAGTGTATTATCATCATAACAGAAAGCCTGGCAGCATGCAAGCAGACATGGTGGTGGAGAAGGAACTGAGAGTTCTACATCTTGATCCAAAGGCAGCCAGGAGAAGCTAGGTGGTTGCTATCTTCTGCCATGGGTGGAGTCTAAGTATAGAAGGAAACCTCCAAAGCTCATTTCCACAGAGACACACCACCTCCAGCAAAACCACAGCTCCTAAGAACACCATTCTTTATGGGCCAAGAATATTCAAACCACCACAGTGGCCTAGAGCACCACTGTGTTCACAAACTGAATAGCAGAACATCATTAACATCTGATTTCCTTCACTAGTCTAGAGGGAGAATGTGAAACTCTCACTTTTCTTTGATAAATTATTGTAATAAAATCCTCTCCTGGTATAATTTCACTTCTTAAATAAGACACACAAGATAATCCACTTTAAAAGGAAATGCTAACCTTAGTTCACAATGACAAGTTCCCAGTCTGTAGGTAAACTTAGACTTCCTGCTTTTGAGTCTCTGCAGGAAGGCTGTGTATACAAAAGCAGAAAATGGTCCCCACATTCCTCTGAATGTAAATTTCAGGTTTCTCTAACAACTCAGTTGTGTCACATGATGTTTCTTCTGGAAGCTGTCTTGTGAGAGAGCATGTGATATTTTGCTGAAAACAGACACTTGAGAGAACACAGGATGTTTAGAATGAATATAAAGAAGATCCTACCAACAGTGAGAGGGAATTCTTGTATTGCTACACTGTGAAATGCTTTCCTGTTCTACCCTGGCTTTGCTTCTTTGCTGATCTTTGCTGGTTGATGCTGGTCTTTGCTAGACTTTGCTTGTCTTTGGTCTTCTTCACTTCATAGAGAAAAATACACCAAAGAACTTTTTGTGATATTCTTACTGATTAAAGCCACTTCTGCTGACTTGTGTCAATTTGGAGAAAACTTCTTGCCGTTTCTGCTGGATAGTACCACTGCTATTAATTCATATTTGGTGTTTGCATTTGAACTTGACTGCTGGTATCCTGACAACAAAGAAGGGAATCAGAAACTACTTCTAGAGAAGTCCACATCTTCCTTTTCCCATTAACCTTCTTTTCCCCCTACTTCTGGTCAGTGGGTTAGAAAGGATGTTGAAGTGTTTAAGAACCTTAAACAAGTATGTTTTGAAAAAAATCTAAGCCTACATTCTCTTCAGAACATTGGCTTATGACCATCTTGTAAATCAGGGTCACATCTTACAGTTTCTAGGAAATGACAGGAGTATCACTTTGGCATCATATATTTAATGCCTGAAACTTGGGACCTTCTAGATCCAAAGTATGGCAATTCTATATGTAGCATCCTGGAGTAAATAAAATAAACTATATTTGATAATTACTAATGATTATCATAGTAAATGAAAATTTTTTGGGATGCATTAGCTTAAATATTAATATTTATAGTGTGTGACATTTTTATCAATTTGCCATGTTGACTCTTAGTCCATATGTACACTGTTCCCTTAGGCTTTCAAAGAACACAATGTCAACATACTTCTGTAAGGTTTTAAACCATTACAAATCAAAACTTGGGAAATTATTCACAGCAATTGGGGACAAAGAGAACCCTGATATATAATGAGCTTAAGGACTGTTTTCTACAACTATTATTTGAATAGATAGACAAGAACATCCTGCTCCTTTTAAGTGGAAAATGGGTATTACAGAGCAGAACAGATTAGCCTGTTACAATAAGCCAAAAAAGCAAGAGTTAAATTAGAAGTAAAGTACCATCAGCTCCAACTAATGCTTTATAGTCATTTACAAATAATGCCTATAAATTATTTCACTCAGCACTGCACACACATAACCAAACACATCTAAGTAATATTTCACCTGAAAAAATATTTTAAACCTTTGAAAGTTGACTGAAGAAAAACTTTATTCAAAAACAAAAATAAGTGATGAAGGAATTATCTGTAAGCATATTTAACAGTGACATGTAAGTGACTATTTGTTAGTACAAAGGAAGGTAATAGCTTAATTATAAGATAATGATTGAAAAAAAAGAAATATTCTTTCTGGTTCTATGTTCTTGTTACTGATGTCAAGGTCTGTGTTCTCCTGTTTTGCTTTCAATCACTGTGACAAAATTCCAGAGATAAAAATTGCAAAGGTTAAAGGTTTATAGTAGTTCCCATTTCAGCAATTTCTTCACTGATCACTAAAATAATTATTTTGGCTATTGCTGATTCAGAAGCTCATGAAGGAGAAAAGCTTCTCTCCTCTTGGGACATGAGATTAGAACAGACAACATAGTGAAATGACTCTTCACTGTACTCTGCTCCTATCTCCAAGCAACTCCCACCCATTAGTGTTCCCAGCGCCTCTCAGAAGTGCCATAGACTCCTTTGTTGAAATTTAAGATCCAAAAAAAAAAAAAAAAAAAAAAGAAATTTAAGATCCAGAATATAACATTCAGGTAAACGTAAAAATACATCACATATGTAAATCACCTATTTCCCCAATTATACAAAAGCAATTTTCAGTACCATTAAGTATTATTTACTCTAATTATATTCAAAATTTATGAACCTCTGTAAAGAGTAAACTTGATAAGTTTTAAGTCAAACAAGATATATTAAAAACTTAGTAATTAAGCATTGTTAAAAAGAATCTTGAAGATATACTTGAAAATTTTAAAATTAGTGGAGGCTACCACAAAGAAGTAATTTCAGGCAGTAATCTAAATTTTAAGCTAGAACAAGGAAGTAGGCTTCAGACATGAAAATGACTTTGGGCTAGGACAAGGAAGTAAGCTCAGATATTTTGGTCATCCTGATAAGCCCTTAGAAACAGTGATCACGGAGATGTTCATGGAACTTTGTTTATTGCTTTTTAATTTTTTATTCTTTCTGAATATTTCCTTTATTTTTGAGATTATATGTATAAGTATAGCATTTTGCCCTTCCCTTTCTTCCCTCTGATGTATTCCATATACCCTCTGTCATCTCCTTCAAATTCATGGCTTCCTCATTTTTATTAATTTTTGTTACATGTCTATATGTAGAACTAGACATCCACACACACACATCCACTTGTGTGTGTGTTTGTGTGTGTGCATATGTGTATGTTTGGGCTCTGTCTATACAATGTTACTCACATCCATGTTTTCAGGACTGAGCATTTGGTATTGGATAGACAATTTATGTGCTCTTCCCTGGGGAAGACTATTTCTCTTACTCTGAGCATTCTTTAGTTACCTGCAGTTCTTTGGGTAACATTGATCCCTCATAGAAGTCTTTCTTCCATCCAGTTTGGCATTTCTAATGCTGTCATCCTTGTTCAGTTTATGCATAGACAGTCACATTGGTTAGACTTTATGGATATAACTTCTGACTTTACTTTTCTAACTAATGAATGATTGTTTCAACTTTAACCCAAAATTCTTTGAACATTTCATTGAAGTTAATTTTTCTGTTTCTCTTTGTTTCTATTATTATTACATTTTAATGAGGACCACTATCATTGTCTAAACAAAATGATTTGATATATCAAGCTCTTACTGGTTTACAGCAATATGATGAACACAATTACTGAGTATGTAATTGACATGTGCACAGACACATCAAGGACTTTTGTGTTTCAGAGTCATGGGAACGGTAAGGCCTTCCTAGTTCAATCTCGCAGAGGTGGAAAAGCCTTGTCATTATCATGTATTAATGCTGATAATAGTTACAGAAAGTATCAAGGGCAGTTTCTCCCTGTTAGTTGCACACCACATGAGACTACTGCCCTATAGAGAAACCCCACTGAGACTAGATAATCCCTCCTCCCTTTGCTACACATTTAAAACATGGTATGGTGAGTTTCTGGGTGAAATTGTATGGGTTATTTAGTCGAGTGAGCACCTTATGAAATGGTTATTATAAAATAGATCAATTAAGAATTTGCAATGTATCTGTGTAGACAAATATTTGCTTAGCTATGTTAGGTTTGCGATCATCCTGTATCAAATATTAATATGTCTGTCTTTTTTTTTTTTTTTTTTTTTTTTTAGTATTTTTGTCCCTTACCTGAACCCTGATGGCTTACTTTACTTTACAATTACACTAGATTGGAAAAAAAAATCCCAATTTTGATAATAGAATATTTATACATTTCTAAAAATGTTATATAATTAATTTAAAAATAACATTAATTTTAGGTAAATTACATTTTAGAGCCCACATCTCTTTCATTAGAATTTTCAGAATGACAGAACATAATCATTAAATGTATTTAATGCTACTATATTTAATAATACATGTCATCAAGGGAATAATTCTTTATTTAATATAGACATAATTTTGTTGTTTACATATAAATTCAAAAAGTAAATGTTTAAAATATTTCTCTTGATTATATATAACTTAAATTTAACTTTCCAAGATATGTAGATTACTTCCCTCTAAAAAGTTACTGCAACATTGGAGATAAAGATTTTTAGAGAATTCTGAATTTTGTTCTATTATCTGGAAGCTTAGGACCAGAAAATGTTCTCCAAATCCTCTTGAAACTTGAAGCTTTTGCTGCTGATATTCTATACAATCTGCTTCCACTTCAGATCAGGCACAATGATATTTGAAAACTTAGGGATATGATAGGAGGTTTGAGTAGAAATAAATGATGTAGGAATGATCTATACCTACACATGTATCAAACAGCTATTAGGTCTTAATTGTTCTGCTGGCAGGATATGTCGCATTGTCATTTCTATGACCCACTACCTGCTTGCTATATGTAAATATTTGTTATTTTCTTAGTTATCAAAAAATGAAGAAAAAGCAAGCAGTCTGGATGAGGTCACAGAAGGTCTCAGAAGATGAGATTGACCTCAATCTGGTCAAAAGGCAACACTAAGATATGGACTGAGTGTAGCCACGCTCTGGATCCTATCACAATGAGTCAGTTGTGGAAGGTTTCACACCATGCTATCACTTTTTTGTATGAGAAAGAAATGTGGCTTTTGTTAAATAAAGGTCTGTCTGGTGAAGCAGGGACAGAAAGAACAGGCAGACTGAGAAGCAGACAGACACAGAAAGAAGATAAAAGGGAGACAGGATAGAGATGGGAAGTAGGCCATGTCAATCACATGAAGAGATGCAATGGCAGAGAGAAGTTGGCTAACTTAGAGCATAGCTGAGAGACTGCCCAAGCAAAAGGCCAACACTCATACTATATACATGTTTGTGTGTCTTTATTATTAAACCTCAAGCAGGATCCCTGAAAACCCCACAATAAATTGATATCAAATGCAAAACTTTATGTTCTAAAATTTCACCAGAAATTAGTTTTCAAAGTAGATAATGTGGGCATACATGTGTATGATTTATGATTAAGTCAGAATGTTCTGTCTTACCAGCATAAGAACTGGCTCAGATTCACCCTGAGGTATTTTATATTATTTGTGACTATTGTGAAGGGTGTCATTTCCCTAATTTCTTTTTCAGCCTGTTTATCTTTCACGTAGAGGAAGGCTACTGATTTGTTTGAGTTGATTTTATAACCTGCCACCTTGCTGAAGTTGTTTATCAGGTTTAGGAGTTCTCTGGTGCAAGTTCCAGGGTCACTTAAGTATACTATCATATCATCTGTGAATAGTGATATTTTGACTTCTTCCTTTCCTATTTGTATTCCTTTGACTTCTTTTTGTTGTCTAATTGCTCTGACTAGGACTTCCAGTACTATATTGAATAGGTAGGGAGAGAATGGGCAGCCTTGTCTAGTCCCTGATCTTAGTGGGAATGCTTCAAGTTTCTCTCCATTTAGTTTGATGTTGGCTATTGGTTTGCTGTATATTGCTTTTAGTATGTTTAGGTATGGGCCCTGAATTCCTGATCTTTCCAAGACTTTTACCATGAAGGGATGTTGGATTTTGTCAAATGCTTTCTCAGCATCTAATGAGATGATCATGTGGTTTTTTTCTTTGAGTTTCTTTATATAGTGGATTACATTGATGGATTTCTGAATATTGAACCATCCCTACATTCCTGGGATAAAGCCCACTTGATCATGATGGATGATTGTTTTGATGTGTTCTTGGATTCGGTTTGCTAGAATTTTATTGAGTATTTTTGCATAGATATTCATAAGAGAGGTTGGTCTGAAGTGCTCTTTCTTCAACCAAGCAAGTGAAAGTATGACAAGAACTTCAAGTCTCTGAAGAAAGAAATTGAAGAAGATCTCAAGAAATGGAAAGATCTCCCATGCTCATGGATCGGCAGGATTAATATAGTAAAAATGGCCATCTTGCCAAAAGCAATTTACAGATTCAATGCAATCCCCATTAAAATACCAACTCAGTTCTTTACAGAGTTAGAAAGAGAAATTCTCAAATTTATTTGGAATAACAAAAAACCCAGGATATCGAAAACCATTCTCAACAATAAAAGAACTTCTGGAGGAATCGCCATCCCTGACCTCAAGCTGTACTACAGAGCAATAGTGATAAAAACTGCCTGGTATTGGTACAGAAACAGGCAGGGAGATCAGTGGAATAGAGTTGAAGACCCAGAAATGAACCCACACACCTATGGTCATTTGATCTTTGACAAAGGAGCTAAAACCATCCAGTGGAACAAGGACAGCATTTTCAACAAATGGTGCTGGTTCAACGGGAGGACAACATGCAGAAGAATGCAAATTGATCCATTCTTATCTCCTTATACAAAACTCAAATCCAAGTGAATAAGGAACCTTCACATAAAACCAGACACACTGAAACTAATAGAAGAGAAGGTGGGGAAGACCCTCGAATACCTAGGCACAGGGGAAAAGTTCCTGAACAGAACACCGATGGCTTGTGCTCTAAGATCAAGAATTACAAATGGGACTTCATAAAATTGCAAAGTTTCTGTAAGGCAAAGGACAATGTCAATAGGACAAAAGGCAACCAACAGATTGAGAAAAGATCTTTACCAATCCCACATCCGATAGAGGACTAATATCCAATATATACAAAGAACTCAAGAAATTAGGTCTAAACAACCAAATAACCCTATTAAAAAATGGGATATGGAACTGAACAAAGAATTCTCAATTGAGGAAATGCGAATGGGAGAGAAGCACCTAAGAAATGTTCAGCATCTTAGTCATCAGGGAAATGCAAATCAAAACAACCCTGAGATTCCACCTCACACCAGTCAGAATGGCTAAGATCAAAAACTCAGGTGATAGTAGATGCTGGCAAGGATGTGGAGAAAGAGGAACACTCCTCCATTGTTGGTGGGATTGCAAGATGGTGCAACCACTATGGAAAACAGTCTGGCGGTTCCTCAGAAAATTGGACATATCACTACCTGAGGACCCAGCTATACCACTCCTGGGCATATACCCAGAAGATGCTCTAACATATATCAAGGACATATGCTCCACTATGTTCATTGCAGCTTTATTTATAATAGCCAGAAACTGGAAAGAACCCAGATGCCCTTCAACAGACGAATGGATACAAAAAATGTGGTACATTTACACAATGGAATATTACTCAGCTATTAAAAACAATGAATTTGATAAATTCTTATGTAAATGGATGGAACTAGAAAATATCATCCTGAGTGAAGTAACCCACTCAAAAAGAACATACATGGAATTATTCACTGATTATTGGATTTTAGCCCAGAAGCTTGAAATACCCAAGATTCAACTCACAGACCACATCAAGCTCATGAAGAATGATGACCAAGTGGGGGAAGGGGGCTTCAGTCCTTCTTAGAAGAAGCAACAAAATACTCAAGGGAGCAAATATGGAGACACAGTGCAGGACAGAAACTGAAGGAGGGGCCGTTTGCAGACCATTCCACCTGGGTATCCATCCCATGTGCAGTCACCAAAGGTAGAGGTTGATGTCGATGTCAGGAAGTACATGCTGACAGGAGCCTGATATAGCTGTCTCCTTAGAGGTCTGCAAGAGTCTGACATACTCAGAGGCAGATGCTCACAGCTAACCATTAAACTGATCATGGGATTCCCAACAGAGAAGATAGAGTGAAGACTGAAGGAGTTGAGAGGATTCGTGACACAGGAAAGCAACAATATCAACCAACCAGAGCCCCCAGTGTCTAGACCACCAGCCTGGGAGCACTTAGGGAGGGATCCATAGCTCCAGCTATATATGCAAGGGAGCTATATATAAGTGGGAGAAGAGAGCCTTGGTCTCATGAAGGCTGGACATCGTGGGGGTAGTATTCGAGGGTGGGGAGGTGAGGTATGGGGGAGGGTGAGTGAAAGTACACCATCATAGAGGCAAGAAGAGGAGGAAAGGGATAGGGAGTCCCTGGGAGGAAGCGGGGGGAAAAGGGGGTAAGGGGAAAACATCTGAAATGTAAGTAAAATTTCCAATAAAAAAAAAAAAAGAACTGGCTCAGAAAAGAACAAATGAAGTCACCATATAAAAAGAAGAGTGAGAAAGACCCTCCTCATTACATAGCTAAGCCAGTTATTTTTAGTGATTTGTGAGAAACAAAGAGTAGTAAAGACAACCTGTACATGTCAGTACATAGTTTGCTGGGGCAGAGATCTACCATTTATATATACAACTGCCATGCATTTGGAGAGAGATTGTGTATACACGTCTTTGTGATAAAGATGAAAGTTGAGAGGAATAGGATATAAATATCGTCAATGTACTCTGAGAATAATGTTACATTGACTAGCTATATTTAATAATAATAATTGAAAGATTGTTACAGACAGTTTACAAAATTGAAATTAAAACAGAAAGTATGAGAACTAAGTGGAAAATTTTTCTAAATTTATCTTTAAGGAATTCATTACAAGCAAGACTAAGAAGTTTTGTATTGTTTTCCAAAGTAAAAGTATATAAGATAACACATGACAGGACAATTTATAAATGAAAAGTAATAAAAATTTTAAATGATATGTAATCATTCTGTATAGTCAAGAAAGTTAAAATAAATCAATTTTTCACTCATTCTTTATTGTTTTCCTTAATTAATTTATTCATGCACTTTACATCTTTATTGATGTAAAGTCCTAGCCTTATATGTCCCCTCCCTAATACTCATTCCCCATCTCTTCAGATGTACTTAGTCATTCTTCATTTTAATTTAATTATACTTTTGTATTTCTACTTGATCACAGAAGAGGAACAGATCTATAGACTTTTCTCTTTATTCAAAGTCCTATGTGCATTTCAGGGCTCAAACAGAATCATAATATAAATACTTTTTTAAATCAAATTACTATCTAACCTTTAAACTTGATAACTACCATTTTCCTCTGTTTTGTCTGTAACCATTATGTGTGTCATCCACATGAAGTGGTTGGCTCATGGCCAGTATTGCCACATTTGTCTCTGGATTATTTTTATTTCTTAGCCATTGATTGCTACTTTGGAATGGAGCCTGTTTCAGACAAATAATCAAGAGAGTCTTTAGTCTTAGAGAGAGGGAAACTCCCACTATATGCTGCAGTTTCTTACACTTGCTGAGTCTCATTGCAGTATCTCTGTGGGCACATGTTGCTTTCCAGTGTTAACTTTATGTTTCATATGTCATGGGCAATGAGTTATCAAATTTTCCTCTTTCCCGACCCAGGGATTTCTATTAGATTACTCCTTAAGTAATTTGAATTTCGGTGTGTTCCAGTTACTCTTTTATTTCTAGCACATTTTATTTTTTTCATATAATATATGGTTTTCCATATATTACATATGGATATGGTTTTCCTTCCCTCATCTCCTACCAAATACTTCACTCTACCTACATGTAAAACTCCATACCTTCTTTATCTGTCTTTGCAGACAAATTTTCCTTTTGGAGTGTATGTCTGCTGGAAATAGGTTAGGGTTAGTTTAGGGATGAGCACTCCTGAACAGTTCACATCTTAGTGCTGGATCCTCTCAGTTTCAGATCTTTGCAGTCACTGGGAATGTTGTTACAGTTTCTGTTTGTTCCTATGAGAAACTGCCTAATTTTTTTGAAAGCCACAATTACCCTAATACTTAAAGCATACAAAGATCCAGTCAAAAAGGAAACGATATACCAATTTCTCTTCTGAAAAGGGATGCAAAAAACTCAAAAAGTACTTGCCAAAAAAATCCAATAATGAATCAAATATATTATACACTTTAATCAAGTAGAATTCATTTCAGAGATGCAAAGATGTTTCATGTACATAAGTTAAGAAATGTATTCCACCACATAAAGACAGTGAAAATGACCATCTCCTTATTTGCAGTTATACTTTTTCCCTTTTTGGTTGGATATTTTATTGATATACATTTCAAATGCTTTTCCCTTTCCCGGTTTCCCCTCTGGAAACCTCCTATCCCATCCCCTCCCCATGCTTCTATGAGGGTTCTCATCTACCTATCCACCCACTCCCACCTCACTGTCCTAGCATTTCCCTAAACTGGGGCATTGAGCCTTCACAGGACCAAGGGCCTCCCCTCCCATTGATGCCAGGTAAAGCATCCACTGCTACATATGCAGCTGGAGCCATGGGTCCCTCCATGTGTAATCAGTGGTTTGTGGTTTAGTCCCTGGGAGCTCTGGGACATCTGGTTGATTGATATTGTTGTTCTTCCTATGGAGTTTCTAACCCTCTACCTCCTTCAGTCCTTTCCCTAACGACTCCTTTGGGGCGTCTGTGCTCAGACCAATGAGAATCTTTGTTGTCTTCTATACCTATTATCCTTAGATTTGGTCTTCTCATTGTGTTCTAGATTTCCTGAACATTTTGGGTTAGGAGTTTTTGCATTTTGCATTTTCTTTGAGTGTTGTTTCTGTGGTATCTTCTGCACCTAAGATGCTCTCTTCTATCTCTTGTAGTCTGTTAGTGATGCTTGCATCAATGACTCCTGGTCTCTTTCCTAGGTTTTCTGTCTCCAGGGTTGTCTCCCTTTGTGATTTCTTTATTGTTTCTATTTCCATTTTTAGATCCTGAATGGTTTTGTTCAATTCCTTTACCTGTTTGTTTGTGTTTTCCTGTAATTCTTTAAGGGACTATATGTTTCCTCTTTAAGTGCTTCTACCTGTTTACCTGTGTTCTCCTGTATTCCCTTGAGGGAGTTATTTATGTCTTTCTTTTTTTGTTTTTATTGAAAATTTTATTTACATTTCAGATGTTCTCTCCTTACCCCATTTCCCCCCTCCCTCCCAGGAACTCACTATCCCTTTCCCCCTCCTCCTGCCTCCATGTTGGTGTACCCCCACCTACCCTCCCCCGTACCACACCTCCCCACCCTCAAATATCCCCCCCATGATGTCCAGCCTTCATGGGACCAAGGATCTCTTCTCCCACTTATATATAGCTCCCTTGCATATATAGCTGGAGCCATGGGTCCCTCCCTAAGCTCTCCCAGGCTGGTGGTTAGACCTTGGGTGCTCTGGTTGGTTGGTATTATTGCTTTCCTCATGGTCTTTCTTAAAGTCCTCTATCATTATCATAATAAGTGATTTTAAATCAGAATCTTGCTTTTCTGGTGTTTTGGGGTATCCAGGATTTGCTGTGGTTGGGGAACTGGGTTCTGATTATGCCAAGTAGTCTTGGTTTCTGTTGTTTATGTTCTTGACCTTGCCTCTCACCATCTGGTTGTCTCTGATGTTAGCTAGTCTTGCTGTCTTTGACTGGAGCTTGTCCCTTTTGTGAGCCTGTGAGCCTATGATCTTAGGTGTGTCAGTACTTTTGGTAGACCAGCTCTCTCCAGGCAGGACTTGGGTAGGAAGAGCTGTGGCACAGGGTTAACTCCAGGGCTCAGATAGAAACCAGAGGGGGCAACTACACTTCTTAAATATAAATTTCATGAGCCATGACCCAGGGTGATCCATTCCTTGTTTAAAGGAAACTATCCTTGTATGCTTTTATGAACTGTTAGACATGGTTGTATATTCTTTTAGTTCTAATTTTCTAGAAACCCAATAAGCCTTTTAATTTATTTTTACAAACTTTGTGATTAGAGACCAGAACTCAAGCCCTGAAGTCACTATGTTATATGAATGAACTTTTGAAAAGAACTCAACATAAAAAATAAGATGTAGGCAAGCTTCATAAGGCTATATGGAAGAAGTTTTGCTTTCCCTCCCCTCCATTTTTCTCCAATTACTCAGGGTCTTTGGTAACATGTCATAGGCAAATTTATTCAGAATTCTAAAGTTAGTGATTTAATATTGCCTACAACATTATTTCTTATATCAGTGTACATATAGACACATATAATCATTTGTGAATTAGAATTTCAATATTGCCTTAGAGTTAATAATAATAACCAACATTGTGAAACATTAAAGATACATTATAAAGCATAAATTATAAAGAGAAAGTCATTTAATAAAAACATATAAACACATTATTTTAAAACTGGCAAAAGCAAGGCACAAAGAGAATGGACTTGGGCAGAGATTATGCATGACTGTATTAACATCTATAAACTTGCATTCATTGGAAAAATGAGAACTGGCAGGTATGCAATATTGGAAATCAACCCAAAATGTCACATATTTACTTAGTAAAAGTCATTTCAGATGAATTATGGAAAAGAATCATAGATTCATGAAAGGTGATGTGATTTTATAATAAACTATATCATATTCTAGTCATGTAAATTAAAATCCTTTTCTTCAGAATATATATTTATAATATTTAATGATATATGGATTTTAACACTTCACCAGACACTTCATGAATGAATAAATACTGCAATTTAAGTCTGAGTTAGAAAACCAATATAAAATGGGGCATGTGAAAGAGGACCTTGACAGGACATGATATTTTTTAATGAGTCTTGAACATGAAATTTATCACAGGGAATCACACACATTTCCTTTTGACTATCTTTAGTCATACCCTTGACAAATAAGGGAAAAGCACTAAAGGTAAGGACTATTGATTGAATGTTTATGTTCCAAATTTCATACATGAAACCAAATCCTAATGTAATAGCATTAAGAAATTAAACAGTGCTTTGGGTACTACACTCTCATAAATATGATTAGTGTCCCGAAAAAATGGCCCTAAGGAGTTTGTTTGCCACTTTGACTATTGGATATATAGCAATAAAATGCATTTTCTTACCCTGCACCCTAAAATTAAACCCATTACCTTGATCTTATACATACTAATCTCTGCAACTATAAGTATTAAATTTCTGCAATTTATACCTTACTTGATTTAAGGCATTTTCATATATTGTCATCAATAGACATTTTTATTGGTCAATTTATATATAATTTAGAAAATGCACTGTGAAGATCCACTTATATTAACTATTCTGAGCTTTCAGAGTGGGTAGCTGGGACCAGCAATGACAGACAACTTTCTGGAACTTTTTCAACCACTGGGCATCATAGACGTTCATCATTGTTCATTGTTGTCTCATAGTGATTGCTGCCTTTACTGTTCTCAACATAGAATAGTAGTTGTTTTTAGTGTCATCAGATTTTAGTGGTCCAGCTCTTAATCCAAGTACCTTATCTTACTTTACTGGAGGAAGAAGTTATGAATTGTCAAAATAAACCTCATGAGGAAGTTTTATTAGAGCTGAAGCTACAGCATAAGGGGTTTTAACAGTTTAACCAGTGAGGCAGAGTGTCAGGCAAATCTTAAAAGACTTGACCTGGAATGCAAAAATGTCCCTCCCTCAGGGAGTCTCAGAAAAGTCTCTGACTAAGCTAAGAGTGAAAAAATTCAGTATGTGATGGCAAGCATTCTAATATAGAGGCCGCATCACTTTCATATGGTATTTTTTTTGTGTGTGTGTACCAAATTGACACACATTGTGTGTATGTATGTGTGTGTTTCTGTATGTGTGTGTGTGTGTGTGTGTGTGTGTGTGTAAACTTGACCCAAGCTTCTTGAGTCTTCAGGGAATAAAAACATCAATTGAGAAAATTTCTCCATCAGATTGATTATAGACAAATCTGTGGGACATTTTCTTGACTGTTAATTGATAAAGCAAGGATGAGGCTACTGGTGGAAATATCACCACTGATCAGGTGGTACTGGGTGACAAAGTCATATTGAACAAACCAGTGAGCAGCATTCATCCATGTTCTGTACTTCAGATTTTGCCTGCTAATCTTTGCATCCCTTGAATTCCATGATTTCCTTCAGTGACGAACTGTTTCCTAGAACTTTGAGAAGAAACAAGTCGTTTCTTCCTCAAGTTACTTTTAGTCATGGGTTTCTATAGAAATTAAGTTGTAGAGATATTTAAAATAATTTTAAACAGCAGCAGGTGCTTAATAAATATATGCTTAAAGTCTAAGTACTTAAATGTTTTCTTCTTTTCTAGATGTGTACCTGAAATTTTTCTACGGGTTTCACAAGAAATTCTGTTTATACTAAAAATCAAGCGATGACATTCTAGTCCAACCCTTATTATATCAAGTTCATATCAGGCACTCCAGAATTACCCTATTATTACAATTACTGACAAAAAGGGTTTATCATTAATACTTTGAGATGTAAGTTGTTAACCACTAAAATCATAGAATTCAATGGTTCTTGGACATTTTACCTCTCAACTGACAAATAAGCATGGGCTTGGGATCTTGTGTGTCCTACTCCTTTGCTAAGATTTCTTTTTCTTTTAACCTCTATACTTATAACACATCTCAAAAACAAAGCAAAGCAAAAAACGTATTTCCTAAAAGTTGTGTTAAGCTTTCTCCCTCTCTCATCAACATCAGCTTTGCTTGAACATCTTTTCTATGACAACTGAAAAGAGTCTGCTCTATCTGAAAAGATAACTGTGACAAGAAAGGAAGCCCACAACTAACATGAGCTGTGATAACAGGAGGCTACATACATGGGCAACGAGGTACACTTGTGTATGCCCAGTATACATAAGAGAGCTCACGTCCAGACCAGAGTGAATTTACTCAAGCGGGTATAGAAGAACAGGCCCAGGGCCCCACAAATCACTACATCTAAGTGTAAGTCTTTCTGTGCTGGAGTTTGTAACTATTAAGGAAATGAAAGGCCTTCTCATGAAAATGGTCAGACACCATGAGTATTGAGTCTCCATAATTGTCTTAGTGACTTGATATTGGGGGTTTACTGATGAATTGCAACAGTTCAACAGCCCTTTAAGTTTTCAGTCATGTTTTAAAAAACTCAACTCTTTATTTCTAATGAAAACTAAGCCAGTTTTCTTTCTAATACCACATATCTCCTGCACATAGAAACTAGACATATTTGGTTGATCAGGCAGCTGCTGGATGGGCGAGATCAGATTTATCTCTTCAGCACCTGTACTTCTCTGAGTTTTGGTCAAACTCAGAGCCACTATATCAGGTTTTTGATCTTGTAGGAAGACAGAAGTAATGTGTAAATCAAACATTTCTTGGGGTAGCACAGAACCAATGGGAGTAAGGTGAAAAAGCTTTGTTTCTTATCCTGAAACAATACTAATATAAACACTAATAATTATGATATCACAAAACAGATTCTTATCCCTCATGGTGTCCTTGATTTCCTGATGCCACTTGTTAATCTTTGAATGTTCTCTGGAGAGAAGTTTACAAATGAATGGAATCTATTCCATTAATGGGAGCCAGGTATCAAGATGACACATTATTTTAGAGTTAATTTATGCATTATTTTCGAGTTAGGTTCTCATCTGCAGGGAAATTTTAATTCCTCTTCTGGCCTCTTTGGGTATCTGGACATGTGTATACATACAATCACTGCCTCACCATCACACACACATACATGCACACACATACACACACACAAATATTATAGAAGAATACTTTAAAGACGAGATGTGGATGGGATGAAGACAATAGATGCTGACTAAGAAAACTACTTCTGAGGAAAACACAAATTTTCTTAGGATCTCAAAAAACATATAATCTAAACATGAGGCCCTTCACATTGTTTATAGTGAACATGGTTCATCACAGTGTACCCAGCTTCTGTTCAGAGGTCTCTTGCTTATAACACAAAGCAATATGAATTATAGGGTTGGAACTTGAAAAATATCTGGCATAGAGAAAAATGTGTTTGAGAATGAAAACTACCAAGTCAATTTATATAGATAGTGACAAGACAGCTGAATTTAAATTCGCCATCTAAGAGATGAATTAAAATATTTTAAAAATGTGGTGGATTGAATACAAAAGGCACATATATTTGAATATTTTGTTCCCAGTCAGTGCAACTGTTTAGGAAGGACTGGTATGAGCTTGTTGATTGATATATGTCACATATGGTGGGCTTTGAGGTTTTAAAAGCTCATGGCAGTCTCAGTTTGAATTATAAACTGGTCATGGTGTCTTTCTATAGCAAGAGAATAGCAACTAAGACAGAAATGATGGTTCAAATGCTTATTTTGCATACCATCAAAACATGGTTTATACAACAGCATTTTATTTATAATTTAAAACACTTATGGATGACACAATCTTTCCTGCACATTTTCCACAGCACTATTATGACTATTGATTTTGAATCTTGTTAAGGATGCTTAAATTTACTATCTATGTTTTTGTTATTCTCCTTATGCAGCTTAAGTACTCTTCAATGTATAATGCTGTTTGTAGCATATTACAGTAAATAGAATTCCATGAAACAAAGACTCCATGTGCTTCGTTTCAATGGAATTGGAGATGTAGCTACTGAAACATAATTTTTTAAATGGAAATAGTTTGAAAACCTGTAAGGCTTTTTACCAAGGCTAAATAATCTTTATTCTGCCTTGTGTGCTTTACTGTTATTTCCTCTTGTGTGTATGCATAATGCATATGCATGTGTGCTTGGATGTGTTTACATCCTTTGGGAATCAATTTTACATTCTGTATTTTGTCTTCACGATTTTCTTGATAATCTGTTAATATATTACCAGTTGCCAAATTGTTTAATATAAGATATTTAATTTTTTTCTACTTGGAAAGTTTCTGCTTGACTTACTAGAAATGTATATATTAAAATATTTACTATCCCCATTTCTTTCTACTTTTCTTCTTAATTTAACCTTTGGCCTCATCCATAGTAGGTAGCACTCTAACACTGAAATATGTCACCTGTTAATCTTTTCAAAACCTTAATCATTGATAAAACACTTAATAGGATGCTACTGTTTGTAAAAGGAACAATACATAAACATAAAAATCTTACCTTTATCTTTAGAACCTGGTACTAAAGTCTTGTTTATGGCACACATCTATAAACTCAAAGCAAGATTGTTATAGACATGTTGATGCTTGGAGCCTACCAACCAATAAGGTTGTTTAAATGCTGCCATATAGTTCAGTGAAACCATATTAAAAATAAGGTATAGTTGTCACTCAAGAAATGATCTAATATTGACCTCTGGTGTCCACATGTACCACATATACACATAGTGCAGGTACACTATGAAGCCACACATATGAATGCACATACTTACATACTTACATACTTACACATATTTCACATAATATACACATACACACAATGAGAGAGAGAGAGAGAGAGAGAGAGAGAGAAGCAGAAACACATAGAATAGCTGTAAATTGAGTTATTGAGTTAAATGCAATGAACTGCTCATTCCAAATAATATTTATGAAGATGTTGACTTTGAAATAATGATACATTGTTGATAAATTATTTTAGAGCCATATATTGAGTCAAATAACTGAAAAATGTAAAATATAGCAAACATATTAAACTATAGGACACAAGATTTCCTAAACAGTTTTCTGAATTATCTCAAAGATAAATTCATATTTATATCCTAAAATCTTGTTTTTAGCAGATTTAATTATGATTTATTTGCTCTTTGATCATAATCATAAGCAATGTTTTGATCTGTAAAGCCAGTAGGAAGCAAGCCATAATATCAGACTTTTTTAATTTAATTTTTATTAAATTTATTAATTGCATAACTGATTGTGTTTTTTTTTTTGTCTTTTTAACTTTGAAATATTTTGTTGTTAAAATATCTTTGGTTTATTGTTATGGGAATGCACATGGACACATATGTAAGTGCATGGACACATGTTATGATGTGCATATATGCACTCTGTGAGGACACCTGCAGAGGACAGTGCTTGTCTTTCATCATGAGCTTCTGAGGATGAACTCACCTCTTTCCCCATTTATTGTCATTCCCTTATATCTGAAGAGCCATGTGTAGTCTGATTGTGATCTCCTTAAAGTTAAATTTAAGAAATAAAACATTTACTCAAACAAGAAACATTTTTCTTTCATCATGTGACCTATACTGCCTATTTTATTATATAGGTTATTTCTTTGATGTGTAGAAGGTTTCATTTTGATAAACCCATATTTGGTTAATCATAATATTGTTATCAATGTAACATCTGAAATCCATTGTCAACCATGCCAACTTACTACTGCTTTGACTACTGTCCCACCGTGATATGCTTTTTTAAAAAAGAAAAATAGAGAATCTTAATCACTTTTTACAAATTATTAGTACTTTCATAACTGCAAATAAGGTATTTTGATCATTTTCAGCTTGCCTCTCACTCTTGTCAGATTCATTCACTCTTGTCTACCCATCACTTGTTCCTTGTTTTCTTTTCTTCTTTTTGTTTTAAATCCTTCAAGCATAGTCTGCAATGAATGTCTAGTACTTGTTCTTTAACCTTCGCTGACACCATTGTACCAGTGGGCATGTCTTGAAAAGCATAGTAGAACTTTTCAAATGAGCCCTCCATATCCTAATAGTCTTTGATTTTGTAGCTATGTGAAACAAACTCTACTGCTCAGTATCAATCTAGAGGAAACATTAAATACTTGATGAATATTATCTATCTATAACAAGCTCCTTTTATCCTTATATTTCCAAATCATTTCTATAGTAATCAAAAGTATGAAATAAGATATTTCTAATCTGAAAAGATTGTTTTACTTTTGATTTGTGTTGAGAAAAATAGTGGATCTTACAAGAATAAAATATCTAAGCAGGGGAACATGGAACTAGTTGTTTAAAGCAGCACAGGAATCCTGGTTTTTGTCCTAGCCAGGACAAGTGATTTATTAAGGAATCTTCAGACTCCATGTTTCTCCATCCATGGTTGTATTGCACCTTGATTTAATAAATTCTGGACTCACTATAATTCACTAATAATCAAGTATATGAGAAGTAATATTTATAATCTGAGAAGGTTGTTTACTTTTAATTTATTTTTGTTGAAAAATAACAGATCTTATAGTAACAGCATATGTCGAAACAGGAGATCATTGAACTAGTATTATTGTAAGTATCATGTGATTCTTTTCCCTTTCAGGCTAAGTGATTTATTAAGTTATCTTCTACCTCTATGCTTCTCTGTCCTAAGTTTGTATCATAACTTGATTGAGAGATTCTGGAAACACTTTCTAATAGGAAATGTCCTACCAACCTGGATTACATATTGAAAATCAAATGAGAGAAAACTATGATTTGTTATCTTAATTTTTAAATCTAATAATATTTTCAAATACATAACTGATTATCTTTTCTTTCTCTGACTTTATATAAACAGTGAATATCACATATATGAAGTTATTTTGCTATTTTTAAACACTGCAGTATACACTTTTACAATATTTAATTTTAAGTATTTTCTAATTTCCACTACAATTTTCTTCTTGATTAGTGGTTGATGTAATAATGCTGACTTTATATTTTTATTATTTATGATATCGTTAACACTAACATTATATTAAAGTCTATTTAATCATGTTTAATCTAATAATTTAATGAGTTTTTCCATATTCATTACATGTTCAATAACTGTTATAGTATGAGATTTATTAAGATAGCAAATATAAGTTTTTTCAAAAAATTTGAATACTTCTGTTCTCTTTGATTATTTAGCTAATTTAAAGGGTCACTAAAGGATATCCTATGATTTATGTTGATGGGCTTTATATGAATACTAGTAAGATTATGATTTTAGCAATAACTGCCTTTTCTTCTGTATAGCCTAGATATATAACCATTGTTAGGTGACTTAATTATTTAAACATATTTAACCTTTTATCTCTGAAAACTAGGTTTGAACTATTTTATTTTCACTTATGCAGTAAAAGATGACCCAGGTATCAGATGTTATTGCAAACAAACAATACTGTCTTTTTGAGTCACACACACACGTCTTGTAACATCCCGTTCTTAGTTGATACCTGGTTATTGTTAAAGAATTCCTATGTTTTTCCTCCAGTTTCTTTTTTTACTTCACAGTTGGTGACAAAGATTGAATTCTCATAGTCCAGTGATAGTTTCAGAGGCAGAGATCAACAGCTTACAGGGAAGTAAATTAAAATGTATGAAGAAATTGGCTCTGGGATCCTAGCCTTTCAGGATTTCCTTTTAGCTATCCTCCTTTGTGTGCATGATAGGATTTGCCTCTCCGCTCCTGTTGTATGAGACACTCTGAAAAATAATTCATGATTTCATGAAATTTGACAATGGCCCTCAAGGTTAATGTCAACTTCAAGGTTTATTTATATCTGTGATATAGCTTTCTTTAAGTTTTTAGCTTTTAATATCTATCTATCTATCTATCTATCTATCTATCTATCTATCTATCTAAATAAATTTAAGAATATATATATTCATAAATTAATTTAAGATAGATTTTAGCATTTAATTTAGTCTTCATATACATCTTAGAAAGCAACTAAGACAATAATCTTAGGAAAAAGATTGCCTTATAAACAGTGGAATATTTTCATGTAAATCAGATTCCATCCTTCTATTTGTTTATACCATTATTCACCATACCAAAGTAAAACTAAATTGTCTTCATTTTTAAAAAAAATATTTCATAGATATTCGATATCCCTTAATTATACTGAAATAATTGGTTATATTGATATATTTCTGAAATTTTCTATAAATGTTATCACAGAATCTCAAATACAAATGCATGTAAACTTAATTAAGCATTGACATTTCTTAGAGACATAGTTTCACAACTAACTTTCTGATTCTCTCTGTCTTCCAATATTTTGGAAGTACCTCCAATGAACGTTGAGTTTTAGGTGCAGACATATGGTGCAGATGCATCAGTTGTGTTAGGTCTCACTACTATACATTTTTAATGGTTGCAATTTTCTGTAGTTATCTCTGTTGTCATTTGCAAAGAAGAGTTTCCTTGATGAGGAGTAAGACCAACAAGGATGCCTGAAGATGATCTGAACAAAGACAATACTAATATGCATGTTAAGGGGACAAGTGGAAAGATCATGAGCATTGTTGAAAAAAGGGATATAGGAACTAAGGAATGAAGAGAGATAAGAATAAGTCTACCCTAGGAAAGAGCAAACCTGATGTTTATCCAATAACAAATGGTTTTATATTTCTAAACACACACACACACATACACACACACACATATACACACTCACACACACACAATATAAATGCATCAATACCATAAAAATGAGGTCACAAGTTTGAAAGAGGAAAAGAAGGAAAAATGAGAGGACTTTAAGGAAGGAAAGGGGAGGAGGATTAGGTTATTACATTATAATATAAAATAAAGCATAATATTAGAAAAAAATTATACATGAACTAAATTGTTTAAGCAATTACTGATTTAGAACTTGAATTTTTCTATAATCTTTTTCTAGTGTAAACAATATAATACTCAAAAAATTAAAATTTCGTGTTGTAGAAGAACTTTAATATAGCAACTTGAGTGTTTTGTCTAGAAAATAAACAAACACTTACCCCCAACCAATGTAGGTAAGTTCAGATTGTAGAAGGAAGCTGTCAATTATGAAAGTGACATCTATAGTGGGGCCAACAAAGTAGTGAATCAGAGAAAGATTTGACAGAATGAATCAGAAGTAGGAAATGCCAACTCTTAGAACAGACAGGAAAGAGACTCTACTGAAAGGTAATGCAGGGGACAACTTGTTCCTGTCTGCAAGCAGAACAGTATCATTAATAGTTTTAGGGATTGGTGCTTGCCCATGGGATGGATCACAAGTTGGGCCAGTTATTGGCTGGACATTCCCTCAATCTTTGCTCTAATCTCTGTTCCTGCATTTCCTGCAGACAGGATTAATTTGGGGTTTAAAGTTTTGTGGGTGGGTTTATGTCTCTATTGATCCACTGGAGTTCTTCCCAGGCTACAGGAGGTGGCCTCTTCAAGATAAATGTCCCTAATGTAGTAAATCACAGCTAAGGTCACCCCAATTGGTTCTTGGGTGACTCCTTTGTCCCAGGTCTCTCTCTTGTCTTGAAAATGCCCCCCCCCCAATTCCTAATCCCTAATTGCAGACTTCCATTCTTTTTTTTGGCGATCTAGCCCTCTCTCCTGTCCTTCCCCATGCCTGATCCTGAACCCTCCATTTCATTCTCCATCCCTTTTCCCAGCAGGTTCCCTCCCTCCATCTTCCTATTTTGATTGTTTTATTCCTCCTTCTAAGTGAGAAGCTTCCTCACTCAAGTCATCCTTCTTGCTTAGCTTCGTTGCATCTGTGGAGTGTAACAAGGTACATACATTTTAGGACTAATATCCACTCATCAGTGAGAATACAACATTCCTGTCCTTTTTGGGTTACTTCACTTAGGATGATATCAACTTTATCCATTCTTTAGCTGAAGAACAACTAGGTTGTTTCCAGTTTCTGGTTATTTTTAATAAATTTCCTATAAACATAGTTGAGCAAGTGTCTTTTTAGGATGTTGGAGCATCTTTTGGGTATATGCCTTGAGTGGTACAGCTGGGTCTTGAGGTAGAATTATTCAGTTTTTCAAGAAACTACCAAATTGATTTTCAAAGTATTTCTACAAGTTTGCACTCCCACCAGCAATAAAGACATGTTTCCTTACCAGCATGTGCTATTTCTTGAATTTTTTTATGTAAGCCATTCTGATTGGTATAAGATAGAACCTCAGAGTTGTTTTGATTTGCATTTCCCTGATCACTAAGGACTTTGAACATTTCCTTAAGTGCTTCCTGGTCATTCAAGATTCCTCTCTTGAGAATTCTCTATTTAGTTCTTATCCCATTTTTAATTGGGTTATTTAAGTTGTTGGCCTGTAACATATTTAGTTCTCTGTAAATTTTGGATATTAGCCCTCTGTCAGATGTAGGGTTGGTGAAGATTCTTTTCAAATCTGTATGTTGTTGGTTTGATTGGCCCTATTGACAGTGTCCTTTGCAGTTTCATGATATCAATAAAATGAAAATCAACACATTGGAAGCATATAAATAAAAGAAACAGTTAAAAAAAAAAAAGCCCAAGAAAAGACACAAGAATCAGAGACCCACTTATTCACACTCTCAGGGATTCCATAAAAACAGTAAACTGGGAGCCATGATAGAAGCATCAAGGACTTAATGCAGGCTCATATAGGCCACATACATGCCACTTTAGTCTCTGTGAGTTTGCATGAACTTCAATTATGTTGATTTAGAGGGCCTTGTTATCTTGGTTTCCTTCACCCTCTCTGGTTCCCAAACCCTTTCTGCATACTTTTTTCTCAGGTTTTCCAAAGCTGTAAGGGGAGATATTTGATGGAGACATCCCATTTAGGGGCTGAGTATACTGGGGTCTGTCACACTTTGCCTAATGTCTATCTATGAGTTTCTCTGTTTGTTACAAGCTGCTGCAAGACAAAATTACTCTAATATGATTGTGCAAGTCACTAATCTTTGACTATAGACGAATGTTCATATGAGTAATTAAATACTCCTGATTTTTTTTCCTTTTGTAAAACAGTAGTATTTGGTTTTGATCTAGGTGCCAAGGCAATCTTGTTTCATGTTCTTTGTCAGTTACAAAGTGCCCAAGATGAGTTCATAGGTTGTATCTACTATGATAAGTTTCTATATTACTCCTCAAATCAACCTTAATTTCAGGTCTCTCCCATTTATCTCTTCCTCATCTTCCTTTTATATACCCTCGTGGCTGTCCTGATGGAGCATCACTCCATTCATCTGTAACTATCTATTCTACTGTCCATTTTATTTACTTACTTTTCAGATGTTATGCTCTTTCTCCATTACCCCCCTCCAGAAACCCCTTATCCCATCCCCCCTCCTCCTGCTTCTATGAGGATGTGTCCCCACGTATCCATCTATTCCAGCCTCCCTGCTCTGGGATGGCCACACTTCCTGGGACCAAGGCCTTCTTCTACCACTGATGCCCAACAAGGCCATCCTCCACTACAAATACAGCTGGAGCCATCGGTCTCTACCTGTGTGTTCCCAGGCTGACGATTTATACCCTGGGAGTTCTAGTTGTTTTGTATTGTCACACTCTCCATGGGGCTAAGACTTACATATTGATTGACATCTTCTTGAGGAACTGCCACACTGTTACTCAGAGTAGCTGTAAAAGTTTATATTCCTACTGGCAATGGATAACAGTTTCTGATCCTTCACATCCTCAGCAGCAGGCACTGTCACTAGTATTATTGACTGTATGTTTTAAGGAGTATAAGATGAAATCTCAAAGTAGCTTTGATGGTTAAACATGTTTGATAAATCTTTATTTTTCTCAGCCAATTGATATGTGTCTTTTGAAAATTCTGTCTACATCTGTACCTGGCTATTTCACTGCATTGTTTTCTCAATATCTATTTTTCTTTAGTTGTTTATGTATTTTGCAATTAAGCCTTTTTATTAAATATGTAGTTGATAAAAATCTTTTCTTTACCCTTTCTCTTTCTTTTTTTCTTTTTTTCTCTTGTTTTTTTTTCAAGGCTTAATATTTTATTTTCTAAAAGACAGTATTCTATAGACACAAACTTTTCTACCTGGCTTCCTTGATCTCTGAAATAATAACTCAGAGACTTCTTACATATGAAAGAATGCCTAGGCCAATTGCCTTGGTTCATTTCCACTAGGTCATAATTCAATTATTCCATTTAAACTAGTCTAAGGTAAACTACTTCTTCAGTTTCATGCAACTGCTTTCTTCTGAGTTCAGTGCAAAGTCTTTTTTCACCTGATACTCTTCCAGACTTCTCCCTCTGTACTGAAATTTGCCCTCCCAATATCCTGTCTCAGCTAATAAGCCAGCACCATTTTATTGAGATTTGATGTTCCCCTATATTGCCCAAAAGATTTTATCTACAGTATCCTTTGCTAAACAGAAGATGTTCAATTTTATGAGGTCACACTTATTAATTGTTGATATTAGTACTTGTGTTAATGGTGTTGTGTGTATAAAGTCTTTTTATTGGCTGAGGAGTTCAAGAATATTCCCCACAGTCTTCAGTGTATCTGGTTTGGTATTGAGGTGTTTGATCTAATTTAAGTTTATTTTGTCTATAATAATCAATACTGACATATTTGAATTCTTCTATGTACAAAGGTTAAGTTTGACCTGTACTATTTGCTGAAGATGCTGTCTCTTACCTAATGTGGATTTCTCATGTCGTATCAAAAATAACTTGTTTATAGGTATGTGGTTTAAGTATTATAAGACTCTAGTGAGCAGAGCCTAAGTTTACTGGAGACCCCTGAGAACTACACAGACACCAGAGATCGCTGCAAAATGCAAGGGGAATTTTATTCCAATGCATTGAGGTCACTTCATTCTCAAAGGAGGAAGGACCCCAAATTTCTGAAGCACACACCTTTTGTACTTTAGCATAGGCAGACTTTAGCAACAGCAAAACTTGCCTAAACCTAATTGGACACTTTGCTTAGCCTCTAAACTTTTGGCCACACTCATTCAGGCAGTTATTTCTGGTGGATTATGTTTATTTAAGGCTGTAGAGTACACAGCTGGGCACTAATCAGTACATTCTGCAGTTTTTCTCTGAATATTTTTTTTTAAACTTTCTCCCTGTTATCAGGAACAGCCTGACCAGCAGGGTGGTTGTGTCTTTAATTCATTCATGGTCTCACAGTCTGTGTATACTATTAGACTCCATGTCTTTTTTGTATGTGACAATACCATGCTATTTTCACTATGATAGCTCTATAGTACAAAATTCAGAATGGTAATTGGTCCTATACGTCTTTCATTATTCAGTATTGTGTTAACTAGTTTAGTTTTTTTATATAAAGCTAACAATTACTCCTTCAAGATAGATGAAGGTTTGTGTTGAGATATTTATGGTGATTGCATTGAATATTTAGAGTTTGGTAGGGTAGCCATTTTTCTTATATCGATCTGTCAATCCATGAGGATTGGAAGTCTTTCTATTTTATAATATTGCCTTCAATTTCTTTCTTCATTGTAATGAAGTTTTTATCATATAAATTTTGACTTGCTTCTTTAGAATTACCCCACTCTATTTAATTTGACTATATTGGAAAATATACTAACTTTTTTCCCTCAGTCCATTTTTTATTTGTATATAGGAATGCTATTGATGTTTGTGAACTAAGTTTGTACCTAGCTAACACCCTGAGAATGTGTATTAGCAGTGGGTGTTTCCTGATGGCATTTTGAGTCACTTGTGAATACTATTATATCATCTGTAAATAAAGATAGTTTGATCTCTTCTTTGCCAATATGTATCCAATGGATCTCTTCAATTATCTTATTGCAGTTCTATATGAACTGGCGAGAGACTATAAAACCCTGTCTAGGGTTTTAGTAGGATTTCTTTCATTAGGATTGATTTATTTCTTGCCATTTAACTGTCTACGAGTTCGCTATAAACTGTCTCTGTCATATTATGGTATGTGTCATGGATCCTTGATTGATGTAGAACTTTTATTATGAAGGGGTTGTTAGATTTTATCAAACATCTTTTATAAATCTAATGAGATCATTGATCATGTGCTTTTGTCCTTTCAGATAGTTTACATGGTAGTTTATACTTATCAATTTATGGACTTGAGTTATCCCTGATCTCTGGGATGAAGTACACTAAGTTACAAAGGGAAAACAAATTTATGTACTCTTGTTTTAAAGTAAATTTTATTCATGAGACATAATTGTTATCTTACTGCTGATTAATTTCACCTTGGTTCAACTCAACTGTTGAGGCTCAAATTCTCTCCAAGCTTACAGATTCAAATTGGATCCTCTCAACTACTCACTGAATTGCTCTACTTGGGAAAATGGCCTCTAAGTTCCATGAACTGAACTTGTACTGACTGTAGGAACTGAAAGGAACTAAATGAAACTACACAAACTCAACTTAGCTGAACTATATTCAACTGAACTTCACCGAATTGCACTGAACTTAACACAGAAAAACTCTACTGCGTAAGAGAACTCAACTGAACTGAACTCACTTATCTGTTCTCTCTTTATGCTGCTCTGAAGTAGCCTCTCCTGTATGCTTCCATAAGTGTTGCACATATCATATCTTTGAGTTATCTGTCAAATCTTTTTCTGATTTGTGACTCTGTCTACCCCTCAAATAGAAATCATTTTCAAACATAGCTGTTTCCTTCTACAAACTAATCTTACCTTCACTGTTTGGGATTAGAGGTGTGTAATAAGGCTATCTCTGTATTTCCATCAGAGAGACTAAAGGTGTGTTATTCCAGGTGGATCAAACAGACATGGAAGATACTTGAATGTTATTCCTTGTCAGAGCTGATATGTTGATAAATTAAAAATCCTCTAAACTCTTGGATTCGGTTTGAAAGTATTTTATTTATCTTTTTTGCACCTATGTTTCAAAGTGAAAATTGACTGCAATATTTATTATTTGCTAGGACTTCATTTGTTTTGTGTATCAGGATAACTGTGACCTCATAAAATGAATTGGACAATATTCCTTTTGCTTATATTATGTGAAATAATTTGAGAACTATGGCATTAGTTCTTCTTTAATGTCTGGTAGAATCTTGTGCTCAAGCCATCTGCTCCTGTATATTTATTTTTTGTCAGAAGAATTTTAATTACTGCTTCTACTTCACTAGGGGTTATAGCTCTATTTAATTTGCTTAACTGGTCTCAATTTAATTTTGATAAGTGGTATATACTGAGAAAATTACCCATCTCTTTTAGAATTTTTTATGTTTGTATACGTTTTGTATTCAATTTATTCAATTTTCAAAAGTTCTTGATTTCTGTCTTGATTCATTTTTTTAAGTCATAATATGTACACTTTCCTCAAGATACTTTCTGGTTTCTTTTCTACAGTTGTTCATATGCAGCTTAAATTCATTGTAGTAAAATGTAGTGTGCTATTTCAATTTTCTTGAATCTGTTGAATGTTTCTTTGACTATGTGGCCAATATTGAAGAAAGTTCGATGAGGTGCAGAGAAAGAAGTATATTCCTTTATGTCAGTAAAAAAAAAGTCCTGTAAATATCTTTTAGGTCTATTTGATTTCTAAGTTCAGTTTTCTCAGACATTTCTTGGCTTTGTTTTTGTCTGGTTGATCAGTCTTTTGGGGAGAGTGGAGTAGTGAAGTCTCCCACACACATTGTATGACAATAAATATGTTCTATAAAATGTAATAGTGTTTCTTTTACAAACGTGGGTCTCCTTTTGTTTGGGAAATGGATGTTAAGAATTATCCTCTGGTGAATTGTTTCTGTAATGAATATATAGTTTAGTCCCTATCTTTTCTGATTAGCTTTGGTTTTAAGTCTATAGTGGCAGATATTAAAAATGCCACACCAACTTGCTTCTAGAGACAAGTAAGAGCAGTGATTGTTGATTAGTTCTATTTTGTGTAGTATGTGTGTGCGTGTTTGTGTGTGTGTATGTATGTATGTATGTGTGTGTATATGTGTGTGTAGGTGTTCGTGTGTTTACCTGTGTCTTTCCCCATTTTTAAAATAGGCTTTTTGGGATGATTCATTACCTGCATTTTCTTTGAGGTATTTAATATTTTAGATTGTAGCTTTCCTTTTAGTACCTTTCATAGGACTCAATTTATAGATATATATTGCTTGTTTCTGCTTTGAATTGGAATGTCTTTTTTCTTTCTTTTTTATTGGATATTTTATTTATTTACATTTCAGATGCCATCCTATTTCCACATTTCCCTTCCCTAGAAACCCTTTATCTCATCCTCCTCCTCCTTTTTGCTATTATACCATTATAATTACATGCAAGTATTAAGGTCAGTTCTAAGTTGATGAACTAGCAAGACAATAGATGCAAATAGTCAAGGAACAAGCAAGACTTTAAACACGAATAGTCAAAGAACAAGCAAGGCAATAAACATAATTTCATGAACACTTCCATGATCACTTATTCTAAGGGCTTATTAGGATGACCAAAATATCTGAGTCTACTTCCCTGTCCTAGCCCAAAGTCATTTTCATGTCTAAAGCCTACTTTTTTGTTCTAGCCTAAAATTTATATTCCTATCAGAAATTACTTCTTTGTTCTAGACTAATGTTGGACTCTTGCCTGAAGCCCACTTCCTTGACCTTGGTCAATGTCATATTCTTGCCAACCAGCCCATTTGCTTGTCCTTGGCACATGTCAGATTCTTGCCAAGCAGCTCCAAAAGTTCTCTGCCTCTCCCCCTTTTATATTTCATGAACAAGACTGAGCCTGTCTTAGGTCATGATGACAAGAATGCCTTTCTCACCTGTCATGGAATATGCATTATCAAAAGCAAAACACTTCTCTCTTAGGTTGTTTAGGCTCTGTGCTGAATCTTATCTCTCCTTGGCTTGCCAGTCTGCTAATTTAATAACTCTCTCTGGGGGTCCATTTTCAGTTTCAAGCCATGAACTTTGGCTGCCAATATATTGATGTTGTTAAAGACAAACTTTAACATGATAGGCAGGAATAAGAGTATTTCCAGGACAAAAAAGGGCTAGCATGATCAAGCAATATATGGCAGTCTTGAAGCTTGACCAAAATGGAAATACTGACCTCAGGCCATGGGTAATTTTATCATCTATCTCTGCCTCATCAACACTCAGCAAAGCAGCACAGCATTCTTTAAATTCAAAATCTCACTATCCAAAGTTATAATATCCAGAGAGGTGTTAGAATTATGCCAAATTCACTGCAAGTGCCTTAAACTTTTTTCTAATTATAATGACTACCACTGTAAATTTTAGAGTCTGAACAGCTAGCATATGAATACACATGGAGGGACCCATGGCTCCAGCTGTATATGTAGTGGAAAATGTCATTGTTGGGCATCACTGGGAGAGGAGAGCCTTGGTCCTTTGAAGGCTGGATACCCCAGTGAGGGGGATTTGAGGACAGAGAGGTGGGAGTGGGTGGATGGATGGAGGCACACCATCATAAAACAAGGAGGAGGGAGGATGGGATAAGGGGTTTCCCAGGGGGTGATAACATGTGAAACATAGATAAATAAAGTATCCAATAATAAAAAAGAGGAAAACAAACAAAGAAAATACAGGAACTGTCTATTGTAATCGAGCATTTGAGACTTTTTGGCAGCAATTTAATATTACCCATATTACTGGGATTTCTTATAATTGTCAAGGACAAGGGACTGTGGAAGGGCTCATGGAAATTTAAAGCAATATCTTCATAAAATAAAAAAGGGGGAGGTATATGCCTGTACACCACAAATTTATTTAAATCATGTTTTTTTTTTTTAATTTTAAGGTTTTTTGTTTTTTGTTTTTTAATTTGAATGACAAAGAACTCTCTGATCAGGTTCTATGGCACTCTACAACTAGGCATACTTATGCATAGATGAAAGGGAAGGATCCATTTACTGGCATATGGCATAATTCCGATCAGGTATTTGATATAAGGAAGAGGGCATGCTTGTGTTTTTTCTGCTAGGACGCTGAAGTAGCATGGTGGCTGCCAGAGTGATGGGTGAGACAGGCTGATGTCAGGACAAAGAATGATGCTGATCTGTGAGCTTGCTGAGTGCCCTGACAATGGTGACTTGTAAGCTATATTGGACATATTTTCCTGACCCAACATTGCTTACCTATACCCCTGATGGGACAGGCTTCCTTGCCTCAAGATTTTAGACCTTGTGGAACAGAGAATCAAAAAGAGAAGTTATAACACCTCTTGTATTTTTCTTTAATTACAAGTTATTCAGACTCAGTCATAGACTGGTCTAGAAATCAATCCAATCCTTGGAAATAACAGTCTTCATTTGGAAGTCTGGTTCTGGACATTTTCAGAGACATATTTGTAAGTAAGCTGCAGTTCTTTATCATATTATATTAGCAAGAGATAAAGTTGGGGCAGGATCTGGATTTCAACAGTTCCTGGGATGGAGGGGGGAAATGGGGTAAGGAGAGAACATCTGAAATGTAAATAAAATTTCCAATAAAAAAAAGAAGCTAAGCCAGTAGCTAAGGCTTAGTTTTACAAAGTACTAATAAGAAAAGAAAAAAAAATAAAAATAAATAAATAAACAAGTGTTAGTACATGTAGTAAGGCTCTTGTAATTACCAACTTAAAATTACTTTTGTTTCTTCTACAGTATTTAACGTATTTTGCATTGATTGTATACTTTCTAATTGTGTTAGTGTGTTGAAATCTGGCATGTCAGTTAAAGAGGTCTATCTATCAGCCTTTTTTTTTTCCCCTGAGTATTTCAGAACCTTGATCTTCTGAAAAAAGCTTTCAAGTACTGGAAGAAGTGATTCAGGTTTTAAACAGAAGTAAGAGGGTAGTGTCCTTGATTATTGCCAGTATAACAGCTTTAAGTACATTAATTGCTAGCACCACTGCTTCTGCAATTTCTTTGACACAAGAAGTTAAGACAGATACTTTTGCTAATCATTTAGCAAAAATGATACTAATGTGTTGAGTATACAAGAGGATTTAGATAGGCATTTGGATCAATGGATTGATACTCTTTATCCTATTCATATTATTGGAAGGAGGTTCAGAATTAAAGAATAAGGAGCCATCTTGAGTGTCATGACAAATAACATTGGATTCATGTTAGTTATAAAATTTATAAAAGTTATAACGTGGAATGTACTTTTTTCATCTACTATTATAAATATTTTGCTGGATGTAATAGTCTTGCCTAACCTCTTTGCTCACTGAGAGTCTGTGGGACATCTCTCTGGGCTCTTCTGATTTTTAGATTCTCCATGGGGAAGTCTGATGTTCTTATAGTTCTGTCTTTATATGTTAGTTAACCTTTTTAACATTTAAGCTTTCAATATTTTTTATTTGTTCTGTAGGTTTAATGTTTTGATGATTATGTGCTGAGGGGAGTTTCTTTTCTGGTTCATTCTATTTGGTGTGCTGTGCTTCATGTACCTTTGAAAGGTATCACCTATGTAGTGAAATATTCTCCAATGGTTTTGTAGTAAATACTTTCTGTATTTTACCTGGTTTTCTGCTCCTGTGTTTCTATAATTCTTAGATTTGGTATTTTTATAGGATCCTATATTTTCTAGAAATTTTGTGTCAGTGTTTTAAATGTAATATTTACTTTGATAGAGCATTACATGTCTTCTTTCATGTTTTCAATACCTGAGATCTTCTTCCTTCTTTTATATAATGTGTATTAGGCTTTCAGCAAATCTTCTTTTTCCAATTCCTATTTTTTTCTCCAGGTTTTGCTTTGTGGTTTCTTTGTTGTTTATATTTCTACTTTCAGGTCTTCATCTGTTTTAGTCATTTGCTATCATATTTTTTTTATAGGTTTCTCTAAGGAATAGTTTCATTTGGCATTTAAGTACCTTTTTCATATTCATAAATCCTATTTTAAAGTCTTTGCCTTATGCTTCAGCAATACTGAAATACTCAGAACCTATTGTAGTTGGGTTCCTGGGCTCTAGGGGAGACATATTTTTCTAGCTGTTATCAATTGTATTTCCATGCTGGTGTCTATGCATCTGGGGCATAAAACCTGGATTGTAGTTCTAGGTACTGATGTCTGGTCTTGTCTATTCTGTTTGGATATTTTATTTGTTTTCAGTTGCTCTCTCTAGTTCTTAAGTTAGTGTAGTAGCCTTGAGCTGCCCAATAGATTGGGGATCCTTATAGTTATGGCCACTGTGACTCCTATGTAAAATTTGTTTCTGGATATTGGGAGTTGAGTCTTAGGAATGGAGATGCCCTGGGTGTTGGTCCACAGGTATGAAAGTATTTGTGTACTCTCCTCAGAGTGTGGCCAAAGAATAAGAAAAGTCACAGTGTACAGTTTGCTACAAAGCTGTACATATGATTTGGAGACTGGTTATGGAAGAGAGAAGAAGGAGCATTGAAGATCTGAAGCCCACCTCACTAATTCACTAGTCTTCACAGAGAAAGCATGCTGGAACTGGGGGTTAGGATAAACAGGATGACTAGGAGGATTGTTGGAGGAGAAGGTTAGTGTGACATCTGAAGATGGCAGAATAGAGTAGGAGTAGTCAACAGCAGGTGGTCTTCTTTAGAGCTGGAGATTGAGATTTAGCAGATTGGATTTGGAAGAGAGGACAGAGCGTGAGGATCTGCAGTTCTGGCTAGTTCTTTCCTCTCCCTGAGTAAAATGAGGCTTCACAGGGAATGCTTTCTTGATGTACTAAGATAAAGAGATTAGTGTGGCAAATAATGCTTTGAGGGAAGACCCTGAAAATCTCTACATGTGAGGAACTTGGTTGCCAAGTCCTATCGTAATAAATCACTTTTTAAAAAAGTATTCAAACCCTTAAAGAAAATGTGAATAATGTCCAAATTGACTGAAAAATCATTCAGCATATTGACACCAGAAAATCTAAACTTAATTTAAAAAGATACTCCAAAAATTCTAGACAGCATTGTTGTGGCAATTATTTAGATCAGCCTCTAGCTCAGGCCGACTATGTAAGCTGCAGTGGCTCTGCCTAGCCCAGCTGCCATGTTTCTTGGCCCGAGGCCATGTGCACGCTGCAGCTAGAACCGGCCACAAGAAACACCAACCCTGCCACCCACTAGATGCCAGCATGAGAGATGGCTCTGCCAATACTCCATGCTGTCTCCGCAAGGCAGGGTATTGCCCAGACCATTCCGCCATCCATGAGGGCCCAGTAAGACAATGAGACTCTAATTCTTATAGATTAATCAAAGCTTATATATTTGGCAATGATCACTAATAAGATACCCATACAATCAGAAGTGTAACCCAATACCCAACCTAGGTATACCAACTACCTTTGACTGCTACAGACATGTGAACATCTGTCTCCATCGCTCCTACATCTCTGCTCTCTCTCACTCCTCCTCTTCCTTTTATCTCTTCCTCTCCAAACTCTTCCCACCTTAGCTCCTCCTACACAGCATTATTACAAATATACTTGAATTGCCAGAAGTTTAGGGTGTTTGTAGTAATGAAAATATACGCTCCTATTCATTTTGATCTGAAACCAGTGTAAAATTTACAGTAGCGAATACAGTGTCTCAATGTTAAAAATAAAAGAAAGAAATGACAAAGTAGTGGATTAGCTTTGGTAAAAGAGATAAAAAATTAAACAGATAAATAGAAACGTTTAGTCAAACCACGAAGAGAAAATAAAATTATAAAAGGAATGTTAGTGTAATAGTTTTCAACTCTTATAAACTTCCACTTGTACAATTTGGAGACAACTGCTCTATGGTAATCAACTATAGACTATACACTTGCAGCTATTACGATTAAAGTTCTCTTACTGTGTTTATAAAACAACACATGGAAAGTTGATATGGATAGAGACACAGATGATAGAAATAAAGGAGGAGGGAATCATTTTGATGAAGTGACTCAGCAAGTAAATATGCTTGCAGGTAAGCCTTACTACCTGAGACCAGCTACTGGAATAACATAGTAGGAGAGAATTGACTTGTACGATTTGGATTTGTTCTGTTTGGTGTCTGCCTCTCACTCCTATATTATAGCATTATTTGTTTGTAATTAATAAAATAAAGGAAATGGGCTGCTTGGCAGGAGGCTGATGTTAGCCAAAGACAAGAAAGTGGGCTTCAGACAGGATTCTGACATTAAACTAGAACAAAGAAGTAATTCAGGCAGGAATATAAATATTAGGCTAGAACAAGGAAGTAGGCTTCAGACATGAAAGTGACTTTGGGCTAGGACAAGGAAGTAGGCTCAGATCTTTTAGTCATCCTGATAAGCCCTTAGAAACAGTGATCATGGGGGTGTTCATGGAATTTTGTTTATTGCCTTACTTGTTCTTTGACTATTTGATTTAATGTCTTGTTTGTTCCTTGACTATTTGCGTCTATTATATTGCTAATTCCTCAACTTAGAACTGACCTTAATACTTGCATGTAATTATAATGGTATAAAAGCAAAAAAAAAAAAAAAAAAAAAAAAAAAAAGGAGGGGGATGGATAGGGGGTTTCTAGGGAGGGAAATGGGGAAAAGAGATGACATCTTAAATGTAAATAAATAAAATATCCAATCAAAAATTGTGAGGAACCCACAGCATATGTAATAATAACAAAGGGATCTTTAAATGAATAACATGAACTCCTTGTAGGGATGGGGAAGTTAGGAACTAAGCAAATTAGTTTTAAAAATGTTATTTTATTTTTCTAAAACAAAACAATTATTTGAAATATTATACTCCAATTAATAAATTTGATTTTCACATGAAAAACAAAACAAAACAAACAAACAAACAAACAAAAATCTCCTGGTGGGCCAAGCATATTCAAACCACCACAACACTTGACCTGTCTATTTCACGTATTGTGTATTAGTATGAAAAGAGGTCTTTAGTGTGTTCTGTGATCTATGTCATCCACGACTAAACTATCATCTAGAAATTCCCACCCACATTCCTTAAGGGAGAAAATTGAGAAAAAAGGGTTTAAGTAAGAAAAAAATTAAGGATGTATAAGTAAATAGTTTTCTCAAAATATAATACCTAAGTAAACAATAAAAAAGAAAGAACAGAACTTCAGAAACCTAAAATATTTTAACATTTTTTTATATTATCACAATTGATTTTTTTCAGAATTAATAATAAATAAAAATTTGAATTGCCTAGGTTCTTAAGACACGTTATGAAATGACACAAATTAAAAAAAAAAAAAATCAACGACCAACCTAAAGTTTCCAATTAATCCTTTAGCAAATAAATACACTGGTATATAAATAAAATGTTGCATGTGAATGCAGATACCAAGTGACATAGTGATAATATAACTGAGCTTTAAAGGACAAGCATTTTATAACAAATCCTTGTGAAAACAAGAAATGGTATGGTTTTTCTCTCTAAAAGAAGGAAAGTGAAAAGTGATAGTAACTTTAGAATGTTCAACTAAATGATAACATCTTTACGAATCAACAGGAGCTGATATTACTTAGATGTTTTTAATGTTTACGAGATAGAATATAAAATATAAATCCTATCAAAAGAAAAATTAAACTACTACAGTTAAACTGAATAATTATTTCTAAGATTTATTCATGTCAATCCTATCTGCATGGGACTTTTGCCCACAGATATAGTGTAGAGTTTGTGTTGAGGCCAGAAGAGGGTATTAGCTCTCTTGTAACTGAAGTTACAACTGATTGGTAGTTATCATTTGGATGCTCAGAATTAAACCATGGTTCTCTCAAAGAGCAGCCAGTGCTGCAAATCATTGAGACCAACTCCTACCTAAAAGTATAATTATTTGTTAATTTGAGTTATGGACTCTTAAACTTTAGAGTATATAAAAGAAATAAAAGGTAAGTTAAAATTCAATCTATAAATATAAAATATATACAGTATATTAAGTGTAAATTTGATGGAATTAGTCACTCCTGGCTAATATAAAAATATAATTCTGCCCTGAAAATTTATGCCACTGTTGCTACTTGATATGAAAGTCTTGAAATTTGCTTACTTTCCATAGCAAATACATTGGTCTCAATATGATGCCACAAATCGTTTTATATCTTTGGATTTTTATATAGAGACATTTATTAATTAAATATTCTTAAATTTCCCCTGAGAACTTGAGAACTCATTCCTGTAATGATATAGTACTCATTTGACTTGACTGGAATCTAAATAAAAAAAAAATGCATTTCACTTTCATGTAAATTAAAGGCCTAATGACCGAATATTTTTATTTATTCATTGAAGAGAGAATTGAATAGTCAATATAGTACATGCAGTTTAAAGCTTTGCCAACACTAACCCAAAGAGACCAATTCTAGATGCCAATGTACTACTTAGTTTAATGGGCATCCATACCTTGATGTTTCTGCTGAGGCAGCTTCTGAACACTAATGCTAGTGACTTCTATTTTATTTAGAACTATCCAATGGCTTGTTGCTTTACTGGTTCCAGTGACTTAATTTTGTGGCTTGATAATAAAGTTTAAGGAGGAGTTGCTGAGAGATTAAGTATTAAAATGTAGAATAAAAATGCCTTTTTCTATAGCATGTCTTTCACATTTGTATTCTCACTGGAGCTAAAAAGTAATCATAATACACTTTTATACCATAATATTTAACTTATATTTTTGCAGGAATTTTACTAAACTCACTGCTATTATGTTTCCTTACAAGTTAGACACATTTCTATGTTTCAGAAGCTACTAAAACTTAATCATGCATTTTTTTCTAGCAAAATATACATAGAAACATCATCATCTTTGATGTCTTCTCAAAACATAAAATAAAGTAGGAGTACATTTGCCTAACCACAAGTGTTTCAGCTTAAATATATAACAGTTCTGATTACATATATTACTAATCAACAAAATATATAGGAATCATCATTTTAATTTTTTAAAATTCATTCAACTTTTATCTATCTTGAATTTTCAGATTTTTAAAAAAACGATTTTTACTCCATCTACAAAGGAAACATTATCTTACATGATAATAAATTGAACATATTCTAACTCAAATATTCTTTTACTATTCCTCATATGAAATAGATATCATTGTGAGGTATTAGTTGCTTAAATTAATTTAAAAAAAAAAAACAGAGAAGAAATTGCAATTCACTACCTTGTTTTATCACTAGCTTAGTAAATTATCAAAATACTGAATAATAATGTATGGTTGTCATGAATTTGCATTATTTCAGAGCACCAGTTTCAAAACTTAAAACATGTAGCAGGGGTTATTTACATTACCTTATGGGCCATGTAGTGAAGTTGTATCTTTGAGAAATGATTTGTTGTGCGTTGTTATTCTATTTGAAAGTGTTCTTAGAATAGGTGGGAACACATTCTAAAACATAATATCATTTATAAGAAATAGATTTTTCTGACAACATGTTTCATAATGGCATCACAGGTACTTGGGGAACCTGTGTTATGACTTTACAAAATATTGTTGAAGTGAACTCATGAATATATGTAATTTTGCTTTGAAATAAAAGTTTCAACAAATTCAAATGGAATATATGAGATATTTGTAGCACATTAAAATTTCAAAGCAATACTGAATCATTCAAGAAAACAAATATTAAAAGTATTACTAGATACTACATGAAAAATATGTGTCAACAATGCTCAGGAAAATGCACTCAACTTCAAGTAATTAAAGAAACAGAAATAAAAAATGCATAAGCAATGGTGATACTATTAAAAATCAACGATTTATGAGATTTGTTGCAAAAAGTTTATCAAACAGATAACAGATAACAACAGATGGTATATCTTAGAAACAACAGTAAAGGTTCAGTTACATAATGATGATTTCACTTGGCTTTCAGGTTATTAAAAAAACATTTTACTACAAATAGTTTTCCTGTCATGGCTGAAATTCACTGTCAATATGTTTGGCTTTGACAAAATCAAGAAGTGCTTCATGATAAAAGTCCTGGAGAATTAGGATACAAAGGACAGAACTCAACATGATAATAGCAATTTGCAGCTAGCAATTAGAAAATCAACATAAACAGAGAGAAGTTCAAAGCATTTCCCCTAAAACCAGGAAGAAAAAACAAGGTAGTCCCTTCTCTTTATAACTATTTAATACAGTACTTGAGGTTTTAGCTAGATCAATAAAACAGCTAAGGGAGATCAAGACAATGAATTCAGAAAGGAGACAAGTAAAAGTATTTTATTTGCAGATGATATGATAGCATCCATGAGTGATCCTAATAATTTAATTGGGAAACTTTTACAGCTGATAAACACTTTAAGCAAAATAGTGGAATACAAAATTAACTTGCAAAAAATTAATAGCCTTCCTATATGCAAACGAGAAAAGGATTGAGGAAGAAATAACAGAATCAATACCTTCCACAATATCATGAAATAATATAAAACCTATTGGTATAACTTTTACCAAGTAAATTAAAGACTTTTATAATAAAAACTTTCAGATCAGACATTGAAGATAGAAGTTGAAGAAGATAGCAACATATGGAATGATCTTATAGCTCATGTAACAGAAGGATTAATAAAATATAAATGCACAACCTTCCATAAACAGTCTACAGTGACATGTAATCTCCATTAAAATTCCAACATAATTATTCACAGATCTTGAAAAGACTATTTTCAGCCTTATATGAAACACACATACATATAGACACACAGGTTTACAAACAAATAAATAAGCAAATAAACAAACAAAAATACCAACTCAGGATAGTTAAGATAACCCTAAATAATAGCAGACCTTTGGGTGCTATTATCATCACTGATTTTAAGTTGTAATACAGACCTGTAGTAATGAAAACAGCATGTTATTGGCACAAAACATACTTGTTGGTGAACAGAAGACTCAGATATAATTAAATATTCCTATGAATAGCTGAATTTTGATGAAGATATCAGAATACACAGTGGAAAAGTGATAGCATCTCCAACAAGTAGTATTGATCAAACTGAACTTTAGCCTGTAGAAATATGTAAATAAATCCTTATCACTATGTACAAAATTCAATTAAAAATGAATCAAAGACTTCAACACAAGCCAGATTTACTGAACCTGACAAAAAAATTAGTAATAGTCTTGAACTATTTAGCACAGCGTAAGACTTTCAGAATGTAACAATGATAGCATCGATTATAACAGCAAGGAATTAGAAGCCACATAAAACTGAAAAGATACCTCACAACAAATAACAATATCATTCACAAAAAATATAACAGACATTGTAACATGAGAAAATATTTTTTACCAAATATACATCTGATGGAGGACTAGTATCTGAAACATATAAAAAAAAAAAAAAGAACTTAAAAACACTGGACAACAGGAAAACAAATCACACAATAAAAAGGAGATTTAATGTAGGTTTACATTTTTCAAAATCTACAATAGTAAGGGTTCTCAAATGTTTCCACCACCACCACCCCTCTTCTAGCTCACCGTTAAAAGGTAGGGGAGAAAAAATGGTAAATAGGCCAAGAGGATGTGGACCTGTTTAGAAGTAGTTCTTTGAAGCAATTACAGTCTCTGTTGTCTGGATACCAACAGTCCAGTTCACAAAACAAGAATCAGCAGAGGCAGCACAATGCAGCAGAAACAGCCAGGCCTCTAGTCAGCAGGAGTGGCCAAGGAGGAGTCTGCTTCACTGCTTCTCTCCATGAAGTGAAGATCAGCAAAGAATCAAGAACAACTAAGCATTGCTTTGCTAGATATGCAAGTGCCCCATCACTGTCTGTTGGTTCCTACTTATACTCTCTCCAAACTTCATGTGTCCTCTCATAGGTCTTGCTTCAGCAAAATATCACATAAGTCTGCTTCAGCTGGATCACATGACACAACCAGAAATTTCCACTTCAGTTTACAGATCTAAACCAAGAACTTTCAAAAGAAGAAAATTAATGGCTGCCGCACACTTAAAATATTCAACATCTTATTGATCAGGGAAATACAAATCAAACCTATATTATGATTTGATCTTGTTTCTTCAGAGTAGCTAAGATGAAAAATCAAATTACAGATTTTTCTGGAGAGTTTGTAGAGTAAAGGGGACACATACCAATTGCTTGTAGTAGTATAAACATGTACAGCCAATATGAAACCACTGGTGGTTCCTCTGAATATAGTAATTGATATAACTTAAGACACAGCCATATCTTGAACATAGGCACAACTTTGCTTCATTGAACTGTAGAAAACAATTGACTGTAATAAGATAATTTTTGTTCTATTCGTATTAACCATAAATTGAAAACAACCTATGTGTCTATCTGGATGAATATTAGATGTAGAAAAAGTGCTACATTTAAACAATGGAGTATTATGCAGAAGTTCATAAAATAAAATTATGGGATTTTCAAGTAAATGGATATAACTAGAAAGTATATTTAGTGAAGTAACACAGAAAATAATCAAAAAGTCAAATATAGCAAATATTTACTTTTAAGTAGATAATACCTGTTAAGTCAGTAACAACCAAGATACAATTGATAGAATCACAGAGTGCAAGACTAAAGGTTAGCAGATAGGAAAGAGAAATAGAGTAGATAGCTATGGATGGATGGTGGAGACTGGAACAGGAGGAACAAATGACATGGTAGATGAAAGAGACAGACAAGGTAGAAATGTGGGGAGGGACACTTAAAATTCAGTACAATTTGATGGATTGTTTGGAAACAATACAAATCTAAGAATCTTTCTGTAACATATATATAATATATAATTATATATATAATATAAATATTATTTCATAAATACATATATAATATATGTAATATATATGATACATACATATACCTATACCTATACCTATACCTATACCTATACCTATACCTATACCTATACCTATACTATATATCTATATATATATATATATATATATATATATATATATTTGAGAAATATAAATAAAATTGCCAAATAAAAGGGGAGGTAGAGCTCTAACTGAACATCTGTCATCACCAAAGGAAGATTCTAGTACCAGAAATGGAATCCTTGATATTGAGTTGTTACCTTAAAGAGTCCACTGGGAATCAATAAACCATCATGGCTGTTGTGAAGGCCGATGCTTTCTCCAAATGACAATTCCTATTGCTAATCTTCTCTCGTTTCATACAACACTAATTCCCTATTGCTAAGGACAACATTCACACCACTTATTGAACATGGGCTAGTCCAGCCTGTGCCTTCCTTTTCTCTTTTAGATTAATGTTTGTAATAGAGAAACATATTCTTCATGTTACCAAAGGAGAAAGGTAAGCAACAACCAAGCTGCAAACACTTTGAACTGTAACGGTGACCCACCTGAAAGATAGGATATCATACTGGTGGCATAAAGTTTGTAGGAATAACTAAAAAAAAAAAAAAAAATCTGGTAAGAGTTAAAGCCAACCATGAGTTGGAATCCATACTGTTTGGATGCCCAACCATCTGAGAATTGATAGTCCAGTGACCTATGCAAAAACCATATATTTCTTTTCTACTAAAATAAAGTTGCAAAAAAAAAAAATAATGACTCCTGATGACATTCAGCTATAGTCATAGATCTATTCTTAGAGCCCAGTCGTCACCACAGAAGCTTTCTTCTATAGCAAACGGGAGTGAATACAAAAATCTACAGCCAGAAAATATGCAACAAGGAGAAACTCTGGAACACTTAGCCCTGAATGGGAAGTCTCCACAAATCCCTGACTCATTGACTATGTAACTGTGGAGAAGTGGTGCAAAGAATGAAAAAGGTCAGAGGTCAGGGAGAACACAAAGGAAACAGTCTGCTAAGCACATCGAGACTGAAGCACAGAGGAATTCTTAGAAAAACTAGCAGAGGCTGTGTAGCCCCGACCAGCACAGTTCTGTTCTAGATGGGGCCCTACAAGTTGAAGAAAAGTGGACAAAAGCTCCCATTTGTAATGCAGAAGCCATCTCAAATTGATACCCACTTATAAGTGAAATAAAAAAGTTTCTTTCTGAACGAGTCTGTGAGAAAAGAAATTTACTCTTAATAGTAGGCTCATCCCAGCAGTAATGATCAACAGAAAATGAACTCGACAACATCATGTTGTAGATTTGGTTTAATGCTTGCATAATATTAATTGGCTTCCCAATTAATTGAGTGTCCTGCTCCCAGTTAGGTTTCGATTGGTAAATAAAGTTGCCAGTGGCCAATGGTTGGGCAGGGAGACAGAGGTGGGACTTTAGGATTAGCAGGCAAGCAGACCTATACAGGAAGGAGGATTTAGAATCACCATGCCAGGAAATAAAAACCAGGCGTGATAGCTGCAGAAGGGAGAGCATACCAATTACCTAAGAGCTGGGAAGAGCAACCCCAGCCCCCTCCCCCACATTGGGCCTAGGGCAGCAAAGAGGGAATAAAGATTTTAGTAAGTAATAACTCGGAATAACGAGGGGAGGTTTAGCCACGTGGATGTTTGGGAGTAGCCTAGCCATTGAGTGATTAAGGTATATTAAATATAAGGCTGCTGTGTATGTCTTCCAATTCAAGAATTCAGAACATTGGGGCAGTAGCAAGGAACTCCAACTGCTACCACCAACAGGTATTAGAGTAGCTTTCAGCAGTTGACTGCAATAGCATCTTTGGCATTTCTTTGTCTCATAATGTTGTGTCACAACATTTAGGCATATTTTAATTAATTAATTAACTAATTAATTTGTACCCAAATGCTACTCCCTTTCTAGTCTCCCTCTCACATAGTCCGTGCCCTTCTCCTTTGAGAGGGTGAGGCCCTCCTAGGTATCCTCCCCACACTCTGGCACATCAAGTGAAAGCATATTTTTAACTTTGTAGGTCTTTTGTGAAAGTATTATAGGTTCTGCTTTTTGTTTTTGGGATTCTGTGGGCGGGGACATATGTGCTTCTGTCTATATATGTTTCAGGCACTTTCTCCTTGGCTGTTTCATTCTCTTTATTTCATCCTGTTCTGATTTCTTTGCTTTTTTTTTATTATTTTATTATTATTACCTATGGGTTCTGTAGATTTGCTACATGTGAGAACTTCCATAAAAACAGTTTTTATATATTACCTGAGAAAAGCTTATGTCAGGGTCTGGGGAAGGATTCATGTGAGCTGTGGTCACAGAGATGACACAAAGGACACCAGAGATTAATTAAGGATCTCTGCTCTGAGTCCTCTGCCCAGATAAAGTCTTATGGATCCCTTTCTTTGAGGGAACAACTCTATGTTTTGAACATTCCTGGTTCCCCTGTACTTATCTGTGTGCACAAGGTCTCTGTTCTTCCCACAATTATTATACATTAAATGTCTCTTGACTTTTTTTTTTTTTCTCATTTTCTTTCTTTTTTTTATTGGAAATTTTATTTACATTTCAGATGTTTTCCCCTTACCCCATTTTCCCCCCACCCTCCAGGAACTCCCTATCCCTTCCCCCCTCCTTTTGGCTCTATGATGGTGTACTCACACCCACCCTCCCCCGTACCTCACCTCCCCACCCTCGAATACCACCCCACATGATGTCGAGCCTTGATGGGACCAAGGATCTCTTCTCCCACTTATATATAGCTCCCTTGCTATATAACTGGAACCATGGGTCCCTCCCTAAGCGCTCCTAGGCTGGTGGTTTAGACCTTGGGGGCTCTGGTTGGTTGATATTGTTGCTTTCCTCATGGTGTCACGAATCCTCTCAACTCCTTCAGTCTTCACTCTATCTTCTCTGTTGGGAACCCCATGATCAGTTTAATGGTTAGCTGTGAGCATCTGCCTCTGAATATGTCAGACTCTTGCAGACCTCTAAGGAGACAGCTATATCAGGCTCCTGTCAGCATGTACTTCCTGACATCCACATCAACGTCTACCTTTGGTGACTGCACATGGGATGGATACCCAGGTGGAATGGTCTCCAGACAGCCCCTCCTTCATTTTCTGTCCTGTACTATGTCTCTATATTTGCTCCCTTGAGTATTTTGTTACTTCTTCTAAGAAAGACTGAAGCCCCTTCCCCCCACTTGGTCTTCATTCTTCATGAGCTTTATGTGGTCTGTGAGTGAATCTTGGGTATTTCAAGCTTCTGGGCTAAAATTCAAAATCAGTGAGTGAATACCATGTATGTTCTTTTGTGATTGGGTTACTTCACTCAGGATGATATTTTCTAGTTCCTCCATTTATATAAGAATTTATTGAATTCATTGTTTTTAATAGCTGAGTAATATTCCATTGTGTAAATGTACCACATTTTTTGTATCCATTCCTCTGTTGAAGGGCATCTGGGTTCTTTCCTGTTTCTGGCTATTATAAATAAAGCTGCTATGAACATAGTGGGGCATATGTCCTTGTTATATGTTAGAGCTCTTCTAGGTATATGCCCAGGAGTGGTATAGCTGGGTCCTCAGGTAGTGATATGTCCAATTTTCTGAGGAACCGCCAGACTGTTTTCCATAGTGGTTGCACCATCTTGCACTCCCACCAAGGCTGCCCACTCTCTTCCTACCTATTGAATATAGTACTGGAAGTCCTAGTCAGAGCAATTAGACAAAAAAAAAGAAGTCAAAGGAATACAAATAGGGAAGGAAGAAGTCAAAATATCACTATTGCAGATGATATGATAGTATACTTACATGATGTCTCTTGATTTCTAATGGGAGACAAGCAAGGGTCTAATCCAGATGGGAGGATATATGGAGAGGAACTGGGAGAAATCAGGAGAAAGGAAACCATAGAATATACTGTATGAAAAGATCTATCTTCAATAAAATGATAAATTAATAGTAATAATAATATCTCAGTGGAAATATCACATATGTTTAGTTTTTTAAATAAGTCCTTTAATTTACTGAAATGAGATTTATATTATTTGTGCCAATGGAAGATGAATTTTTTCTTATAAAACAATATGTTGACTAAATTTTCACATAAAAAAAAAACCTCCTTTCAAGAATCAAATTCTATGATTTTTTTTTTTTTTGCTAAAATTTGGTTACTAAACACTTGACTATACATGGGATAATAAATAAATAAACAAACAAATAAATAATATAAATAGCAATGTAAATGGCTAGGTGTTAATTTTGTTGCTTCACTAATTATTAGTGGCTTGCTTCCAGCCTCATGTAAGCATTAAACTTAAATTAAAGAGGACAAAGCTGACACATGTTTTGCTGAGAGCTTATAAGTTTCAGAAATGAAATGATCCTGAGTTCATGCTGATGGTAAGATATTTCACTATAGCTATTAGGCATGCTAAATAATTTACAAATTCTTGAGTGTAGTTTATCCTTTAGGATTTACAAATTCTTGAGTGTATTTCATTCTAAAGAATGAAATAGTTACTTTGGTAAAAATCTAATGCATCTTCCAATTCATCCTGTTTATTGGATGTTATGGACAGCATTTTTTCTAGTGGGTATGTCTAAATGTATCTGCATTTTTAAAAAAATACTGTTATATGAAAGAAATAAAAATAAAATTCATCATTGATATTAACTTGTAGCTATAGTACCATGAGATCATTTTTAAAAATTTTTATTTTAAATTTTCTATATGTGAAATCCAATTTATATCTTCCTGGTTATTTACAGAATTGAGATATAATAATTGTAACAGTACTAAACTATCACAAATATATACCTTTTTAAAAGCTTCCTACTTTTCAAACATTATTTTGAAAGTTGTTTAGATACAACTTTCAAATTTGGATCAAAGGCTCCAATGATATAAGATACTGATAAGAAGCAAATCATAAAATTATATAATATGTACAGTATCTACCTGATTAAAGCAGCCAAGATTTACCAAAATAACAATCATCAAATATTTTCGAATAGTAGAAAACATACTAATATTTGGACATGGATACCTGATGTTTCATGATTTGAAATGCAGATCTTTGTGTTTTTAGGAAGACTTTTTGGCTTGTAGTGTTTGTGTGTGTGTGTGTGTGTGTGTGTGTATAAAATATAAATAAATAACAGGGATAATTGTTCTGATAATATACAAATGTAGCAGAGTTGGCAACCAAAATATATTAGCTTTAGTTTTGGCAGAACATAAAACTGACTGTCCTATCTTGTGATTATATCTTGTGGTATACTATGTAGTCCATAACGGTGAGAATTATTTTTAAATGATTTACGATACATACAAATTAGAAAACAAGAAAGCAGGAAAATACTAATCACTTTCAGTGTAGGAAAGTAGAGAGATTTTAAAAGGAGCAAAGCTCTTTTCAACTTGTTGGTATTTAACATGTATACTGTTATGACAAATATTTCAGAAAGTAGTCAATGCCTAAATGTAAACAAAATTTATGTTTATGCTTAAAAGTAGATAACTTGAAGTATAATTAGATCACATCACCATTTATGATAATATTGACAAAATCAAAATGCTCAACTATAAAATGATAAATATTTTAAGTAAATTAGAGAAAAAGCTTAATTATAATTATTATAAAATATAATATCCATAACTATTAATATGTGGTATGCTGTAACACAAGAGCCAAATTAGGGTTGCCTTCAATAACAGGTACAAAAATTACATGAATTTATCATTTTAATGAGGAAATGTGGAAAAGTTTCATCATTGGTAGTTACTATTACCTTTTACATCAAATAACAGAATTATAAACTATTGGAGACAAATATAAATATATGTGAATGTATCCATATCTATATCTACAATCAATATCTATAGTTATACCTCCATATATATATATATATATTATATATATATATATATATATATATATTTTCTCTATATAGATCATTTTTGATATATAAATTAATATTAGTATAATTTTGATATATTTTTGATATATAAGTTAAGTGAAGAGTTCAAAAATTTGCTGGCTAATAGAGTAGCTGTAAATTATCATTTTACCAAAAATAAATTAAGATATGCAAGTACATAGATACCATTCCTAACACTTAAAAGTGTAGTCCCTTAATCAACAATTAATTTTTTAGTAAATATTAGCCCACATTAAGACAGTGTTCCCAAGGATAAGAAATATGTATTTTTGACCAAAAAAGTTTGTATTGTCTTTGTCATCTTTCTTTAAAATCTACTCCAGACAAATTCTTGAAAAATAAGATAGGGAATTAGAGATTTTTAAGTGAACACTTTGAAGGCGTGATAGACCATTAACATTTCTTAGAATTTCCCATGCTTAAAGTCTATTCAAGAAACAATGAGTTCTAAATTATTAATGACTTCATTATTCATATCACCTTAATCTAATACCATTTCTCTCTTTAATACCTACATTTCATCTCATCTATATTCAAATTTCTAAAATAATCACATTCTAATTAACATTTGGTTATTATAGATCTTAGTTATTCATTGATTTTTTTTTGTTTTGTTTTAGCAATTTCATTTAATCATTAATTTTTCTGAAGTCCTGGGCATCTATCCATTTGCTGGAGTATTGAATTGCACGTATTTTGAATCAATCTAGTGTCAAAGCAAGAGTTAGTCACAATAAACATGATATAAGTGTACAACTTTTTCTATTGTTCTTAGTGCCTTACTCAAGTAGTATTCTGAATGCTGATCTTTATCATGACAGAATGTATTTTCACCTTAGCCTACTGCAGCCAGCAGCAATGTTTTGCTATGATAGAACATGCACACACATATACACGCATGCACACATGCACACATGTACACATATACACATAAATACATGAACAAATCATAAACAATATATGCAAAGTAAAGAAATATACTTGCAAGTGGTTTTTATTGTGTCCTGTAAAGATCAGAAGGCATTCATAGTTGTCTTTCTAAACTTGATGCATATCTACAGTATTAAGGAGTGTCCAGAGCTTCAGTAAACAGTTGAGATCGTAACTGCCTTCTCCTGCACCCTATAAAATGGAGATAAACATTAAGGAGCATCTGCATACATAACAGCTATGTGAACATTGGAGTAGTGGTGTCAACCTTTGATTGTACACACGGACTCTGTTGTGGCTAGAAGTTAAACAGTAACAGTACAGAATCTAAAATATCTTCATAAGCAAGTGAATCTATTTTCATTATATAATCCATCCATTGTAATATATGAGATTGTACCTTCTTCCAATATTTATACTCCGTAGTACCATAGGAAGAAAGTTGCTAGGTTATGCAGCTCATAAAACAGCCTATGGTTTTCTCTATGCCGCTATCATTATCTTTTATTAGGTTCTGATTTTCCTGGTACTGTGTCCTTCTGTTTGTTTGTCTGTTTGTTTTGTTTTTGATTTTGATTTTGTTTTTGTTGGTTTTATTTAGTTATTCTTTAATCTTTTTTTTACAGTCTTCTCTTTGACATCCACATCCCATACTTCCCCCCATTCCCCCCTACCCCCCACTCCACGAGGATGTCCCCCTGTAGGACCATGAAAGGCAACCTAGTTTCTGGTTGAGCACAGGCTGGAAATTGCCTGAGACCTCAGGTGATCCTAAGGGACAACATGTGTTTTGTCACACACCCAGACCCCAGACTCCTGACATGAGGCCGCAGGCCTTCATAGATATGCGCCTTTAGTCATGTAAGTCAATGCTCCTAGCCCTCCACAGTTAGAGGGAGTGACTACAGGCCACAAACCCTCAGGACAGATCTCCGTATTAATGAGGTGCCTAAAGGCCAGTAGTCAATTTAACATTCTTTCTCAGAACCTCCTCCCTGCAAAAGTTATTTAACCTTAGGAGTGCCCTGAGGAAACTAGGGTACAGTTTTCATCTACTTTCCAGCATGACAATAAACATCTCAAGACCGTGGACTATTTCTCTTCTTTGAATCCTCTGTGGGGAACAGTGGAGCAGGCCTTAGCCTACAGTGCCACTGTCTAATCTCCAGTAGAAGACCTCTCTGCGTTCCCAGCCATGGAGACCACCAACCCAAGCAAGGAAGCCTAGCCAGCTTTGACCAAGTCAAGCAAGACTTTCATCCCCAAGGGACACAAAGAAAGTTTCTCCCCGTCAGTTTAGGCTCAATCCAGCCCATACTCCATCACTTGGTTCTGTGCTCTTCTGAGGCTTCAAGTGGCACCTAGAGACCCAAGAGTCTGAGAATCATATGAGCTAGCTCCTGCGGGACCACAGACTGCATTCCAGCAACCCTTGGAGCAGGTGGCTTCACATAGCCCACTGTAGGGAGAGCAGAGTCAAACTTCCCATGTCCTGTCTTTCTGAGCAGAGGCCCTAGCCCCATGGTAGGAGGTGGATGCAGGACCCACACAATTCCACCCAACATCCCCCACCCCACCACACTAGACTTCCCCATTTCCTGGGGCCTCCAATTTCTTGAGGGTTAGGTGCATCTTCTCTGACTGAACCCAGACCCAGAAGTCCTCTGCTGTATATGTGTTGGGGGCCTCATATCAGCTGGTGTATGCTGCTGGTTGGTAAACCAGTGTCTGAGAGTTCTCAGGGGTCCAGATTAATTGAGACTACTGTTCCTCCTACAGGGTCACCATCCTCCTCAGCTTTGTCCAACTTTTCCATAATTCAACCACAGAGGTTACCAGCTTCTGTCCATTGGTTGGGTATAAATATACGCATCTGATTTTTTCAGTTGCTTGTTGGGTATTTCGGAGGGCAGTCACGATAGGCCCCCTTTTTGTGAGCATCAGTAAAAGTGTTAGATAAGGACAAGTGAACCATAGGCAGAGTCATAGTGACCTGTCCCTGAACCTACACCCAGCTGATACCCTGTCCTAAATGGTATCTGTACTCCCCCTGAACACCTATGCTCCGGTGATATCCCCTTCCCCACATCCTGCCTTTTTGTGTTTATAACCCCTGCGTGAATAAGTAAATTACGATGTGATTTAAATAATTAAATAAATGTAAAAAAAAAGTGTCAGACCTTGGGGCATCTCCTTGAACTGGATCCCAATTTAGGCTATCTCTAGGCCTCTTTTTGCTCAGACTCTTTCCCTTTTTATCCCTGCAGTTCTTTCAGACAGGAACAATTATTGGTCAGAGTTTTTGTCTGTGGGATGGGAACCTTATACCTACACTTGATTCTGTCTTTCTACTGGAGGTAAGCTTTCCAAGTTCCCTCTCCCTACTGTAAGACGTTTCATCTAAGGTCCCTCCCTTCGAGTCCTGAGAGTCTTTCACCTCCCAGATCTCTGGTACATTCTAGAGGGTCCCCACCCCGAAAAGTCTCCTACCTCCTGAGGTTGCCTGTTTCCATTCTTTCTGCTGGTCCTCAGGGCTTCAGTCCTGTTCCTCAACCCAATACCACATCATGTTCCCTTCTTCCGCTCCCAGTCCTCTTTCCTACCCAGGTTCCGCCCTACCTCCCCTCTCCTGTGATTACTTTCTCCTCCCTCCAAGTAGGATTCTCTCTTTGATTTAATTTATTGTTGTTGTTTGTTTGTTTGTTTACAGTACATTTGGAACTATTTTTCCAATTTCCGTTTCTTTACTTCTTTTATCTGATGAGCCTTTTCACATCAGTGGCCATTATATTTCTGCTAGATTTAATATCACTCTTAACCTGTGTATACGGTTTCAAAAGTATCTTTAGTTTCAGTTTGAATCTTGTCGGTATGAATCTTGAAAGTACTCAAAAGATTATAATCACCATGTGTTTCAGGATGTTAACCTCCTGTTGATAACGTTTGTGTAATTATAAAATTAATCATGTTGTAAGAATTAATCAAACAAGGGAAGAAATGACTTTTTGTAATAAAGAAAATATAGCAGGCATAACATCTGTAGAAAATTCCTTTACCACTGCATCTTTATTTCTTGCATAAAATTCAAAAATTATTAAGCATATTTTGTATTATGCAAGAAGCAATTTCATTTGTTTCTGCTAACAAATATTCAAAGCAATAGAAATTTTACAACTCATTATGGTAGGGAGAACTTACATTTAAACATTAAAAGTGAAAAAAAATCACCTAGTATAAATATGTGGGTTATTTGCCTAGGATCTACAGTGATATAGCGTAGTTTATTTTCCAATTGTATTATTCATTTTATCATTACATTTAATAAAATATCTCAAAATATTTGACTTCATTATAATTAAAACTTAAAATATACAGTCTGGAATGATAGCTAAGCATTTAAGAGCATTTCCTGCTCAAGCCAAAATACATTGGTTTTGTTCCTCGTATCCACATGGTGACTCACATCTTCATCTCCATTTCTAATAAAATGTACACACACATAAAATAAATTAGTACATAATTATATATAAAATCTGAGTCCTATTACAGAAAAACTTTTCTCCTTACTTTATTCTGCAAGATTATAAAACTTAATAAGCCTTATGGTCAAAATAGTTTGAATTTATATACAGTAAGATAAACATGTGTACTATATTACAATAAAGTATAAACCTATGTACAATTTTAAACATTACATTATTTCAAATTTCATTGATAAACAGTGGTGATTAAATAATTTAAAAATACTGTTATCAAAATTTTGCTTTCTTATTATGAATGAACAAATTAAAACAGCATTATTCATTATACCTATCAAGATCAATGCAAGTTGTGTCTATATTTCTTTCTATATAGCAAACAGACAAATAGAATAAAGCATAGAATATCATGTATAAGTAAAGTTTTTAGAAAATAAAATATTTTTATGGAATTGAAATATTTTTATTAAAACTCAAAAGTGTTATGTATAAGCATTTTTAAAAACATTGTTGTTGAATTTTATCTATTGACAGCACTGTGATGGACATAGTATATTTTATATGCATGTGCATTTCTTATTTATTTATTTATTATTATTATTATTATATTTTGCTTTTATACCATTTTAATTACATGTGCATGTGCATTTCTTTACAGATTTATTATTTGGCAATGAATGATAAAAGCCACTGCGTATGGCACTCTGGAGAAGTGTCACGTTTAAAATTCATAGCTTTGCATCTGTTATTTTGTTATGTAAGATGAGGTGAACACTACAGAGTAAGTGCGTACTCTCTCAATTGTAATGTTGGAATATTAGAGCTGTTGGCAGTACTCTTCAGATGCGTGAGAGGATCTCATAAAGCCCCAGATTCAGAATTACACATCTAGTTAATTGTATATGCAAATGTAAAGGCCTACGGAGACCTATTATTCTTTTCAGTCAATAGATTTGTTGCATAATGCAAGCAAGCCAAATGCAATCCCATAAACAAATGAGTGATGATAGGTCGCTTGTTCAAAGCTGGCTTCACTCCTCCATTAAGAACCAAAAGCACTGTGGTATATCTAAATATAACATCATGCTAATATTTCACTGTACATAAAACCAAATTGTCCAAAAAGGATATTTACATAAACCAAAAATTTTCTGCTGAGTTTAAAGTGCTAAGAAACTAGAGGAAAAGTAACTGTTAGTTTTTAAATGTTTATAGTAGAATCAAAGCAATAAAATAGTCATTTAAACAAACTCCACATTATGTTATGAAAGATATAGAAGAAAGAGATTGAATCCAATCAGAATACATTGTATATTTGTATAAAATTCTTAGAGAAGAGTAATATAAAATTAAATTTAAAACAGAAATATATTTTTAATGTAATGATAAAATCATTTCTACATTTGTCTAAGATCTCTTAAGTCATTTTTTACCATGTGTGATCATTTTATCTGAATAAAATTTTTACTGTAAAAATGTAATGTTTTTTACAAGGAGATAAGAACAGATCAATTTGCATTTTTCTACATTTTGACCTCCAGTTGAACCAGCACCATTTGTTGAAAATGCTATCTTTTTCCACTAGATGGTTTCAGTTCCTTTGTCAAAGATCAAGTGACCATAAGTGTGTGGGTTCGTTTATGGGTCTTAAATTCTATTCCACTGACTTCCTGCCTGTCTCTGTACTAATACCATGTAGAGGTTTTGTTTTTGTTTTTTTGTTTTTTATCACTATTGCTCTGTAATACAGCTTGAGGTCAGGTATGGTGATTTCCTCAAAATTTCTTTTATTGTTGAGAATAGTTTTTGCTATCCTGTTTTTTGGTTTGTTTGTTTTGTTTTCCAAATGAATTTGAGAATTTCACAATCTTCTTTCTTAACATATCATGTGCAACGTGTCTGTCACAAAATCTGGGAGCTATATGTGCAACTGTCCTTTTCTGGGAAAACACCAGTTTTCTTGTAGCTATCTACCACCTATGAGTCTTAAAATATCTCATTCCCCTATTCTACAATAAGCCCTGAGCTTTAAAGAGAGTATTTTGATACAGAGACCCTTAAGAACAGGGCATTTTGCAGTATCTTATCCTTTGTAAATTGACCACTTTTAGTGCTCTGTGCTATACATAGTTTACTACAAAATTGAGCTTATCTGTGAGGGTTGAAAGATGCACTTATCTACAGATATAGCATTGGTCATTAGACATTGATTTAATATTTAATTGATTTAGAAAAATAAAAGCAATAGGGCTTCCCCTAGGAATTATGATCTATTCAACTATTGGTTTTGGTTCTGATAATGATGGTAGATATTAGGATCCCTCTTAGATCTAGCCTTCTGAAATCATGGAGTATTTGGGTGCTCCTATGCTTTTCATACCACTATTTTACCAGTTAAAGTATCTTGTCAGTCTAACCATTAATGTAGCTCTCTGGGGCAGCCAGCTCAGTAAGCATTGTGATTAATTTTTCTTCTGGTAGCATCAATAGAAAACATGTTTCAGCAGTGTGAAAAGTAGCCAGAAAGGATAAAGCTTCCAGATCAATAACATTTTGGTTTGCCATGTTCTAGAACTCAAGTATATGTGTCTTTTGCCTCAAGTAGAGTATTGCTATTGTATTTTACAGGTAAACCAATAGCAATGACAATAGCCAGTAATGTTTGAGGACCTATCCAGACATACTGGTTAACACATACACACACACACACACACACACACACACACTGTCTCCTCAGAAAGAGACAAAGGCAGAGAGACAGAGATACAAAGAGAGATGGAGCAAGAGCATGAATCCAGAACAAAAGAAAGTTCATATATAACTAACTTGTTTTAGGTGGAAGAGATGACATCCTTGAAAGGAGATATCTTGAATCCTCATTCTTTAAAAGTGATTTGAAGCTAAAATTAAAACTTTAATTTGCTGCTGGATGGATATCAATTTAAAAATGTGCAGCAGAAAAATATTTTTCTTCTTATACTGCTCAAAGTTAATGTGATCTTCATTTCATCACATGTGAGACACATGGTAATCCCAATAAGCAGGTGGGAGTTTATAGGATGGGAACATGATTTTTATTTTATATGTCATAAAATTGTAGAAATTAAAAAGTGTAATGGAGTCTGTTGATAAAATGTCAACAAATGAAGTGGTTCCATAAAGAAAGTGGCACACACTAATCACCCATATATTCTTTGAACTCTAGTAAAACATGTATATTTGGAAAAAAGGCAGCAGCAAGGTTTTTTTTTTTTTTTTTTTGATATTTAGAATTAAAATAAAAATCACTGAATAATTGACCTTAAAACACTTTTTCTTTGTTAAACTTAACTTTGATCAAAATAGAATGTGTAAAATATTAATTCATTTTCATCTTTAAAATGTTTATACATAAATAATTCACATACATTTGAAACATTTTCATTAAGTTTACCCATAAATCTAACAGGGTGCTCATTACTGCACCGCATCATCTAACACAATGAGACATGAAATAAAATCTAGCAGTGTTCCAAGAAAATAAATTGTTTTTTGTTTGTAATCTCAAAAGGTATCTCACCAAATTTAAAGGCACGTCAGTGGAAACGAGTTATACACAGGTGTTATTAATTTTCAGTTAGCATAGCTTTAAAACCTTTAGAGAATTCTTTCATTCTTGAACACACATTAGTCTAACTCAATTTATGATATTTCTGAATATGTATCTCTGTGTTTCCAGGCTTGGGAATACTGTTAGTTATTATTGCAATAAACCCAATATTCAAGTTGAGATAAACATTTTTTTGTGATTTATTCTTTAACACAGGTGGGAGTTTATTGGAACATGATTTTTATTTTATATCTCATAAATTTGTAGAAATCAAGTAGCGTGATGGAGTCTGTTGATAAAATATTAAGAAACTGTTCCACTTCCAGATTCCTTAGGTTAAGATTGTGTAGCTCCTTAATGAGAAAATAATTTAATTAGTTGTCTTTTGACTTCTATTGAATCTATTCTGTTATAATTTCATATATGAACATAGAAGATTTTTATTACCGTCACTTGCATAAAACCTTGTGAACACGCTTTGCCCAATCCCCCTACCCCCAGCTCTCTTACAAGACTCTTTCCACCAATGGAGCATGGAAGACACACCAGCGGTCACATAACCTAAACCACCTCCTCCTCTCACCAGAATCAGTCAGTAGTCAACAGGAAAACAGGGAAAAGTAGGACAAAGAGCTCTTCCCCAATCTATGACTCATGGCAGCTCATTCTTGTGTAGATCTATTTTAGAAGAAGCTTTTGTCAGAGTCTCATTTCATTGACTGTATCCTCCCAATAGGATAATATATTGCATCCAATTGACCTGTATGCTTACAATTTTTCTCTTCCCTCAAGTTCTGTTTCCTGAGCCTTCCAAGTGGTGTTATAATGCTATATTTATGGCAAAGAATTCAGTAGTCACTTATTCCCACATCTCAAGCAGCTAGTCATTTCTGTGTTCACCACCATTCCATATTTACAATGCCTTAAGAAGAGGCAAGAACTTGAATTCTGAATTGTTTTAGAAGCCTCCAGTACCTTCTTTTCCTTTCTTTCCCTTTCTCTTCTCTTCTCTTCTCTTCTCTTCTCTTCTCTTCTCTTCTCTTCTCTTCTCTTCTCTTCTCTTCTCTTCTCTTATTTTCTTCTTTTTTCCTATGGAATACCCTTAATGTGTCAATGTCATTATACAGAGTCAATCACATTTCATTGGGTCCTTTTTATTGCACAGTGGTTCTTAGCAGTGACTTGGTTTTGGTTTTGCTTTGTTTATTTCTTCTTTATGTTTTTTCTATTAATTAATGTATTAATTCACTTTACATTTCAATAGCTTCCCCCTTCCAGTATTCATCACATAGTTCCTCCCCAATCCCCAAACCATTCTCCTCTGAGAAGGTAGGAAACACCCCCTTTCACCTCTCTATCTCCGTTTCCACATAGTTTCCTCCATCTATCTGCCTCCTATGACTGTTTTATTCTCCCTTTTAAGTGAGATTCAAGCATCCTTGCTTGGGCCTTGTTTCTTCATTAGTTTTCTTGTGTCCATAGAGTGTAGCTTGGATATCCTAAACACAAGAAATTAATCATTTCACAGCTAAACTAAAAGTAGAAACACGCACACATACACACACACACACACACACACACACACATACACACACACACACACAAATATGCACATACTAACGACACTAACATCAAACTAACAAGAACTAACATTTATTGGTCATTAATATCTCTCAACATCAATGGACTCAATTCACTAATAAAAATATCTAGGGTAACAGAGTGTATGGGTAAACATGAACCATCATTCTGCTGCATACAATAAGCACACCTTGTTTGTTGTAGTGCAGATAGATACTACATTAGAGTAAAGAGCTGGAAAAAGCAGACAGACCTAAGAAACAAATTGGAGTAGCAATTCTAATATCGAAAAATAGACTTACAACTAAAAGAGAAGGCAAAGACTTCTTTATACTCACCAAATTAAAAATCCACTGAGATGACATTTAAATTATAAACATCTATGCCTCAAATATAAGGCCACTCACATTCGTGAAAGGAACTTTGCTACAGCATAAGTCACATATCAAACCACAAACATTAATAATAGGGGATATCAACACCCTACTCTCATTAATAGATATGTTATCAAAACAGAAACTAAACAGTGAAATAATAAAACTAACAGAGGTTGTGAACTAGATGGACCAAGTAGATATCTACAGAACATTTCACCCAAACACAAAAGAATATACCTTTTTCTCAGCATCTTCTGCTCAGCATCTTCTTCTCAGCAACTCCTTCTCAAAGTGGTCATAAAGAGGTATCCCAGATCTGGAACTTTTGGTTTTGTTTAGTAGTCTATGTTTTAGGAAGAGCAGTATCCATCCTTGCAGGGTATCTCCAACCCTGTAGTATATATCACCTACCTCTTTCTTTTACAAAGTGAACAAAAACCTGTCAGCATAGTTGACTTTATAAAATCAAAATTGAAGTGGAGTACGTGTTTGAACATATTTAATGTGTTTTTGTCTGTTGCACAAGTGTAAAATTTACTTATTTTACTTAATTATAAAGTATTTCCATTTAAATATACATTATATTAATCAATAGATATTAAATATTGAAGCACGTGAGTGTATTTGTGTGTGTGTGTGTCTTCTCTCATGCTATAGTGCACATTTAGAGGTCAGAAGACAACCTGCTTGAATTGTTTCTCACTTTCTACTAAGTAGATTCCTAGGAAGACAGGTCATAGGTGACAGAAATAAACATACTTGTACACTGAGCTATCCTATTGGCCCTCTAATATGACTTTCAAGTATAGTCTTCATTCTTGTTATATTAATGCTGCATTAGACTGACTCATCATTTGTATATGGCAAAAAATTAAGGCATTGTTGAAGAGAACTTTTTTCTATATGAAGTTTGGGGTGCCTATTTAAATTGCACAGCCTATGAATTTCATTTTGTCATTTGTATGAAGAGAGATGAAACACAATTTATAACGTAAAATTGTTTCATGACCTTTTACATTTAGAAGGAACAATCTTGAGCTTTCCACTGAGTAGTCAAAGATCTTATAAATAGGCAGCCTTGGCGGACAGTACCAACTTAGATAAGGACAAGTGAATCATAGGCAGAGTCATAGTGACCTGTCCCCTGAACCTTCACCCAGCTGATACCTTGTTCTGAAAGGTATCTGTACTCCCCCTGAACACTATGTTCCAGTGTCATTCCCTTCGCCACATCCTGCCTTTTTGTGTTTATAACCCCTGTGTCAATAAGTAAATTATTAATTAAATAAATTTAATTATAATTAAATAAATTTTAAAAATTTGAACATAAGACACGGTAATTTTTTTAATTGCCATATTGAAATTTCGATACTTACTGAAAGGAAATAAAGTTAGCTGTGCCTTATTGTTGAATTGGGATTTTGAAATCCTAGACAAAATTTTTAAATTTAAGTTTCATTATATATTAAAATTATAACAATTATACCTGAAATATTTGTTGTATGTTATTTTTTAAGCTAGCTCATAAGAAACAAAATACCACTAAAGAAACTTACTATTGTTTTACTAAATGGATACATTGTAAATCTTTCTTATAAGAATTTATGCTTTGACCAAAAGATCTGTGGAACTTTTAAACTTGTTTCAAGAAGACCTTTGAAAATGGACACTAGTTAATGTGGGGGGATGCTCACTTGTCAGTGGAAGTGATCATGCCGCTCTTGGGAAAAGTGCATGGTTTCCCAAGTAAATGCTTGGGTCACTCTAGAATTGCCCTTGCATTCTTGGCATTACTAATGGCAGTTTTTACTTTATATTCAAGTAAACAAGCTATGAACTTTGATTACTTCAAAATTTATATACCCATCATTGTCTTGTAATTTTCATTATTTCAACACTACTTCTGTATATAATCAAATTAATAACTTCTATGTCTGTTTTGTTCATTGAATGTTGTAGATTCCCTGTAATTTCATATGATGGGGAGTTATCTCTCAGGTAGCATCCTTGGAAATCTCTCAGAAGCAAGGAGTTTTGGAAAATCTGTAAGTAATTTGAGATGTATCCTTTCAAATGATTATAAGTTCCCTCATTTTCTTTCCATCACCTTTACTTCATAGTTCATATGATTAAGGTTCACGTATCAGATTTCCTTCATATCAGATATTTACACTATAATTCAAGAGTCAAAGAGAGATATCTGAGTTTCTGTAATTGTCTACAAAAAGAAGCTGCATTAAAAGGTGAGAGCTCTCTCAGTCCACAGCTCAGGCTGGCTCCCAGAAGGCCTGTTACCACCTGGAAGAATCTCACATCCCTATCACACAATCTACTACACCACCAGCAAGCCCGGCAGTCTAGAGGTCTGCCCCATCCCCTCTGTGATCCATCTACTGGTCAATACCTCTATGTCCAATGTGCAATCTCTGATCTGCCCTCAACTCAGCCTGCCTCACTAGATAGAAACTCACACTGCTAGGCTGTCAAAGAACCAGAGACTAGGTAGTCCTAAAATCTCGGGTAACACCAAAACACTACAGATTACTTGTGTGTGTGTGTGTGTGTGTGTGTGTGTGTGTGTGTATGTGTGTGTGTTTGTGTGTCAGTAAAATGAGTCATAATTATATTCTTCTATACTCATATATTTAAATGTATAGACTTGCTTTTCTGTTAGGTCCATTTTTTGGTATATTTTTTCCAACCCTTTACCCTGAGGTAATATCTATCACTTAGGTTAATATATCCATTGCATATACAGAAAAAGAATAGGACCTGATTTAATATGAATTCTTTTATTGTGTTGCTGTTTATTGGGGAGTTAAAAGCATTGATACTGAAAAAGTTCAATGGACAATGATTGCCAATTCTTTTTGTTGTTGTTGCTGGTGGTGGTGATAGTTATGGTCTCTCTCTCTCTCTCTCTCTCTCTCTCTCTCTCTCTCTCGTTTTGTGTGTGTGTGTTGATTTGTGATTTGTGTACATGTGAGCCACATTGTTTAGTTACGGTGATCTGTATAGAGGAATTGTAATCCAGTATCCAGGAACATGTCGCGTCCGCCTTGGCCAGCAAGTAAGACGCGACATGGTCGGATCCTTCTCAGTCAGCTTTATTCCAGGAACGGCTCTTGACTTAGGGACGGGGAACTGGACGAGGGACTAGGATAGGGATGTATGGCCGGGGACCGGACCGGGAAGGCCCGGGAAGGGAAGGCAAGGGAAGGGCAGGGAAGGAAGGGAAGGGAAGCGAAGCGAAGGGCCAAAGGGCCGCAGCAGCAGAAGCGAGCTGCTTATCTAGCTGCCCTAGGCACGCTGGGTGATGTGTCCTCTCAGGATAGGTTAAGCTGCCAATACCTCATTTAGCATAAGCCCGCTCAGGAGGGGCACGAGGCCGACGCATGCTCAAAGGACTTGTTTACCAGTTTCTGAGCTGGCCACTCTGGAAGCCAGCTGCTTACATTGTAAACACGGCTGCCTACATCTCCCCCTTATTTATTTATTAAATTTGAAGTAGGTTACCTCTGGGCCCTTCAGACCTTAGGCATCCCACACCCAAGCATGCTTGAACTCATTCATTAGGTGTTTGGTGTGAGGCGATTGAAAGCACACCTAGAAGGTCGCCGCTAGCGCAGCAAGTCAGCGGTGGAAAACAGAGGTCCGAGCCCTTGTCCAAAGTGAAGGCATTGTAATGGGAAAGTTTATATTTCTGCCATACCCGCCTTCATGCCTTTTTTCAGGGAGAGGTACATTTGGCACAAAACATCTATGCACTCGGACATGCTTTCAGAGAATCTATTCTAGGATTGAGAACATCTCTAGTCGAGGCGCTCCTCGTACTCCCCGCTTCAGAAACATTGAGGTGATGCTGTAGGAGCCTCATGAGTGTACACCTTTGGCAATGGTCAAGATGGTCAGGATCTAGGGATTATGCCTGGATGGCCATTACTGGGTCCAGAAAGCTCCCCACTATGCCTCCCTAAGGGAGGGCCAGCCAAATACCTGGGGGAGTGCCTTCCTCCATGGCAGTCAGCGCCGGGGTAAACAAACAACCTTATGTCCTGCATGGTCATGGCACAAATGACACAGAAACCAAAGGCAGAAACCACATCCTAGGAGAACAACAGCTCCCCAGATAAATACTCCCGCTCATCCTTTATAGAAAATTGAGGGCACCCTTGACCCAAGTGGTGAGCCCCTCCAAAGTAAAGGGATCCAGGCGGGTGCCATTCAGGGTAGCGATCTGCAACAGGAGCCTCCTGGATAGGTCCTCGTCTTCTTTCAACCAATTTCCTTTCAGGTACTCAGATGGGAGGCGACTCTGATTGAGAGACTGAGAAGAGTTATATACCAAAGGAATAATATACAGTCCCTGAGAGAGGAGACGCAAGAGAGCTGAATAAGTTTATATTTAAACAGGTTAAAAAATGGGAAAGGTATTAAGGTCAGCCTCCACCGTTACCGGTACAGAGGTAGGCAGTCTGACAATAAAGGGCAGTGTCATTCCTGCCTTTCCAGCACTCTGCATTTAGTAGAGTTCTTTGGCAAAGATATGGTGGCATTGAAAATTTCATAAATAGCATGGTGATGTTTAGGGAGTCATCAGTCCGGTTCGAGGTGTCCCCCGAACTTTGTGACGATCCCAAACTTACCTGAACAAGCACATTTCTCAAAACTCTGCGTCAACCTTACTATCTGCAAGGGGATCCAACCAAGAAAGATACATTGGCTAATACAAGGCGCAGAGTTTTGATTTTGGCAAAGCATACAAACACAAAAAGGTAGAGAAAAGGTAGGAAGGACGGGGAGTTAGAATGGACCGGCATAGGCACTGGCCAGGTGCGTGTGACGGCCACAAAGGTATAAAGTCACCGGTATCCATAGCAGTAGTAGGGTCAAAAACAGGATCTATGCCCTCATCATCCTTTTCTCCGTCAGGGACTGCCGGGCTGGAGATCTTCCGGTCAATCTCTCGGGTACCAGATGGGGTTTTCTTGGTCCTCTGGAAAGACACAAACAGAACCTCGTGCCCTTAAGAGCACGGGCCCTTGCCATATGTTTGTTATAATATCTTTCCATTTTACTTTTTTCTGGCGGAGGGCGTAGGTGATTATGATGCCTGTCAGCAGCAGACTGACCCTGAGCATCCAAATTTAGGAAATTTAAGGTAAATAGTGCTAAGGATAGTCTATGCTTGGGGGTAAGGCCGTGGCCTATTCCCTCTTTTTGTTTTTGAAGGCATTCTTTGAGATGTGGTGTGCTCGTTCTACAATGCCCTGCCCCTGGGGGTTGTAGGGCAGTCCATGAGTGAGTGAGACTTCCATGCGTTGGCAAAAGGGAAGAAAAGGCCTGTGCCGTGTAGGCTGGGCCATTGTCCGTCTTAAGCGTTTGGGGTTTTTCCCCAAGCTGCCCATGCTTCCAAGCAATGAGTAGTTACATTGGTAGTTCTTTCCCCAGTGAGGGGAGTAGCATGGATGATACCTGAACAAGTATCCACAGAGACATGAATATATTTTAATTTTCCAAATTTGTAAAGTGAGTGACATCCATCTGCCAAACCCTGAGGGGTGAAATGCCTCGAGGGTTTGATGCCCACATGCGATGGATGTAAGTGTATAATGCATTGGGGGCAATCGAGCACAATTTGGCGTGCTGCAGCCCTCGGCAGATTGAATCTCTGCTGCAATGTCTTAGAATTTACATGAAACAACTGATGGAACTGTGTTTGCACGATCCCAAGCAGTGCTCAGGAAGATGCATTCCTTCTTAGCCCATAGGTCTACCGTGTCATTTCCAGCACTCAAGGGTCTGGTAATCCTGTGTGAGCTTCTAATGTGCTGGATAAAGAATTTGTTGGTGCGCTGTCTAATTACGCTTTGTAAATCTTTAAAGAGGGCGCACATGTGCTACTGGCTCTGAGGGTCCTGCGACCTCTAGGACTCTGACACTGTTCACTACGTATGCAGAATCGGAGAGTAAGTTAAAAGCAAATGACACGCTCTGAAAACTTCCAGAACTATCCGCAACTCAACAACTGAGGTGAACCAGGCTGGAATTGGCACAGTACAGGCTGAGAGTTTCCCTACTAGGTATTGCTCCACAGCCATTTTTGGAGCCATCAGTGAAAATATTAGGTACATTTTTCAAGGGACTATGAGAGGTGACAGAAGGAAAAACTACAGGATGCTCCTTGAAAAAGGATAATAAAGGATGTTTGGGGTAATGATTATCTATAATGCCATCAAAACTACAGGTCAAAATGGCCCAGTCATCTATTGTACCACATAAGACCTTCACCTGGTAAGCAGAGTAGGGTGTTATGAGTGTATCAGGCGTTCGTCCAAAGTGCTGCACACATAGGCGAATGCCCTCCTGGGCCAGACGAGCTACTGTGGTGGGATAATGTTCAATGGATTTGCTTGGAGATATTTTTGGGTGGACCCACAAGAGTGGCTCATCCTGCCACAAAACCCCTGTAGGTTGATTACGTGTGGCAAGGACACATAGGATTATGGGTATGCTCCGGTTTTAGTCTTCCTAGGAAGGCTTCCCTCAAGCTCTTTTTCTACCTTCTCAAGTGCAGCTCTGCCTTCCGGAGTCAGGAGACGGGGCGAGTCAAGAGCTGAATCACCCATCAATATCTCATACAAAGGTTTTAATTCTGGTTAGACAGATGTAGATAAGGACGTATCCAATTAATGTCCCCTAGCAATTTTTGAAATCATTTAGGATTGTAAGGTTGTTCTTACGTAATTCAAATTTTTGAGGTACTATGTCCTTGATACTTATTTTTGCCCCAAGGTATTTCATTACCTTGCTTTGCTGAACCTTTTCTGGAGCTATTATCAGCTGTCTTTTGTCTAAATGCTTGATCAACTCTGTATAGACACGGTCCAACAAAGGTTCAGTTTTTGCTGCTATTAAAAATTGTCATCCATGTAAGGGAAGACAATGAACCTGGGGAATTTTTCCCTGCAGGGGCTAAGGCCTCTGCCACGTATAATTGACACATGGTGGGGCTATTGGCCATGCCTTGAGGCAGTACTGCCCACTGGTACCATGGTCAGGTTCCTCAGGGATTAATGAATGGAACTGTAAAGGCAAATCTCTCACTGTCCTTTTCACAAAGTGGAATAGAAAAGAAACAATTTTTAAATTTGTCAATGACAATAATAGGCCAATCACGAGGTAGAGTAGATAGTAGAGGCAATCCTCTTTGAACCGGCCCCATGACCTGCATCTGACGGTTTATGGCTCGCAGGTCATGTAGCAGCCTCCAATTCCCTGATTTCTTTTTATAACAAATATGGGAGTGTTCCAGGGAGAGATAGAAGGTTTAATATGTCCCAACTCTAATTGTTCTTTGAATAGTTGTCTAGTGGCTAAGCAACTTTTTCTGAGGAAAGAGGCCCGGGGGAACCCCACACTGGCTCCCAGCCTTCCAGATAACGGGTATACTAGGTCCAGTGGCCACTAGGAAAAAACCCAGTCCCATGCGCAGCCCTTTAGACTGCAGTTGCACTGGTTCCCTTCTCTCTTGGAGATGTTTTCCAGTGCCATGAGATGGATGCCATCCATGTCTGTCATCATGTTTGTTGCCTCTGTGGAATAATGTGTGTTTGTCAATTCAATTTCATGGCTTTTAACAGGTCTCTGCCCCAAAGGCTAATAGGTAAAGATAAACAAAAGGTTGGAAGGTGCCTCATTTCCTTCCTTGTCTTTCCAAGATAATGTACCGCGCTTAAATCGGTCGTTTTGATACCCGAGCCCTTGTAGGGTTTGGGTTGAATGCTTGAATAGGCCAGTTTTTAGGCCAGTCTTTTTGGCTATAATGCTACGTGTCAGTCCCTGTGTCTAATAGGCCCAATATTTTTTTCTGCCATTAATTTCCAATTCTATTATAAGGTCTTTGGTCCAAATCTAAAGATAAGAAGGCGGCTTCAGTCCCGGAGGATCCGAGGCCTTTATTTCCCCTTATTAACATTTTTACTGGGGAAACACATTATTGTAAGTGGGTAGCATTACTTTTGAGCAATTCTGTCTCCTGGTGAAATGGCCACGATACCCCTGCAGAGGGAGGCAAGGATCTTAACTGCACCCTCCAAAATCGGCATCTTATAACACCAGGATGTTCCATGAGACCGTTTAGGGTGGAAGAAGAGCGTCCTATCAGTAAACCCCACTGTGTCGGGAGGCTGTGGGCCCTGGAAGTCAGTCTCAATAGGTTGCACACCCATTTGGGGTGTTAATACGAGTCGGTGGTGCAGCGCAGGTCCCAACCCTGATGAGCCCGTGGTGGCTCTCCGAGGCTCCAAACCCTGCCGAACCCGGAGTAGGCTCTCCAAGGCTCGGGCGGTTGTAGGTTGGGCGACTCTGCCCCTCTACTGCTCCAATTATTTAAGGGCCTGGAAGCGTGGGCCCCGCTGCACGTTTTTTGACTGTGTACTACCATAACCAGAAGGCAGCGTTTGGCTCTCAGGGTTCCTTGTCGATCTGCGTTCACTGGCCCAAATGATTACCCTGTGACATTTTGGGCATATTCCTGGCGGCCTTCAACGAGGGGTATTCCCTGTTTTTCCCTGGTCTCTTTGTCTTTCCCGTCTCTTTGGGGGCACTGACTCTTAAAGTGTCCCTGGCGGCTGCTTTTTGGAAGCAAGCCCCTGCAGCAGGGGTCCTGCCTTTTATCCTTAGACAATTTCAAAAACTGCAGCGCCAAGCCAGAGTTGGAAATTGGTCCACCAATCCCTACAAGCCTTCATCAAAGCCTGCAAGCCCTTTGTTTCCAGGGGGGTTAAGGCCATCCGCACTTTTTGGGGGCCACTTTTTCAAACACCAATTGCTCAAAATCAATGGCATGGCTGTATAGGATGGCCAAATATTTCCCCTGCGGCTTTCCATCATGCGAGCCCGTAGTCGGAAAAAAAGGTCAGTAGGCCCCTGGAGGATTTTGTTAAAATTGCCAAAAAATTTTTTCCCCCTATTGGGTGAGCCTTCAGGCTCTAAACGCCATGGCCCTAATTTGGGCCGTAACACCGCTGGCGGGTTTTGCTGTCTGGTTACCTGCCCATTTGTCCCTGACCTAGAAAACATATAGGTTCCATAAGGGCTGTCTTGTGGCGGCATTGGGCTTGAGCCGTCCTTGAGCATAATCACTGTAAATAATTTCCAACAAGATTTGCCCCATAGTTAAGCGGCTTTCACAGTACTTATCCAATCAGAGGGGGTTGGCCCTGGCCTGTGTCGCTATCCTTTCAATAAAGGGTTTTTTGCGTGTAGGAAGGAAATTAACGCCGTAATTCCTGCGATTTTTCAAGATTTTTTAACATCTTGATATCCAAGTGCTCTGTATCTTTGTTGATTGGATCTTCAAAAACTGGGAAGCCTTACGCGCTTCCTTCCAATCTCAGGGAAGAACGATTGAGTCCCTGGAGCCCTGGGGTGGGACCGCCCGAGGAAACCTCCGCATATGGGGCGGGCCTAGGGGCGAGCTGGGGCGTCCCCGAGCAGGGGTTTTTTTAAGCTTCTCCGCCCCATTTTGCCTTTCCTCCGCCTAGGGAGGGCACAGACTCCCTTTCAACTGTTTAGGTTTCTAGACCCCCCATCTTTTTCAAAAATTTTCTTCTTCCCGCCATCTTGTCTAAGTTCCTCCTTCCTCCTCATCTGAGCTATCGGAGCTGGAGGAACCTTTGTCTTAAATTTTTTAAAAGTAGGAAAAATGTTGGGGGCCCCTTTTTTTTGGGTCCTTTGTCTTTTTTACCTTAGTCCTGGACGAGACAATTTAAACAGAAAAAAAGACAACATATAGGAAAAAACATAATTACGTCCCAACCGACCCCAACCTGGTCTAAAAAACAAACACAAACATATATTCTAAGGTTTTCTGATTCAATTGCCACTTTACCATGGACCTATGACCTGGACCTTATGACGCCCGCTTTCCCGGACCTTGTGACGGGCCCTACCCGGGCACTTTCGTGACGCCGTTTTAAACCCCCGGACCTGTGACGGCCCATTCACCGGGCACTTTCTTTGAAGCTGCTTTACCGCGGACCTTGTGGGGCCCCACTCTCCGGGCACTTTCTGAAACAATAAAACATACCTGACCCGCATTTTCCTACTCTGAGTTCTGAATCCCGAAGGCGAAGTCCTCAGTTCCCCGAACGGGCCACAATGTTGCCCCCCGCCTTGGCCAGCAAGTAAGACGCGACAGGTCGGATCCTTCTCAGTCAGCTTTATTCCAGGAACGGCTCTTGACTTAGGGACGGGGAACTGGACGGGGATGTATGGCCGGGGACCGGACCAGGAAGGCAAGGGAAGGGAAGGGCAAGGGAAGGGCAGGGAAGGAAGGGAAGGGAAGCGAAGCGAAGGGCCAAAAGGCCGCAGCAGCAGAAGCGAGCTGCTTATCTAGCTGCCCTAGGCGCGCTGGGTGATGTGTCCTCTCAGGATAGGTTAAGCTGCCAATACCTCATTAGCATAAGCCCGCTCAGGAGGGGCACGAGGCCGACGCATGCTCAAAGGACTTGTTTACCAGTTTCTGAGTGGCCACTCTGGAAGCCGCTGCTTACATTGTAAACACGGCTGCCTACAGGAACATGACTGGGATAACATGCAAAGACCTTCTGGACCAGTGTGATCCGTCTGGAATGCTGAATGGTCACACACCTTAATTTCATCCAGTGGTATATAGACATAATCTGAGTACCTACCTTGAATTACAAACAATGAAGGTAAAATTAGTTTGTAGAAGTAAGTAGCCATGTTTGAAAGTGATATCTAATTGAGGGATAGGTAGACAACATGATAAATCAGAGACAGATCTAACAATGAGTCAGAGGGAAGATACACCTAACTCATGAAAACAGAACAGGAGAGACAACGTAAGAAAGCAGAGAGAATCTGAGAGAGAGAGAGAGAGAGAGAGAGAGAGAGAGAGAGAGAGAGAGAGAGATTTTAATGGGCATAGTTTTACAGAGACAGGTTGGTTGCAGGAGAAGACAGAATGAGCCAAAGAAAAAGGAGCCAGAAGATTAAAACAGATGTTAAGAGTCTGAGGCCAAGAAGATTAATTATGTCAGAAGTTGAGAAAAATCAGATTAAATCAGTCAGCTTGGAGAGGAGTTTGAGCCAGAAGAGCTGATTGAACCATCCAGGTAGAGTTCAGAATGAATCTAGAAAAGGTCACTTTTTTAGCAAAAGTCTCTGACAGGACAATTATGTCTCATGAATGAAAGTTACAATTACAAATGTGATATTCTTTGTTTCCTGTATATATTTATCTCATTGGTTTCAATTTTTTCTTTTAGTACCTTCTGTAGGGATATATAGGACTCAACAAAGAAAAATAATTACAGACAAATTATCTTTATGAACATAGACAAATACTCCAAAAATACATTAAAAAAATCATCTGCCACAGTCAAGTAAGTTTCATTGCAGAGGTACAGGGATGGTTCAATATACATAATATCAGTAGTTGTAATCCACCACATAAGAAGAAGAAGAAAATAAAAGACATAATCATCTCATTAGATATAGAAAACCCAGTAGTACTTCATGATATAAGATATTGACAAGATTAATGATACATGGAAGAAACTTTAACATAAAAATGTCAATTTACACCAACCTTATAGCCAACATTAAAATGAAAAGAAACTCAAAGAAATTTCACTGAAATCAGGTAGAAGGCAAGGTTGCCCATGTTCACTATATCTACTTAATTTAGTAACTTGACATTTTTGCTCGAGTAATAAGACAACTGAAGAAGATTAATGAAATGGAAATTGAAAAGCAAGTTAAAGTGTCTTTATTTTCAGATGATATGCAAATGACCCAAAAAACTCTCCTAGGCAACTGCTACATATGATAAAACATTTTCAGTAAAAAGGCTGGATACAAGATTAACTCAAGAAATAAAATAAACAAACTTAGTATCTCTTCTATATACAAATGACAAATGGACTGAGAAAGAAATTAGAAAAAAAACTTCCTTTACAACAGTCGCAAATACTGTAAAATGTCTTGGCCTACCTCAAACCAAGTAAGTGAAACAGTCACTCAGAATTGCTCCTGTCTAAAGGAAATACAGGGTCAAACTGTGGAACAGAGACTGAAGGAAAGGCTATCCAGAGACTGTACCACCTGGGGATCCATTCCATATACAAACACCAAAACCCAGACATTATTGTGGATTTTAAGAAGTGCTTGCTGACAGGAGTTGATATAGCTGTTTCTTGAAAGGCTCTGCCAGAACCTGATAAATACAGAGGCCGATGCTCGCAGCCAACCATTGAACTGAGAACTGGGACCCCAATGGAGGAGTTAAGGAATGGACTAAAGAGCTGAAGGGGTTTGCAACACCATAAGAAAAGCAGTATCAACTAACCAGACCCTTCAGAGCTCCCAGGGACTAAACCACCAACTAAAAATATACACGGAGGGACCCATGGCTCCAGCTGCATGCATCGTAGAGGATGGTCTTGTTGGGCATCAGTGTGGAGTGGAGTCACTAGGTCCTGTGAAGGCTCTATGCCTCAGTATAGGAGAATACCAGGGCAGTGAGGTGGAATTGGGTGGGTGAGTGGGGGGAGCACCCTCATAGAAGCAGAGGGAGGGGATGGGAGATAGGGATTGTGGAGGAGAATCTGAGAAAGAGGATAACCTTTGAAATGTAAATACATAAAATATCCAACAAAGAGATCAAGTCTTTGAAGAAAGAATTTGAAGACATTATTAGAAGATGTATCTTATCTCTGACTCATTCTGTTAAATCTTTCTCTGATTCCTCACCTTGTCGTCTCCTTAATTAGATGTCATTTTCAAAAAGGTCTGGTTTCTTCCACAATGTAACATTATCAACACTGTGATTAAAGTTTTGTACTAAATGCATGACCATATTCCAGTCAGAGACATTAAAGCTTTGTGACGAGTTTGAATTACAGCCGGATCACACTGATCCTGAAGGCTTTGCATGGGATCCCTTGACAGAGCAGCTATGCGGCTGGATTAAAATTCCTCTACAGTGTATATTTCCAAGATGGGATATTACTCAGGTTAAAAAAGGCAAACAGATACCACCAACAGAAAAATCATCCTGAATGAGGTAACCCAGACTCACAAAGGAATTATAGTTTGTATATATTTTTGGTAGATATTTGCTGTTAAGTAAATGATAATCAAGACATCAAGTCAAGAGATCACAGAGGTTAAATGAAAAGAAGGATCTAGATCAGAAGCACAAAAAGATCTCTTTGAGTAGGGGAAATAGAAGAGATTATGCAGTTGGACTTGGGAAAAGTTGATGACAACGATGTATTTGAAGGATCTGGTTTGAGAAAGAGGGGTAGAGGAAGAGAGTGCAGTGATATACAGCTGGAATTCAGGAGTATTAGGGGGGTATAAAAATCTATTTTTTGACAATTTTGTCTTTATTACAGAAATAGCCATTGATTATGTTCTTCTTCCCCCTTTTTCTACTTCTCATATTTTTGTCACTGTTGAAGAACAAATTGAAAATCCAAAATATGGAAATAATTAATAAGATAAAACTTAAAACTCCTTCATTTATAAATTTATTTATTTATTCTTATTTTTTTCTGTTTAGTTTTTGAATTTCTTCATTATTTTAAACTTCATCTTATTATAGAATAGATTGTTTACTGATATTTTCATCCCTTTTCAAGATTGTTATGCACTCTATTGATCGATATGTTGGGTCCATTTCTATACTTTTGTTTTTACTTCTATGATTCTAGGGATCAAACATAAGCAATTACTGTGAAAACCAATAGTGTGGATATGTACACTTGACATATTCTATCACTAATGTAGTTTGAGATAGTACATGCTGGCCATTTATCTGTTTTGAATTGATTTCTTTATATAGTAAATTCCAGTATCATTTCATCATGTTCTCTCTCCTCCTCTCCCTCCTCTCATGCTCTCTCTCTCTCTCTCTCTCTCTCTCTCTCTCTCTCTCTCTCGTGTGTGTATGTGTGTCTGTCTCTTCTTGTGTGTGTCTCATATACATACAAATTCTGTGTTGTCTTCTCAATACATACAAACCTCTACTATCTATCTATCTACTATCTACTATCTACTATCTATTATACTATCTATCTATCTATTTCACAGCACTGAAAACTTTCTACACATTGTTTATACTTGGAACCTGCTGAGTCGTCAGTCAGGCATCCATTTCTGGGCTCTTATTTTTGCACTGTTCTGTTTGTCAGTTTGTATGACAAAGAAATAATACTTTTATTTATTAACTGTTCAAGGCCTTCAAATTAGTTTTATTTTTTCACAATTGCTTTAGCTGTTTAGAATATTTTGTGGGATCCAAGTGAATTAAAAATTATTTCTCCATCTCTATATAATGCACTTGGGTTTGTCACAGGGTATTTATTAAATCTGTATAATGGTTAGATAATGTGGTAGGTATAAGAACATTAATTCTTCTAAATTGTGAAGCATATCCTTTCCTTTTGTGTGTGTCTTCCTTAATTTCTTTCAGCAATGTTTTGTAAATTTTGCACACACAAGACATTTAACCTTCCTAAATTTTGATTCTTATTCTATTTGATTCTGTTGTGTTTATGCTTATTTCAGACACTAAAGCAAATAATCTAAGCTAATTGATGTCAAAAACATAATGCTACTTATATGTGAGTAATATGGTGTTAAAACAAATGGTAATAGTCAAAGCATGTTTTAGAATTATTTTTCACTAATATAGAAATTAACTTATAATGTTACTAATAAAATTACACTTAAAATAATAATAAATAAATAAATAAATAAATAATATGGATAAAACATCAAACTATTCTACAGTGACATGTAACATAACATGCATGAAAAGAAGCTGAGGAAATGTTGAAGTATTGCTTATGCAAGTAAAGTTAGTAAGCAAAAAAATGATCCATACGCAGTACTGAGTGTGTTTCATTTCTTAGGTGTTTAACAGGTTACTTGAGATTCTATTGCCAAATGTATGTTAGTAGAACAGAATTGTTTTTAAGAACTCTTTTTTTGCTCTTTGGTTTCCACATTTGTTATTCCTTCTCCAGCATATATTTAAGTATCAATCATCATCATCTATAAAATAACATTTAATTTCCATTTGAAAGATAGAATTTACTTTAAAATGTCAACATGACGAGGACCATCTTTATAAAGATTAGCCTCTAAACATCATATGTAAACTGCAGTGATAAAACGTGTGATCAGTGTGTTACAAGTATTCAGGTTCGTTTGGAGGCCAGAAGAGGGCATCAGATTGTCGAAATTTAGAGTTACAGACAATTGTTAGGGGTCTGTGCCTGGGTATTAAAACAAATTTAAATTTTACACAATTGCAGACATATGATGGCATACAATGTCCGAGTAAAATAAATGCCAAGTAAAATTAGAACAAGGCTGCTGTATCTGGGTAGACAAGGGGTATGTATAGTAAATCAGTGAAGCAAACTCATACAACAGTGTCAGCAGCAGTAAAAAAAAAATAAATAAAAGTGATATTCTGATGTTTAATAGATATACATATTCACTATGTACAGAAGATACTATTAGCAGACATAAATGAGGATGCACTCAAATAACCAAAGGTAGTCAGAAAGTCTAAAATCATAACTTTTAAAATGTCACTGTAAATATAACAGTGTAAATATTAACAGTCTTAGTAACTTAAGACGTTCATTTTGTATTTTTGCAGGCTGATATTTAAGACTGTGAAATGGTCCAAACATCAAGTCATCACCAGGTTTATGATTCTTACTGGAGGTTCTAGAAGAAACTCTATAGTCTCGTACTTTCTTTCTTCATTTAAATTTCTTAATGTGGCAAAGTGCTCGATCCCTCTTCCTTTCCCAGTAGCCAATGATGATCAAACACATGTTTTGTCTTTTGCCTTTTCTTTTTCTCCTTTCTTTTGTAGTTGACTGAGAACAAGTGTGTGATCAATAGTACGATCCATTGACTGAGAGGTGTGCAGTCCTTAAGAACATTTGGCTGCTCTTTCAAAGGATAGGAATAATTTTCCCACTACCCATGTCAGGCAGATTACAGCCTTCTGCTGTGAGCTAGCTCTGAAGGAACTGATGCCCTCTCTGGCTTCAAGGGAGCCTGCGGACTTGTAGCAAACACACAAACTACATAACCACTCACATACAACACACATATATATAAAAATAAATCTGTAAAATCACTTTCCATAACCCATAGGTCTCTATTTAATTTTATCATTATTTTTTGTCACCACATTATATGAACGTAGAATTAAGGAGTTAAGTCATATCAAAGTGTGGTGATGTTTTAGATCTTACAATCATATAGCAACTCAATGTCTATGAACTCCAAGAATAGTTAAATGAAAATAAGTACAAACAGAAGTTGAATAAAATCAATAAGATGCAACAAGAAAAAAGACTCATGCTCAATCTCTGTGAATTTTAACCTATTTCTTTATAAATATCACAAGTGCTTTATGTATTATAAAGGAATATCTAAGAAAAATATAGGAAATAATGCTCATTATTTTATGGTAAAAGTGATGATATTTACAAAAGTATTCAAAATATCAAACTAGAAAACTGTTGTCCATAGTCAGTGTGTGTGCTATCACAGGTTGAAGAAGTGAAATTTAATTTTGAGCCATCACTTAACTGTTGTCAGGAAAAAGATACTTAGACTGAAATTAAAATAATGGTAAATGAATAAAAATACAAAACTTGTTGGCAGAATCTATATGGAATCCAGGAATTAAGGATGTTATATAACTGACTACAAATAAACACTTATGTCAACCTATATTAAACTAAAAATAAATATATAATGTGGTATACTTTTCAATATCTAAAATACAATAAAGAAAAAATTAATTCTAGAATAAAAGTGATTTCATTTCCCAAAAATATTTAAATATTTTGGTAGTTCTCTTTGACTTAGACTTAGATCTGGAGGACTTGGGCATCCTGTAGAAAATTTCACAACTGTTTAAACAAAAGATGTGAAAAACACATCTCTTGCAGTGTCCAAGTCCTGAAAGAAGTAGGTCTATAGGAAAAATAAGTAGCTTTGGCAAGGGTTATTGAAAGCTTACAGAAGTTCATTTCATTGTTTTTGAACATAAAGTAGCTCATAAAAACAGTTCTTGAATCACAAATGAAAATTCTACTAGGGAACATGGCAATCTAAGTGCCACCAGAGGTATTTGCATTCAACCAGACACATGTGCTCAGTGTTTTCAAAAGGAATGAACTTTGTAATATTGGCAAAGGTTTTTTGTGTCTCCAAGTTACAAGTGAATATGATTGCAAAGGACATGCTGAAAGCACTCTAGAGTTGTTATATACTATACAGTAGTTATAAATTAATTATATTTTATTTTTATTGGTAAAGAATATATTTAGGACCTCAAATATGCTAAGTGTATGCTTTACCACTGACTAGAATTCTAGACCCTGTACATAATTAACTTTTTAAAAATAAATCTCTTAAAACTAAAAATAAATCTCTTATCAACTTTCTTAAAAATAAATCTCTTTCTTAAAAATAAATCAATTATATTTACTTGCAATATTTTTCCTTGTACTAAATATGTTCTTTGACAATTTTATACACTTATATAATGTCTAATTATTCTTGCCCTTAACTTTCTTCCTGCCAGTGCTATTAATTAGTACTTCTACCCAGATAACTCTTTTTGAGTGTGCATGGTTTTTTATATTATTTCATAGCCCACAGTATTTAACAGGAACCTTGTAATATCCATATATTTAAAACTAATCAATGAAACTGTTGGGTTCACCAATAGGTTCACTACTCCTTTATCCTAGAAACCATTAGTAGGCAATAGTTTAGCAGAAAGGAAGATTCCATGTGCCTCTCTCCCATTCAGCTCTAGCTGTCACAACAGGCTCAGTCTTGTATAAACAAGAACTGTTAGGCAACTGGAGGTGCTGTGGGTTCATGATTGTGATTGTTCTGTCATGGTCTTAAACTTTATATTCTGTCTGTTCTTTGTTCGTTAACACACCCCAAATAATACGGTGGGCTCCACAGACATCGTATTGATGGAGGGTACTCAGTCATTTTATATGCTCAGCACTGTAACTATCCACAGGTCTCTGTATTCACTGTTAGCTATTACAATAGAAAAATTATCTTATCAACACTCTATGGAGAATATATTTCACCTTTATTAGCCCCAGGCATCTAGGAACAGCCTTATCAGGACTTGAAGAATGACTGCACACCAACTTCAAATTTTAGAATTATATTTTAAAATTTGTTAGTTTTCATATTTTGTTTTCACATACTATCCATTTACTTTGACATTGTCTGTGTTCAATAATATACTCCACTTCATAGTCATCTTCTCAATTTAAAACTTTCAATCCCCAGTAGAATTCCCTTTCATATCACTAGTTTTTTTTATCACCCTTCACCTAAACTATATTTTTCAAGAAATATTAAAGTCTTTCTTTGATGCTATAACACATGTCATGCACATTAAACACATCAAATCTAAAGATATGAACTATATAATCCTCATAGAGAACATAATGATGTTTATCCTTAACTGTGAGGTTGCTTCAAACAGTATATTTTTTTCTGTTCCATAATAGGTAAAATTTTTCTAAGTTTCTTATTCTTTATAGATGATAAAATTACATATGTAGAACAAATTCATTTACCACTCTCAGCTCATCTGGGCTGCTTCCATTTCCTACCTGTTGTGAACAGAAGAACAATGAACACACTATGCAAATATATCTGCAGTATGGCATAGAATAATGTGTGCTCATAAGTAGTATAAATGAGCCATGTATTAGGTCTAATCTTACCTTTTCCTAAACTACAACATTATTTCCACAATGGCAGCACAAATACACTGTGATGGTTTGTATATGCTTGACTGAGGGAGTGCCACTATTAGGAGGTGTGACCTTGTTGGAGTCAGGTGTGTCATTGTAGGCCTAGGCTTTAATACTCCAGTCCTAGCTGCCTGGAACCAGTCTTCTGTTTACCTTCAGAACAAGATGTAGAACTTTGAGCTCTGCCTGCACCATGCCTGTCTGGATGCTGTATGCTCCCTCCTTGATGATAATGGACTGGACCTCTGAACCTGTAAGCCAGCTCAATTAAATGTTGTCCTTTATAAGACTTGCTTTGGTCATGGTAATTCACAACAGTAAAACCCCAACTAATACATGATCTAAGAGAGGGTAACAACTGCTCTCTTCCTACATCATAGGTCAGAATTTCTTTTATTTTTAAGATTACAATATAATGACATCATCTCTCTCTTTTATTTCCTTACTCCAAACCCTGTCATATACCCTTACTTGCTGTGCTTGAAATGTATAACCTTTTTTAAATTGATGCAATTTTCATAGTGTATCTACATAATATTATTAATATGTATATTTTAAGGGCTGAAAATTTGATATCTGATAACCATTTTCCTGGGGAAGATTCTTCCATTTGCAGCATGCTTTAGCTGCCTGTGGTTCTCTGTGTAGTGTTGAGGTCTCATGATCTTTTTCCCATCCACATAGGTGTGTAAATTGGTGTGGTTTCTTTTTCAGCTTACGGTTAGACATGCATGTTAGTGAGAATTTAAGGATGTAGCTTTTAAAATTATGAAAAAACACAAACTCCCTAGGACTAGAGTATTAAAGCAAACTCCCTGACTCTATGTCCCTTAATATCATTCCTTCATTCTTTACAATGTTCACTGAGTCTTAGGTGAAGGAGTATTTTATAGACATATCTGCAGGGAGTGGCATTCACAACTCTGTATTTTGATTAGTTGTTTTTTTTTTTTGTAATGATCTCTGTTTCAAAGAAAAGTTTCTTTAATGAGGTATGAGGACTGTGCTTGTAATCTAAAGGTGTTGAAGAGTTTTAAAAATATGCTTATGAAAGCTATATATTATGTTGATAAATGGCATGATATATTGATATATAGTTTGATAGCATGTCTTTGCATTTCTCACTACCCTGAGTCATCTGGTGTTATTAATGTTACTATTGTTGTGAAACACTCTTAAAGATTTCCATAAAAGATCCTTAACCTCTTCTTGTGCCCTGCAGTTTTGTTTGTTCACAATACAAATAATGCCGTGTAATCCTTTTCTGTTGAGGACAAACTAATAACCTCAGTAACTATAGATCAAATGAAGATACTGAAAGAGACGTGGAGCTAAATCAGTTTTTGTCAAAGGACTTAAAAGAAGATGTTTTGTTTACATTCCTTAAAGGAACATTGACTTAATTTTTGCCATCTCAGCTCATCTTACAAACATTTAGTTAATGTAATTCTTCTCTATTAATGAAGACTTCAAAGGTTTATATCCATAATTTCAATCTTCTAATTTTCTTTAATTTTTTAAAAATATTTTCTGTCAACAGTGTCCAAATCATTGAAAGATATGTTAGTTACAAAAATAGTGTTCTCCTGTTAGTGACAGGAATTTCAACTGATTATTTAGGACACGATTTGAACTATCTATTCTTATTAATGTTACTGAATATACTGGCAGTGTACAGTTGCTGGCATTCCACATGTTTATTCATTGGGCCAATACTCAAATGTGTTAATTTATAGGTTGCCACATTGCATCCATGATAGATAATTTTCTTGCTATTAGTAGGCATTCATGTGGTTATATATGAATGAAACTCTTTTCAATAGTGTATTTTCAGAATCAAGGATTGCAGCTTAGCAGATTGCATCTGCTTAGACATGTAATCTCCCTTTGTAATCTGCTTATCTAGAGTGTCTAACCGTCCCTCAGTTACCTCAAGCCATCACTGGTGTTCACACAACTTTTTAAACACTATTTAATAATTCATAAATTATTTAAACTTTCTAGAGCAGGTAAGAAATTCCATTCATATTTATATCTAGGCTTGTATCTCAACTTGCAAGTAAATTTTGCCTTGTAATAAATAAGCATGGTTTTAAAATAAGACACATTTCTTGTTCTGGTCTTGAATCAGGTCTTTAGATATTTTTCTATAATTGATTTAAGTCCTCTTTTTTTATTTACACCTCAGTTGTCTTCAATTAACTCATTCTTTAATGTGTTTATTATCTAATTAGACACATATACACACAGATACATATGTGTATGGATGTGTGTGTGTGTGTATGTGTGTGCATGCAGTACATGTACTATGCATATTCAGTGCTGAAGAAGTACGAAGCTGTTGTCTGATCCTCTAACTATATAGTTACAAATTATTGTGAGCCATCAATGTTAATTCTGGAGTTCAAAGCTGGTCCACTGGTAAGAATAGCCAAGCCGCTTAAACTCTGACATCACTCAAACACCAATTAAGCACATCTTCCATAACTTCTGTCACTATACTTTATGATTATAGGAATATATGATTATATTGTGGAATATAAAATTTCTGACTTACAAGCAATTATTTATTAATTTCTTAACTGTATAGTCTTTAATCATTGTTAGTTTTGATCCCACAAAGAAGAACAATAAATGAGAGATAATTGATAAGACACTATATCAGGGTTACCTTAAAGATGGTGTGCATTACCAAATATAAATCAATATGATGGTGGAAGAAAACACAAATCTAGAAAAGAGGTCCTGTCACTATTTCTAAACATTTGTTTTAAAAAATACTATTCATTAAAAAAATGCCTGTCTTTTAAACTGGTAATATAACAAAAGCTAGGAATTAATGGGGATTATAATCTGATACATTTTATGTACTAATTTAACAGTAGGTCTTTGTAGAATATAAAAATTATAGTCACTAAGTCAATTCTAAAGAATGATTCAGAATGCATAGGAGAACTTATTTAAAAAGGATACTTCAGAGGTAGTATGTAGATTAATTATCTTTATAGTTCTGCTTACTGTAATAAAACCTAACCATCCTTTAAAATACATTATTTTATAACAATGGATATAAATGGTAAGCGGTATAGCTCAGTAGATAAAGTTCTCGTCAAAAATGTATGAGGCCCTGGGCTTGATCCCCAATACTGCATAAACCAGGGGAAATGCCACAAACTTGTAATCCCAAATCAACGCATGGGATAATCATCTTGACATGACCATTCTCAGTTGACTTTTTGAAAGCAGGAGGGGCTTACACTAGACAAGATATCTACTGCTTTTCAATATCCTTTCTTCTCTGCAGCAGTAAAAACAATATTTTATTTAACTATAAATTAACATTTTAAATCTATTACATGAATATGAAAACTGTTCAATATTTACTTTATTCAACATTTTTCCTAAGTAAGGAATCTTATAAGCAGAAAAGATGATGACTCAGCAGTTAAGAGCACAAATAGCTCCTGCAGATGATCTGACTTTCCTTCCCAGCTTCTGTTTGGGTGTCTCATAACTGCCTAGGACTCCAGCTCAATGGGATCTGGCATATTCCTCTGCTCCCGGAAGGCACCAGTACTCACTCAGATAGGTACACTGAACTGCACCCAACCCAACACAAAGATATACACAAATAATTAAAAGCAGAAAAAATCTTAGAAAAGCAATTTTCTAATAAACTTTAAGCAGCTAATTTACATTTGAGGAAAATGCATAATTTAGTATTAGAAAAGCTACTTCTTCTGTTTTATTAAAATGATTAGCTAAGGATCATTTGCATGAATGAATTATTGAATGTTTGCCATAGTTTGACCTCTCCATGAGCCCATCTAGTTTACTCTGAATTTGGGTGTGTAGTTCCTTTTAAAACTGAGAGGAACACACAGATTCACCTCACTTCCCATGTTCCAGGGCATAGCATACAGAAGAGTGTGTTGAGGAGCCTCATTCTGTAGATTCTATTTAATTCTTCCAATTCCAATGTTGAAAAAAGATGTGAATATGTGAATTCCCTATTTTTCATTCTCTATTATTCTGGAGTAGGAAAAATTGCTTTCACAGTTGTAGTTAATAAAAAGATATAATAAATGCTTAATTAAAATGTGACTTAAGTAAGATTGTTTATAAAATAAGTAGAAAGGGAGCACAGAGGTCGTAGCAGATGCAAGGATTTGAAAGGAAAGAAATGGCAATCACTGAAAACTTAGGCTTTGGAGAGACTTCAAAAACTGATAAGTCATCAGAAGTTAAACTAGTTCATTTTGTGAAAAGCCATATTAAAGAGACTTATGTTTCCTTTTAATAGAAGAAATTAAAATCAATTAATAATTATATCTGAAACAAGATAAACCAAAATAATAATCACATGGAATGAGGAACTATTTGAAATCAATAAGAATTAGTTTGGGTTGGTATTAGTGTGTGTTTTTACCATGTAGGTTAACAATGTTTAAGATCACTCTTCCTTTGATGTGATTTGAGGAGATCAATTATGATGTCTACCAGTTAAATACTAGAAAGAAAACAAAGAAGACAAAATGATGATACAATTAAGTAGTCTTGCAACTAAGATTAGATTGGTCTAAAATAATAGAGATAGCCAGACGTTGTATCTAGTTTATCAATCCTAAGTGCTAATACCTCAAGATTAGGACTTCGACATTTTTTTCACTTGGGGATATAAAGTGAACATTGACTTAAAAAATTTGTTATCTTAATGCTACATTTCTGTGTTACTGATTTATGAAGAATGCATTGCTCATATATATATATGATTATATATATATATGTGTGTGTGTGTGTGTTGTGTGTGTGTGTCTGTGCATTCATATGTATATATCCAGTTACTATTGATATTGCTGTAAAAAACCATGAAAAATAGCAAGCCTGGGAGTAAAAAGCTTATGTGGCTTATGCTTCCATGTCACTATTAGTCATTGAAAGAATTCAGGACAAGAACTTAAAACACTGCAAGAACCTAGAGGCAGGATTTGATGTAGAGACTATGGAGGAGTGATGCTTACTGGCTTGCTCACTATGGCTTGCTCAGACTGCTTGCTTACAGGACCACCAGCCCAGAGATGCCCCAATGAGCTTGGTTACCACCCATCGATCACTATAAGAAAATGCTTTCTGCAGGTTGTTCCCTCCAATGACTCTAGCTTTGTTATGTTGCATAAAACTAGCTAGCACAGTCAATATATTGTGAGCTTGAGACACAAACATATATTAAGTCACAGCCTTTCCATCCCTAATCATCCCAAAGATTCCATATTAATATGAATAGCACAATATAAAATATTTCAAACATTAAAAAGTCTTTTTAAATTAAATCATGTAAAAGTTCAAATTCTCTTGAAAAAATTATTTTAAATTTTAAAATTTAAAGTCTGTGTAAAACTCTAAAATCTCTTTAAAATTTAGACTCTCAACTATGCGATCTTGTAAAATTTAAAAAAGATAAATACTTTATTACTTTAAGTTGGAAGTATCAGGGCATAGTCACAGTAAAATCAAAGCAAAACCAAACTCCAGCTATATAAATAAGTCAATACCCATGCCTGGAAATTACTCATTATCGTTTTGGCCCCTCAGAAGTGTCTTGGTCACATCACTGACTCTGTCCTCTGGGGCACATACAGTTTATCTTCTAGGATACTGTGGTTCCAATCCAATGTTCGCTGCTATTCTTGGTGACCTCAACCTTATGTGAAGAGATCTAGGCAATTGAAAAGAACTAGAGGCAGAAGTGGTCCTTCCTGGGAGGACCACATCAATTGGTTGTCCGCAGTTGAACTGTAAGGCCTGAAAACATACAAATGAGAATAATTATAATATTGAGCTGGTTAGATTAAGGAATATATACATATATTCATACACATATATGCATGCAATAAAAGTTAGTGATAAAACATGCCATAAATTTAAAGGAGATATGAGAGGAGTTTACAGAAGGGCTGGGATGGTGTAAAGCAAATATATTTAAATTATAATGCCAAAGAAAAACAAACAAATGAATTAACCCTTATTTTTAAAAGGAGCTCTAACCTTTGTTTTAACATTTAAGGCGGCCTTAGTTGCCATAGCATTTGGTTCTCTAGTACAAAAGTTTAAGTTCTTCAAAATTACATTTGCATAACAAACAAACATTCAGACATTGAGACATTTTGAGTGATTTAAGTATGTCCACATTTATTATAAGGCAAGTAAAGAGAACCAAAGCATTGAATTATTTTATTTGAAATAAATATTAGCTTTCTTTTATGAAGAAAAAGCTTTTCTTTCTATTTGCAAAATCAATCAGCACAGACATTGCATATTCTTAATGAATTAAAAACCAAAATGAAGGTATGAGAACACAGTCACTTGGATAAGTACTTTCTTGGTTAGCAATTATTTTCCTTATAAAGCTAAGAGTTTTGTATCTTCACAGTACAATTTGAATAAGTAGACATAAGCAAATTTTAATTAACATGCATCACCAGTTTGCAGATTCTTCATGCCTAAACATATAGGCATCTTTCCATTTATAAATAGGCATAACTACCAGCCAATAAAGACGGGGTTTTTGGTCTAAATTTGCAAAAATTCAATCATTTTCTAAGCTGCCATTTTATGTCTTGAAATAGCTCTTATCAGGAAGGATGTTTCTGTCCTTGGTTCTATTATTTAAACACATGTAAATATTTGGAGAAGTTCAGATAAATTTTAAAGGAATATATTTATGTTTTAAAATATAGCTTACATTAAAAGCTAAAGAGATTGCTCAGAAAGAAAGAGAACTTAATGTTCTTGCTGAGGAAGAGAGTTCAACTTTTAGTACTCATGTAAAAAGACCCTAGACAGCCTGTAACTTTGGCTCTAAAGCATTCAAAGACAGTTTCTGGACCTCATGGTTAATTGCATTATGTGCACATAAACACACACACATAAATACACACACACACACACAACAAGCAAGAGCAACAGAGAGAGAGAGAGAGAGAGAGAGGAGAGAGAGAGAAAGAGAGAGAGAGAGGAAATTGAAATGATAAAATAATATAGAGCTTACATTATGCAATACACATATGCCATTGTGGTTTTGGATTTTTTAATATTCTTTTTTATATTTTTTGTGTATGAAAGTTGGAATAGCATGTATGAATGTGAATTATATGTGTGGGTCCTGAATCTTGAATAGGATTCCCTGGAACAGGAGTTACAGGCTGTTTGAATCAACCTGTGTGTATGCGTGCACAAACAGTAAATTGTGTTTTAACAAAATCTCAATTATTTGATTGTACCAATAAAAATTGGCAGCCAAATGCTAGTGTGAAAGCCTGCTAGCTCCAAGAGGCAGAGAAAGCACCCAAGTGACCTTCCTCAGCCAGTTCCCAATCCTCCAAGCAGTCTCAAAAACTCAAACAAAAACATCCTCCCTTCTGTTTCCTGTGAGTGCCTCTATCCATCCTCCTCACCTCCTGTTACTCTCTCTGATTTTTTCCTATGTTCACTAACTGTCAATAGATTGCTAGCTCCACTTCTTGACCTGTGGTTGACTTTACTTCATCCTGTTTACAATAAACAGAAAGCTCTTAGATGGAAGGTGTAAGCAAAGGTTGAGCCAGACCACAAATAGAAACAGTTTTTTTCCAGTAAATAACATAATTTTCGTATAACCAAAGATCCAACACTTAACATCTGAGCCAATTCTGCACCTCAAGTTCCAGCTTATGCAATGACAAGCTCATGAATGCAAGTTCTCTTTGGATGGTCTGAATGCACGGACTGAAGCAGACTTGTAAGTTTCAGACTGTTTAAAAGGATTCTGGAAGTGCTCTTTCCTATTACACTCATTGGAAACATTGGAGCACGTAGCATATTAAATGTTTCTCATGATACTGAAAATGTATTTTTATATATTAAATAAATTAAAAACTGAAGTAGTATAGAATAGAGACAAAATATTCCCCATAAATTTTTCACAATTTTTAAGTTATGAAAACACAAATTAATTAAAAGTTTAGTTCTGTGGAAAGCATGTAGTCCATGTCATCAGTAATTGTAGGAATGCAACATACATTTCAATGGTAGACCCATAATGTTCATGTTTGGGGTCTGCTGTTTTTACATAGCTCCACAATAAATCTTCTTCCTTGTCCTTCTCCTTTTTCTCTCCCTCCTCTTCTTCTACTTCTTATCTCCTCCTCTTTCTTCTCCTTTTCTTCCTCTCTCTTCCTTTCTTCCTCCTCTTCATCCTCCTTCTACTTCTACTAAATTTATATTGATAACATAATTACATGATGCTTTTAGATGGATTAGGTGTCATTGCTATACAAGCAAACTTATTTTTACTCTTTATGTGACTGGTAAATAATGGAAAACTTGCTATGCCACAAATAATATTTTCATTAAGTATCATTGTTCTATGTAAGTTAATTTATTTTAAAAGGAAAAACAAAATAATAATTTCCTAAAGTCCACTACCTAATAGGGTATCGGATAAAGCCAATCATGTTTCTATATTTATAAAAGAGAGAAGTATTTAAAGTCATATATATTGTTTGAGGATACGTTTACCATTTATGTGGGTTAATTTTAGTTCATTTGTTAAAATAAGAGCAGAAATAAGTTCATTAGAAAATACTGAATTGTTTCAGCAGACTCAATTTAATTTTTTCCTTCATGAAACTGATAACTGTTATAACATATTTATATAATTTTATCTATATCTCTCCAAGTAGAGACTCTGGTTGTAATGCATGCTCCACTGTTTGACCATTTTATTATCAATTTGACTTTGAACAGAAAAAAGGGACATTGAGTAGATGTATATTAGTAGTTTTTATGTAAATTAAACTGCTTTGAGATAGAAAAAACGATTATATTTCTTCTGTTTATATGTTCTCTAGGGTTAACTTTAATTTCTTTCATTCTCAGTTTTGAGCTTCCAATATCACTTCCTAGAACTTTTCGGAAATTCTAACTGAAAAACCTTATTATATTCTCAAAACTAAGATGCAAGTCAGTAGAGTATTTCATGTCAATCCTGGTTTAGTCGTGAGGGATTTCTCCTTCTTATCTTCCTCCAGCCATCTGCTCTGTGCTTCAAACCCTCTCTAGCACTCTCAATCGCTCCTAGACTTATGGATATTTTAAAAAGTTGTCACCCACTAGCACTACATAAAAAACACTAACACATTCAAGTACAAGAATCTTCGTATCTGAAACCCACACAGATTCTCAACGATGCTGACATTCATATTTATATAAGATTTTATTCTGACTCTCTCACTTCTGAACACTTACATTATTGCTTAGTGATCTCTCTCATTCTGATTTCCTTGCTAATACATGTTCAGAGGAAAATGTCTGTGACCACACCTGTGATAATTAGGCTTACTATTGCTGAGATTAAAAAAAAAATGACCACAAGCAAGGAAAGTGATTATTTGTCTTACACTTGCACACCTCAGTTTATCACTAAAGTAAGTTAGAACAGAAACTCAGGCAGGGCAGGAAATGGAGATAGGTGTTTCTAAGGCCATGAAGGTGTTCTTTGTTTGTTCCCCATACTTGCTGAGAGTGCTATAGAACCCAGAAGCACCAGCACAGGAATAGCCCCACTCACAATGGGATCAGGCCTCCCATACCACTAAGAAATTGTTCCACAATCTTGCCTATAGACTAGTCTTATGTATATAGGGATTTTCTCAACTAAATGTCCTTCTCTCTGATGATTCTATCTTGTATCAAGTAAAACTCTTAATATGCCTCTACCAATGTATTCCTACTATTTTTATATACCTACCATCTCTGTTTTTCACATATACAGGCATAAACAGAAAGAAGTTGGCAAACTTTCATTAAAATTCAAAAAATAAAGTAGCCTACTTGAGGCATATATACACACGTAGGTTTATTTACATATATTCATGGTCATAATTGACTCATTGAGTTGATTTGCTATGCATTCTAATAAGCATGTCATATTAGAAAAACGGAAGTCTATGTAAATTAAAAACCTTTATTATTTTATGGACTTGAGTAACTTGCTTTTAATGAGTACAAATAATTTGTTTGATACATTTTTATTAATATTGCTTAATTTTCATTATATATATAATTATATTATATTTATTATTTATATAAACATTATAATTTTGTTACACATTTAAAATATTAACTACATAATTTCTTCATTTCCTTTGCTCTTTCTAAACCCTTCCCTATACCTTCTTTGTTCTCTTTCAAATTCATGATCTTTTCTTCTATTATTATTATATGCACACATGAATATATATGTTCATATATATATGCATGTATATACATGCATATTCTTAAGTACACCCTGTTCACTCCTAGAATGTTGCCCATATATATGTTCTAACTTAGATAACAAATTTGTGCTGACTTCTCAGAAGAACACTGATTTCCAACTGTAATCTTTCAAAATACTCATGATTTTCAAAATTTATTCTTTAAGAATTGAGCACATTGAACTTTTATTATCCTCTACATCAACTCCAAGATCCATCCTTTATTCCATATACAAGCAATTCTATTTCTGTTTGTTCAGTTTCTTCATCTATTGCCTAAAATTATATTTGTCCTTAATTTCCTAGCTGTATAGAGTGCTCACTGTTACTCTTGTATTTAACATGTTGACATGTAATATGTTGTGATATCAATAAAGATTTTAATTTCATTTGCATGCCAGATGATTTTGTTTTAATTTTAACTACAGAATTGAACAAAAATCTAAAAGACAACATTAATGCATCGGTTTATCAAGTACAGTATATTGATTTGATTTATGTTCACAGCATAGTTATCATGAAACCAAGGTAAAAATGATATATACCATTTCAAAAGATGGTCTATCATTACTCAAAGATTTAAAAAAAAAAATAATGATGGTAAGCAAGCCCAGAAGAGAACATATACAGAACACATTGAACACCAATAATTGGAGGTGTTACCTTCTAGAGCCATCATCCCTGCTGACTCGTGTTCATGGTTTGGAAAGATATTATGCATACTACCAAATGAGAAACATAGATGCCAACTGTGGTAGTACTTCTTAGTTATCAGTGAGTGGAACTATTTAAGATTAGGAGGTATGACCTTGATGGTTAAGATATTGCCTTCTTATAGGAAATGTATCACTGAGGGTTGGCTTTGAGATTTTCTGAACCACAAGCAAGGTTCAATGGCTCTCTGCCTTTCCTGCTGCTTGAGGCTCCAGATGTAGAACTCTTGACTCCTCCAGGACATGTCTACCTGTGTGATACCATGCTTCCCATCATGCTGATAACAAACTAAACTTATGAAACTGTAAGAATACCCCATTTAGATGCTTTCCTTTATAAAGTTATCATGATGTCTCTTCACAGCTGCTATAGAATATTAAGACACCAACTCAGCTGCAACCTTCATTTCTAATGGTGTTCTCTCTGGAAGCTGCAAGTGCCAACAGTGTTACAAAGCTTAAGGAGTTACACCCAACATCTAAGTAGATTTAAGGGTCATTTCATGAAATGAAATGTCACTACTCGGGTGCTAAGAAACTCAGACTAGATTAGACCAAGGACTAGAGGAAAGCCAACACTACTCTTCTGCTAAGGAACATAAAGAAGATGACACAATGATATTGTTATACTCATTTTTTTCCTGCCACTCTCAGGAAAGCTACCTCCTGTAGCAGATGGAAATACACAAACCCAAAGCTAGTATTATTATGAGTGGAGATGTTGGAACACTCAGTTCTAAATGGATGCCTCTATCAATCCCTCCTCTGGAGTCTCAGAGAATAGTGAAGAAGAGAGGTGGGAGGTTGTGCGAGCCAGAGGAGATGGAGTACACCTAAGAGAACAAGGCCCTCTAAACAAAGAACGAAAGAAGCATGCATGGAGTGTGAACTCACAAAGACTGGCAGCCCGTGTAGGACCTGTATGGGTCTGGGCCAAATGGAGACCCAGGTAGAAAGGGCAATACACGCTCTTCTTCCTAATCCAGAGGCTACTTCTAAGTGATAACTACCCGAAAATGATTTTTTCTTCCTCAGTTGAGTCTCACTTGTAAAAGTACTCAAGTACAAGTCCCACGCCCAGCAGTAGCTGGCCAACCCAAAATGAACACAATGGCATTTTGAATGTTCTTGTCAGGGATTTTTTTACAGTATGCTTGCATACATATTATGGTTATGGTTGTCTACGTGTGTTTTTTATCGCTTTTTATTTGGCCCTATTTTAATTTGTTTGTTCATTTTGTCCTATTGTGAATTGTTTGCTTTTTTATTAATAACAATATCACAATTGTAATTAATATAATATTAATTTTAATACCTCAAATTAAATTGTAGTAAATTATTTAACTAATAAAATTAAATTTAATATCAATAAATTTAATATTAGTATTAATAATTTAAATTTAATAATAATATTTCTTGTTTACATTCCTGTGAGAGAGGAAGGGTGTGGATTTGGGTGAGGTAGGGAAAAAGTTGTGAGGGATAAACATAATCAGAATATATTGTGTGAAAAAAAAATGTGTTTCCTTAAAAAAAAAAAAAACAGAAGGCAGATTCAAAAAATGTGCTATACATATGAAGAGAGAGCTCTCAAGAAAATAAATAAAAGTAGCTAAGAAATATCTCAAATATATTATTTGTTTAGAAATTAGGAAAACACAAATCAAAACAACTTTGAATTTTAATTTTTTCTTAATAAAATTAAGATTAAAAGAAAGGCAACAAATGCTATAAAGGTTTTGTGGAAAAGAAAATTTGCATTTATTGTTCTTGGGGTTTCAAGCTCGTTCAGCTACTCTGAAAAATCAGTGTGAAGAACTTTCAAAACCTAAAAATAAATCTACCATCTGATCAAGCGATAACACTCCTACGAATATACCCAACATACTGGGCACTCTATGTCACAGACACTTGTTCAGTCTTGTTTACTGCTGCTCTGTTCACAGTTGCTAGGAAATGCAAACAACTTAAATGTCCTTCAACTATTGAATGGTTACTGAAAGTATGGTGCATATACTCTAGGGGATATGATTCTCTTGTAATGAAAACTGAAATCATGGAGTTTGCAGGTACATGGATGGAATTAGAAAAGATAATTGAGTAATGTAATCTACACTTACAAATAAAATTATTGCATGTTCTCTCTTACCTGTGTTCCTAACCTCAAATCTTCAGTTCTCCAACTAGACTTAAGGTCTGTTCAACAAGAAAGAAATTATGCCATGGTACAGTAAACCAGGCCAACTACTGTCATCTTAAGGGGTCATCTGTCTTAGAGTGTAAGCCTACAACTGCCACATTACCTCCTTCCTAACTGCATTTTATGCATGTATCCTTAAACCCAAGACAAGCAGCTGACTCATTCAACAGGAGAAAACTAAAAATCATTAAAAAGTTAGAGAAAAGGAGACTGTGTGATGCCAAGTCCAAACAGAATCTACGGTAGTACATCTGCACTAAAACGACAGGGCAAAATCAAGAGCCAGACAACAGGAGTTTGCTGTACAATTGTGTCTTGAGTAGGTATAAGGAAGATATTCCATAAAGTCTTGACAATATGAATTCTTACATAGGATCTTAATACGAACAATACAACATATATTCAGAAGTGTGTGTATGTGTATATGTGTGTACGTGTGTGTTAACAATTAATAAAAAATAATCAATGAACTTTAAAGAGAGCAAGAGGTTACGTGAGAGGAATTGGCAGTAGGAAAGGCAAGCATAGACATTCATAATTATATTATTATCAGAAAAATAAAATTAAAATTAATAAAATGATGATTTTTCTAATGAGAAACATTTTAAATTTTATCTCTTGGATATGTTGAAGCACAAAATACTCTACTGTTAAACAAAACCTTTTACCATATAGTTCTATAACTTTTTTACCCAACATCCAACTTCTTCCTTTTCTTGTTCAATCTTCGGTCCCCAGCTTTCTCTGAAGCTGAATGTTCAACAGTGTAACAAAATCACACACTCTGAAAATGAATTTCACACAGAATTCATTTTCCCTTCTTCTAAACTTTAGAATCAAAACCTAACAGTCTTTGCAAAGCACTAACATAATTTATGACCCCAACATTCTCAGCTTCTACAGGAAGGCATCATTTCTCCCTTGTTCTCAAGGCAAACCCAAAAGCTATTTCTGTCTCCTCAGCATGCCACATCCATCTCCTCTTCCTCAACGGCAGTGTACCATGCTCAGTGCTTCTTGCCTCACTGGCTGCAATAATGTCTTAAATATTTTATCTGCTTTGGTACCAAATACTTTCTAGCAGAGTTGGGGTGTTTTTTGGATAAAATTTAATTGTGCTTATATTTTTCCTTTCAAGTATCATTCATTTAGCAAATTGCATACATAATCACACTGAAAATTCTCTAGGATAAAACTGCAAGCCATTTATCCATTTTTTTTTTTTTTTACGCACCTCTCTTGCTCAACTCGCCTGAACCTGGTTCCTACCTTCCTCTAGGCACAGAGTCATTGCGATGTTCCCTAGTTTTGTACTTTATGAACTGTCATCAAACTAGTAATGAAAAATTTCAAAACTAATTTTAGAAAGAAAATATCACCATTGCACAAATATTAAGTGACATGCTTCAAAAATGGAACAGAACAATTTATCTTATTTATTAAAAAATAAGTGACAGGAAAGTCAAAAATGATTTGCTTAAAGCTCTGTATTTATAATGAAGATTATCAAATACTCCAAATTATTTGGTAAAGTATGTATGTGCAGCAACTTGTTTTCAGAATTAAAGCATTATAAACTCAATAATATAAACATTGTTAACCATTTTGAAATAATTTCATTTATTTTGCAGTGAAGGGAAGAACATAATTGTATTGTAAAATGCACACCAGAAAGTCTCTGTGTTTTGTGCCCATTTCTCTACTTCATGCTGGAAATTTTCTGGCTTGAACATACACAACTTTTGAGTGTGCTGTCAGTTCCTGGAGAAAATGCTGTGCCATGTCGGGAAGATGTTTCCACGTGATTATCCACTGTGACCCTAATGTGATCTCTACCACTTATTCAAAACAACTAAAGATTGGGGAGAGTGTTTGATACATGCTCACTTTAAGGCTGTACATTCTGAAGTCTCTTATTCTATGCACCTTAACCAGTTTGTGTTTCTGTGTTAATCACTATAAACTACAAATTGATTCTCAGTTGAGGATTCATATATTCATCGACCTATGGTTATAAGGATAATGTATTAAGAAATAATAGCAATAGGTTTTTCCTTAGGACCAATGAATTGTCTATCCATATATTCTAATACTTTCCTTTTTTACCTACCCAAGGCACTTTAGAATATACAAATTTAATATACTTGTTCTAATGCAAAACAAGATGGGAACACAATTTATGTTTTTAACAAGACAATCATTTCCATATATCAAATGTTTCAATCACTTGAAAAATTGTGTGCTCAAAATATTTCAGACAGTGCAAACTAGGCACTTGGACCTCTCTCTATATATATGTCTCCCCTCTCTCTCTCTCTCTCTCTCCACATCCATCCCACACACACACACACACACACACACACACATTCACACACATAGAATCACAGGAATTTATATTTGAACAATTATTCTATGGTTATATTTCAAAACTAAGACATAGAATTTATAATTAGAAATATGTGTATTTAACACATTGTTTATTTTGTGATCAGCCACTGAAAAAAATTAAAATAGATTCTGTATATAGAAGTATATAAATAAAACATAATTATGATGAATGCTCTACAACTTCTCCTTTAGATAAGAGCTATTTTCCAATTAAATTCTCTTGAATAAAGTGTGTTTTACCATGGTAAAACAACAGTGAGATTTGCAAGCTGTTAATTATGCAGAGGCCCCTGAGAGGTGGGGATAATGTCTGTGGGGGACACAGGAAAGCATTGTTGAACAAATTCTTGGTCATCTGTTGACAATAAAGCTGGATTCTGTTTTTCTTGTTCACTACCAAAACAAATGTCAGGTTACAGCATTATTTAAATGCACTAAATAACAAAATGACTATGGAAAATGTATTTATAGAACAGCTATTGTTTCAAACTTTATATATATTTGATATATCATTCTAAAAGCATAGCAAAATTGGCATAAATGCAACATAAGCTATTGTTATGAAATAAGTTTAAAAATACATGACATAGGTATACTTAATATTTATATTTTGGTAATTAATAAACATATAATTCTATCTATTATATCAAACATGTGTAAACAGTTACTGTAAAATTTCGCTGAGTTTGTAGTTTTTGCAACATTTATTCTAACAGACTTTCAAATCATAATAAAACCTAAACCCAAACATCAGGATGATATTTATTTTACTACCATTGTCTCATGAAATTGGGAGAGTGAGTAGCCGTTTAATAAATTTTCTGTGTCATTTAAAAGGTAAGGTGAACATAGAGAGCAGAAAAAAATCTCACATAACGATGCAGCATCTTGATCTTTATTATCTGTTATATTTCAGAACTCAGTTTCCAGTACCGCCTTTATCTTGCTTCAGCAGAGGCTTCATTTTGATTCTTTGTCCCATACCAGACAAGTCTGAGGAAGAATAAAGCACTGGAATCACAGAGGCTTGGCAGAATTCTCATTCAGTAATTTTCTGCTCTTTCTAGTAGACTCTGAATTTCTAGCGCTGGCTTTATTACTTGCCTTCTTTCTGACCCTCCTTGTCCTTGATCTTCTTGCTGAAAATAGTGCCCTTAGCTGATGATTACCACTATTTTCTAAGGACTTTATCTCGAGATATACATGTTTTCCAAATTGTGTATGCTCTATGTTTTGTCTGTCTTGTTCTCAACATTTCCTATGTTTAGGACAGACAGTCTCAGCATCTGCTTTTACCAGTGATAGCATTCACTAGTTTTCTGTCATGAACCTTAATGCCTTTGTTCCAGAAAGTATTATTTGATAGGACATTTGCCGCAGTAGAAGAGGGAGCAAAAACCATAACTACAAAAATACTTTGAACAAAATAGAGCACAAAAATGGGTAATTATTTTACAAATGTATCAAAAATTTAGCCTTCTATTGATAAGTGCCTCTCCTTGATACAACAGAATATTAAATTTATATTATATTTCAGAAGCCTGACATGTATGGCACACCAATTTTACACACATGCATACACATGTACACACACACACACACACACACACACACGTGTATGTGTGTACGTGTGTGTGTTTCACAAAGCCTTACACTAAATTTTTGTCATAGTTATGTCATCTAAATGGCCCCAAACATGAAGCTAGCAATTAACTATCATCATTAATTTCATTCATTTTTAAATGTGCTTTTTTCTACCAGATTCAACTATAGCAAGAAAGGTTTGATAACCTAAGTGGCAGTTTTTATTTTTCTTCATAAATAAATGCAGATCATCCTATGTTTCTGGAATGGTACTGTGTATCCTGACAACTGTCCCTTCTTGATATTTTGTACACCATGAAAGCAATTTTTTTATTATACAGAGTAGAGGATTCCAGTCAATACTTTCAGTAGATAAAAGGATAATTAGACAAGTTGGTAAATACTTAAGGTTTTGTTGTTGTTGTTTGTTTGTTTTTATCATTCTTACCTTAGCTGCAGAAGCAAAGATTTAAATCGAAACCCAAGGGGTTGTATCAACTCTCCTACTCTCTGTAAGAATGGACAGCACACTGGTCTCCTATATTGACAGCATCAAGTCAATTGTAATACTAGTTTATAGTTGGAAATTTGACAGATCATCTTGAAAAGGAAACATGTCCTAGAAGCTAAAATATATTATTACCTTAATAATTACCTTAAATTAGCAGGAGGTTCTAAGAGTTCCTTGCTGGCATACCTATATAATGTCTTGAAAGTCCACACATTTTCTACTTATAAATGAGTACTTAGAGGCCCTCTGCATTTTCATGCCAGCCTCCACTTGATCTATAGTTACTACTCTGACATCTTAGCCAAGTACATTGTAACTTTACAATAGGATCTGAGCCTCCAGATTTCCTCTGACTTTAAACTTTCTAGCCAGGTAGACTACATCTGGAAGCTCTTAAGCTGGAAAAACTCTCTTCTTCTAAGATACGTTTCACTTTGTGATTGACAGTCATAATGTGGTGCTGGAAGCTTGTGGTGATTACACATTTGCTCACAGATCCTGAAAAGAACATGAGAAATATAAGAATTCAGACAAAACAGGCCATTGAGACAAGAATTTGAGTGAACATAGACCATCAAGTTCAAGGGGCTTGTGTAAGGTTGGTTTGAGCAGAAGCCAATTATAAGCCTAAGTGTCATTCACAGCGAGTTCCTATTTCTTTCACAGCATCACCCAGAAACACACTGGTATGAACTTTCTCAAAGATTCTGAAGAATTGCATCAGCTTATTGATATATTTTCAAGTGTCACTATCTATGCCTTAAAATGACTTGGTGGTGGTGGTTTTTATTATTTTATTTTAACTTTTCATACAAGATTTTTTTTTCATTTTTGTGTACACATGTCTTTCTGGCATGTACCATGTGTGTTCCGTAGGATATAGCACATAGAAATCAGAATAAGGCATCAGATAAACTAGACCTAGTTAATGGTGATTGTGAGAGAGCCTTTATGTGGATACTAATAACTGAACCCAGGTCCTCTGCAAGAGGAGTAAGCACTCTTAGCCACTGAGCCATCTCTCCAGTCCTCCAGTTTCTCAAATATAAATTCTAAAATATATTCTTTACTGTTCTTCCAAATGCAGTTGAACTGACACCATCAGTTTTTTACTTTTCTGTCTGTTAATTATAATTTCTTTTAATTCTTTTAGATATTCCAATAATTCTCTTCCCTGTATTCTCACATTGATACTATATTTGTTACTAAAACCTTGATCATACTATCTGTGATGGAATTACTGTGAATTAAGGTATGTGAATTGCCATCTAATGCCTAGTACAAATGGGATGTCTAAATTTCTATTTGCTGTATTTCTTACACTACTTCTTAGCCTTCTTGCACTGTTTTCTACAAAATTTGTCACAAAGATATTTAATTTAATGTGATGCAAGATGGATTACATTTGAGTTTTTCATTTGCAATGACTTTGTTCCCTTAATTCCATTTTCAGGACTTTAGTGTTCTAACTCTGGCATCCCTCTCCAAGAATTAATTTCTTCCAGTAGCTGGAATAGTAATGTATGTCTTTGAAGGAAGCACAGTGACAAATTTTGTTTCCAGATACCTAGGCCATTCTAATTTTTTACTTGAACATACAATACATGTACAAATTGTATTGGGAAGTATTCACCCCACTCTTTTCCTCAAACTCCCCATCAAGGACCAAACAGCCCATCTACATCCATATGACATTAATAAAATTAAGATTAGTAGTAGCCTTCTGACTCTAATTTGTATAAACAATATGCTCATGGTGTAAAGCATTCTAGAAGGAATGAGCAACTTAACAGTGGTCACATTGCCAAACACAAGGGGCTCTCACTGCCTCAGTAGCCACCACAATAACACCCAGTTATGGGTGAGCCCACAGGAGCCCCTTCCTCATCTATCCTGGAAATCTGATCAACTTGATCTGGTGTAGATATTCTGCAAGCAGCCACTGCTTCCGTTAAGTTGATGTATCCATTACCAATCCAGTGTCTAGAGAGAAAACAGTATTTGACACCTCTCCCTGTCAAACTCTTCTCTTCTTCTCTCCTACTTTTCCCCGATTCTTCCTGACCATTGGATAGCTCACTTGAGAGCTCACAGTTATTATTTTCAGCATTTTGAGCAGTTATACATTTTTGCTTTAACCACTCCCTACCACAAAGAGAAACTTGTCTGATCCAGGTGGAGAACAAAATCTTATTTATAAAATGATTATTTCGTGAAATAAATCCAGTCGGTTTCCACATTTGTCTCATGATCTCCTCATTATGGGCTTTTGGTGAGGTTTAGAGTATTAACCATGAAAAAATTCTTGCGGAACAACCTTGATATACAACGAGATCATAGTTGAGTAGCATCATATACATCCTTTCCACAGCTGCAACAATGGATATAACTTGCCTGGTCAATCAATATTGTATCATGAAGAGTCCAATACCAGGCAAGACTACTGAGTACATTCCTCCACATTGAACATCATAGTACCTTCTAGCACGATGAAATCTAGACAGTTTGGTAATATTTTTGGTTAATTTGAGTTGATTTGTTGATGGCTTGCAACAAAAATGTTTGTTGTCAACAATAACAACAATAGTACTTAATTATGGAAAGAAAACAAGAACAAAACAGATGGCTGTATTATTTTCGTATTGCAAATCTTCTGTGACTATTAACTCTAGGATACCTCTTTCCTGGTACCAAGATTTTAATAAAATATCACAAGGCTTCTTGGAGGAGTATTGTGTATTCATGCACAGTTTTTCTTATCAAACTCTTTTTTCATCTTAAAATATTTTTAATTAGTTTGATAACTGGTGAATTTTTATATGCATTTTTTGGTCATCTTTAGTTTAGATCAAATCTGATGTTATCTTGTCACAGATCTCCCTTCCCTATCCTCACTTAAATCTTTCAAACAATTTATCCCCATCCATTTATGTTATCAGGGACTTCCTATCTTTATTCTTAAAATTTGTAGTGGGTTGAAAGATCAATTGTAGGACTTCACATAGCCATCAACACAACAAGCATTATGGTTGAGTCTTCTTCCCCCTTTCATGTCCTCATGCCCTCCATGTTTGTTTCTTTCCACAAACAGGACTCTCCTTTTCTATTTTCCTGTCACATTTATTTTTCTAGACCCCCAGTAATGCACCTAACCTGAAATGCCTGTATCTAATTATTTGGCTCCCACATATGTGCTAAGTGAAGAAAAAGATTCAAAGTGACAATCTACCTGTAAAAGAGAACATGTTTAATTAAAGTAATAAAACAACAGAGTTGGAAACATTCTAACAGAAGCCACAGGCCCTGTGAATAGTGCATTTGTGTTCTGATGTCATGTCATACCCTGTACAAGGTCTGCTGGCTTGAGCGTCACAGATTCACAATAATTTTCTTTAGGGTGAAAATGTTTGTCATTAGCTAAAATTTTCTTTATAGCCTAATTTATTTATTAGAGTGATACCTAATATATATTAACTTTATCCCTGGTTTAATACAGGGATACAGATGTGGATATTAGACTTAAATATTAGATGTAATTTATCCCATCATTTAGAATATTATACATTGTCCTTAAGAACAAAATTTGCATTACATTTTAGTTGCTGTTAATATTTTATATACTTTTTCCTAAAACTTTGATGGCTTCAGGATATTTAAATTATAAAACTGTCTTAATATACAAGTTGGAACACAGAAACATTTTTTCAATTTGATATCTATAGTATTAGGATCTTAATTAAATGATTAATTATCCTTCCATTTTATTCTAATTTGGGGTAGCAAAACCACTTCCTAACTGTCATACAGAGTATTGAAGATATAAATTTAGGTGTATTATTTCCCAGAATAATATTTTTGTTTTAGCTATATACTTTTGAAAAGTACATTATTCAAAGTATTTATATGGCAGCTTTTAAATTAATTTCTGTATTAAAAATAATATTTCTAGGAATTTATTTCAAATCATTGTTAGTTATATACAACCCTATTTTAAAATAGAGATGTTTTCAATATGATCAAATCATGTGTACATGGACATAGTTATACAAATAAAACATTTTACTATAATTGTTGAAATGTAGGAAAATTTATGCTCTATAGTAGTCTCTGAACAAATGCTTAAATTGCTTCTTGGGTTCATTTCAAGTAACACTGGGAGGCTCCATGGGGAATCTATGGAATTTTGCCATTTTGCAGAGGCATGAATTTTATAATAGTATTAACCGTGGGGGGTGCTTGCTATCTTTATTTATAAGGATGAATAACTGTTACACCTGTCTAACTCTTTGGGAATTCTATAGAGAATATTTCTGATGTATTTCTCTTTCTTAGATCTAGTATGAGAAGAAATAAGCAAGTGTGGATAGGTTTGCTTGAAATGTGATTTCAACAGATACTATCCATCATAGAAACAACAGGAAAAAAGAGAAATGATCAAATATATTTCCATTTCCTTTGTTTAGTTTTGAAGATTTTCCATCTTGTAGATATTTCAATCATCTTTAATATAAAGGAAAACATATATTATTATCCAGAAATCTTTTAGGGCTACAAATTAAAAATTATGATTTTTTTTATCCAAAGTATAAGTAGTACAGTGTTCAGGAAATGAACATACAGTCGCAGTTTTTCACAAAGTGCTTTTTAATATATGAGAGATGATAAGTCTAGTTTTTCTGTTTTATAGATAAAGTTTAACAATATTATTATTCCATATAAATATTTAGGAAAATTAGTTTACTCAATGACTGTAATCAAATAGATCCTACAGGGATCAGAAACCCCAAACATGCTAATATAGCCTGGAAATATTGAAAACTATGTTGAGAGATTTTAATGTGAATAAACCCTATATTCATTTTTGCTTAGTAATTTTTCCCCTGTTTCATTGTATCTCTAGCTATATTATCATTTTTGGATAGTTCACTAGAATGGACAGAACCAAAGACAGACTACTTTTCTGTGTTGATGGAGAGAAATGGTCCTGCTAGTGTACAAATAGGTTCACGTTACAGATGCAAAACTCCTCTTAAGGATCATGAATTCTTATTGATCTTTCATTAGATCTGTTCAAAATTAGTTCTAGTTTAGTGGGTGGAATAAATAGTCCAAACAGTAGTTATGTACTCTTCTCATGAGGCCCTGTAGCCTGTGGCTCCTAAGGTGTTCTATTCTGTTATGTATAGTTTTTCTGGATTCAACTTTCCAACAAACAACATTCCTTGTTCATAGCAAAGACTAGCATAGTTCAGGAATTCCAAGGATTTTACAAATTAATATTAGCCTCCAGAGAAAAGGACCAATATCTTTTATCCAATAGTCTTCTACCATATGAATGTTGGTGTGTTTATCTGATTAAACTCTGTGTACATTCATTTTATTCATTACCCAAAAGTATTTTCACTTAATATACATATATTCTTGTTTCCTCACTGATTTTATTATCTTGTTGCTTCTGTTTTATAATGAAAAATCATGAATTTTTATTATTTCCACTATGAAAGCAGTGTTATTAGATTTAAAAGTGTTTTTGTCTTTAGTTTTTTAAAAGATTAACAAAGTAGTAAAAGTAACCTTCTATATTTGATACATTCTGACTGAGAATCTTTCACATATTTGAGAATTTTCTATATGAAATCTTACTCTGCTCTTCTACATTATATTTTGTAACATTGTATGTTCTCTTTCCTGCTTTCTTATTTTGCTTTTCAGGATTAGACATCATGAATTCTGTGTGTAATTTCTAGTTTGTAGGTTTTTTTGTTTTACATTTTTCCCAGTTAGAAAACTTTTGAAAATGAACATATTTTTTAATTTGTTAGTTTATTGAAAGTTTATTGATTTTCTCACTTAGTGTGTCCTGATCATCGTTTTCCTTCCCTGTACTCCTCCTTCAAGTTTTCCTACAGGTCCTTTCATATCAATATCCCTTCTGCCTTTCTGTCTCTCATTAGAAAACGAGATGCTTCCAGGGATAATAATGAAATAAAACAAGATATCATATAAAAATATTAAAAAGACTAACATACCATTGTAGAAGAAAACAAACAGAAGAAAAACATATCAAGATAATACATAAGAAACACATATAATCATACAGACCTATTCATTTGCAAACTAATAAATCACATAAAAAACACCGAATTGTATGATATATTACATGCAAAATGATCCATAGAATAAAAAGGCCAAAAATACGGCCTTAGTAGAAATTGCTTTTTAATATTTGTGCATGGTTGGATCTTGATGTGATGTTTTATTTTGAGAAATAATCTGAGGAGTATTGCCATTAATTCTTCTTTGAAAATTTGATAAAATGATAAATTCAAACCACCTGGCTGTGGGCAATTTTTGAAAGAAGATTTTTAGTGACTGCTTTTATTAGACTAAGTGTCTTGGATATGTTTAAATTGCTCATGTGATCTTGATTTAATTTTGGAAACACTTATCTGTCCAGAAAATTATCAATTTCCTTTCAATTTTTCCTTTTTCATGGAGTACAGATTTTATACCATGTCTTCATGATTCTCAGTTTTCCCAATTTTCAATTCTAATTTCACTAATTTAGATATTTTGTCACTGCATTTAAGATAATTTGGAAAATTGTCTGCTAATCTTACTGTTTTTCTCAAAGTCCCAACTCTGTTCTTCATATTGTTTTCTTTTTCTTGTTTATATTTTATTGATGCCAACATTATATTTTCCTGAAATGGAAGTTTCTGGATATGTCAGGTGACACAGCCTCATATGTTGAGGCCGACTCACGTGGTGTTTAGCTATGACTTACTCACATGCTGTCTTGCTGAGGCAAAACCCATGGAAAGACACTTGATGTTTGAAGAGAGTATAAATGGGACTCAACAGATAGTGACTGTGTGCTTGCACAGCTAGCCTTGCAGATCTTCATAAGTCTTGTGTCTTTGTCTTTGATTTTCCCTTCGTTGAGAGAGGCAAGGCAGAGAACTCCTGTTATCCTGATTGTCCTGGGACCTTTCTACGGCTTGTGCCAATTCGGTGGAATCCTGGAGGTTTCTGCTAAATTGTGCCACTGCTGCTGATTCATGTTTGTTATCCTGACACTACTGAACTGGACTGCTAGTATCCTGACAGAAATTGGAATCACCTTAAGGAACTTCTAAACAGTTCCACATCCTTTTATCCTATTTACCAACTTTTTTCCCCAAACTTTGGATGGTGGGCTAGAAACAGGGTCAAAACATTTGAGAACTCTTCTTAAAAGTAGGTTTAAAAAAATGAAAAAAAAAACCCATTTATGTGTGTGTGTGTGTGTGTGTGTGTGTGTGTGCGTGTGTGTGTGTAGATTTAACATCTTTTGATTTGCTGTTCAATACTTATTGATTCATTGTGTTTTCTTTGATGTAGCTAACCTCTTTAGGTTAACTTCTCTGTCTACTACAATGTCTTCTGGATTGGAATTGTAGATATTGTTAAATTCTGCTTTTATTATGGAATTCCTTATTTTCTCCATCTATTGTGATTGAAAGTTTTACTGAGTATTGTACTCTGTGTTGGTCTCTGAGATCTCTTAGAGTCTATATATCAACTGTGCATGATTTCCTGCCCTTTACAGTCTCTATTAAGAAACTCAGGTGCTACTCTCGTAAGTTTGCCCTTTTTTATGTTTACTTTTCCTTGGTCCTTTCAGCTTTTAATATACTTTCTTCTGAAAATTTAGTGTTTTGATAATTTTGTTTCAATAGGGCACTATTTTTTGGTCCTGTTTTTTCTAATCCAGTCTATGTTCTGTATGCTTCTGGCTTCATGATACATATCTTCTTTAGATTAGGTTATAGAAATTTTCTTATATGATTTTTTGAAAATACTTTTATGCCTTTGATGAGGATTTACTCTCATTCATCTATTACTATAATTCTATGATTGTCTTTCTAGATTTGTGTGTGTTGTGTGTGTGTGTGTGTGTGTGTGTGTGTGTGTACATGTGCTTGGAGTTACTTTGATTTACTTTTTCTTTGACAAAATCATCCATTTCTAATTCCATGTGTCTAATACCAGACAGTCTTTCTTTTATCTGTTATATTCTGTTCCGAGGCATACCTCTAAGATTCCTGCCCCAGTTAATAAATTTTAATTTCCAGATTTCCTTCAGTTTGGGATTTCTTTATGGAATCTATTTTCACTTCATGTCTTGAACTTTTTTATTCATTTCCATCCACTGTCATAGATTTATTTAAAGGATTTACTCAAGTCCTCTTTCAGGATGTCTCATATTCATGAAGTCTGTTTAGATCTCTTACTTTTGCCTCAAATATGATGAAATATTCAGGACCTGCTATGATAAGGTTGTTATGCTCTGTTGAAAGCATATTGACCATGTTATTATTAGCTGGTTTTTACATTGGTATATTGGGTTTGGAAAGATTATAATTCGAAGTTGTTAGGTGTTATCTTTCTTGAGTTCTGTTCCTTGGTTTTTATTGCCCTCCCTTAATCTTAGAGAAATGTGTTAGTTGTGGTACTTAGTAGAAAACTCTTCTCGGATCTTGAAAGGTGTGGATATTAGGGGATCTAGGTAAAAATGTATTTCTAGGTATCAGGAATGGGAATGATTTAGGAAAGGGTAACCAATTGGTCTAGAGGAAGAAAAGAAAAGCAGGTTATTTAACCAGGATCTGCTTAATACCCTGGGAATAGGGGCAGAGAGTGTGAGAGTGCTACAATGCCTGGGATGAAAACAGAAAAATGGACACGGAGAAATGGAGGGAGTATTACAGATCTGCAGGGAATTTGTTCTGCTTGCCAAAGTGATCTGATTTTTGCAAGGAAATGTCTGCTGGAGTTGAGCATTGGAAGAAAGCAGTGAATCTGGGAAGAAAGTTTGGAAGAGAGGTCTGTGTGATCTGCTTAAGATAGGGCATAATCAGTAGGGAGGCTGCAGCAGGTACCCTGATACAGAGCTGGGATGAGGCTAGGGGAGTGGATTTGCATGAACACACGCATGTTATTCAGCTTGCATGTTATTCAAGCCTGTTTCCCTGATTTACATGACCTGCTGCTTCCTAGGAAGTGTCTCTGGGATTGGGAGATAGAACAAAGCACTGAGTGTAGAAGAGGACAGTTTTCAGTATAAGATCTGTGTGATCCACTGAAGAAGAGCCCTTTATGGGTAAACAAAGTTGTAGCAGACGATCTACCCATCTGGAAATAAGACCAGGGAATTAAATTTGAGAGAGCTGAGAGAGAGGTGAATATATGCAATTAGAATACCTGCTTCCATTGTTGAAGAATGGCCTGTGAATACCCAGGGAATGCCTGCTGGTATTTAGGGCTGGTATAAAGCAAAGGAAGTGGTGAGGGAAGTTAAGATATGAATTTTAATTCGTTTTCAATATATCTTGAATACTCTACCAGGAGTTCCATGTATTAAAAAATACGAGAGACCTTTTGGGACTTTTCTGGTCTATACTAGCCTGTGTATTTTTGTGATCTTCCTTCAGGGCATTATTAGTCATGTTGGTGAGGCTTCAAATGTCTGTCCTCTGTCAGTCCTACGAGTCATAATCTCACAGCTAATTTCCTGTTCCTTTGATATTTATAATATTTCTACCTTTTCTTCTTAATTATCCCTAAACTCTAGATGAAGGAGTTGTATTATAGATATACCTGTTGGGGTTGGAATTAGCATCTCTGCATTTTGATTGGTTACAGTTTTCTGCATTGATCCATCTGATGCAAAGGGAAGTTCTGTTATTAGAAGGGTAGGAAAAATATTTTTTTTCTGGCCATAGAGGTTAATCACCTTTAGAAACTAGGACTTGTGGGATGTCCTACAATATCCATGACTTCATTAGCTATATAGTGGAAGGGCATGAGTGAGTTCAGAATACTATGAATTAATTCAGATTAGTTGCTACTTTTGAGACAGTGAGGAAAAAAAGCTTATGCTAAGGGTTATAGACTGAATCCAGAAGGGTGGTTTCTGTGGCCATTTTCATGCCTCTTGATGGACACTTTCTAATCTGTCAATTACAGCTTCCTTTTGTCATAGATCACTAAGGCACTTTTAGGTCTGGTGAACAAGCAAGAAGTAGATATAATGTTTCAATAATAATTAACTACAATGTTACCAAGGACCACAAACACAACTATATTACGTTCTTTAGTTCAGTGTTATGTGTGCTTTGAAGAACTTTACCTCAGAGGACAGGGTACTTCAGATTCATCTCCCACTATATTTGTTGATGATTAAATTATTTTCAGACAATTTATTCCTTTTCTGTTGCTTTGTTTACTTTCGGTCTTGTGTTGAACTTAGAGAAGATTGTCTCATTACCACCATGCGGTTGATGTCAGGTGCTACACTGATTAAGCATGAATTGAAGAGTTATTTCCTAAAATTTAAATTCAATCATTGGACCAGTGTCTCCCCTTCTTTTATCTTCACATGTAGTTACATGTTTACTTTCTTCTCATGAACAGGAGTTTGATGTGTTTGTCCAGCTCCTTTTCTCAGGCAGTGTTCATTTTTGTAAGCATAAACTTCCTAGAGTATGTGCTTAAAGAGTTACATTTTTAATTTCAAGCTACTTAAGTTGCTAAGGATGGTTAAGCACACATTTGATGTATTTAGCAACTTAGGTAAACTGTTTTCACAGGACAGTTGAGATGTCCTGAAGAATGGATAAACATGTAATAAGTAACAATTTTTCATCTATTTGTAACTGGAGTTTTCTTGGAATGCCCCTTGCTCTACTCCTGTCATTTCATGTTATTATAACATTAATTTAAAAAAAAAAAAAAACAGAACTTGAGATTGTGTGACTGTTATTTCAACTTATTTTTGTTGTTATTGAAAAGGGATATAAAATAAAAAAAAATCATGGGATTTGTTTTACATAAAGATCCTTCTATTGTTTCATTAATAAGAATTATCTGGGTTGTAGAAGTGACCAGCATACTACCTCAGGGATATTTTTACAAGGGCAAATTTTATATGGGATACTAATATGATTTTGTTGTTGATTTCTATTGTTTTTTTCTATTTAGTTTTGACACAAGGTTCTTTTGTGTAGACCATCCAGGCAATGATGGATGCTTTCTCTGTAAGCCTCCAGAATTATTAAATTATAGATTTATCAGTTAGAATTTTGACCCTCAAAGATTCCTGAGAAGCTTCTTTTTATCTAACAATAAAGATCAATGACACCAGTTATTAATAGCACATATTTTTGCAATAAACCAGTTAAAATTCTAAATAGAATTAAAAGCCATGTATCTTTTTGGCGAACATATTCCTACATTTATCACCATCACACAATAGATTAACTTATTAAACGGAATCTTATTTGCACTAGCTTTATGTTTAGTCATATATATTTTTTAGTTTTAGAGGGCAAATGTATGGTGCCAGGTTGGAGTAGGAAGGAAAAGAGATTTAAAGTAGAATAATTAGTAATTTATTGAATAAATAATCCTTATATGAACTAGGTATGGATCAACTGTAAATATACAGAGAATGTACCATGGTACAGATCACCTATCCATGTCTTGGCCACACACATGGACCAATTTTTTACATTACCAACATTCTTCACAAGATTGGAGGCATGTTCATTCTAGGGAAAGGATTTTTATTGATCTAAATGTCCTCTCTGTTCTTATAGTCTGTAAAAGAAAAATATTTCAATGTAACAAAATATTTACAAAGTCAATATTTTGATTTAATAAAATAACTATATCCCTGATAAAAAATAGTTCAGGGTATTAAGTGAAAAACTATATTAATCTAATAGCTATAACTAACACAGATTACTCTGATCAAATTACAATACAGTTTATGAAACTGCTAGCAAATTTATGTAATAAAAAATTCATAGGTATATTTTATAAGTATTAATATTTTATCTACTCTCCTTGGACTTGCACCATCTTAGGCTATTCTGGATATCTGGCAATATATTTAAATTGAGATCCCATAGAGGCAGAATTGGTCTTTTACCATCTGATCTCATTCCATTTTGAGTTTACAGAAGTCATTAAATAATAATGAGAATTTCACTATTTAAAATTTAAATTAAATTTCACTATTTTCTCAATATCCACATGTTTTTGGTGCCCATTAATGTAACACAACTGAAGTACTGATAGGATCAGTCACTAAACCATTTCCTTTTGGTTGTTCTTCATGAGAAAGATATCTATATTTGTAAAGTGAAATTACTTCCAAGATTCTGCATTAACTGCTAAGAAGAGAATTGTGTCCTGAGAATGAATACTTTAAAATCCTCTGGTTTTGCTTCTTATAAATTTTAATATTATCTGTCAATAATTGTGGTGGTTTGAATGAGAAATGTCTCCCATAAGAACATTCATTTAAATCTTGGTCCTCAGGTAGTAGTGAGCTATTTCTACATAGGTGGCCAGTATGCAAATAGGGTAGCAAGTAAAGCAAGTATGTCATTGAGTACCAGCAGGAATACTTTATAATCTGCAACCACTTTCTGTTCTCTCTCCCTCGAATTCCTGTGTGAGGATAAACTGTGACCTTTCTGTGTGCTGGGACTGTCAGTCTGCCTTCATGCTCTTGACAAACATGTTCTCTTACATGATTGACAGTATCCTTTCTGGAACTATATAACCCTTTTATATCATCTAAACCACTCTTCATTGTGACATTTCATTATGACAACAGAAAAGTAACTGATGTGACAATTATATATAATCTTAAATTCTAAATTTTGTTGTCAATTGTACTGGTATTTATTTGTATGTGTGTCCTTTGTATATACAATTTTATTATTTTTTGAAATAAGACAAACTTAAGAACATCAATATGAACATACTTTTTCCAATGCAAATGAACTAAATTTAGAGAGAAATTATAAGAAACTGCTCAAATTTTCTTTTTCAACATTTTGATACTAGGATAAAATGAGTGTCAACATGGTACTCAATATTAAAGATTTTCTTTGAGATCTCCTTAGAATCCTTTTTAAAAATATATATATTTAAATAAACACTTTAGTTATTTCTGCTTGGCAAAGTTTAGTGTTGAATTTATCAGCCTGAACATTAGAGGAGTGTGAGTTGAATAATTACTTGTGAAAGGAACGACCAGTACCTTTTCCAATATTGAGTACCATTCCAAGTACCCACATACAGGATGCTTTTTTCAGGAATCTCTCATTGTTGGGTCAAACAAAACATTTCCAAATATTGCCAAAAGATGGCATTAGACTCAAGAATGAGCTATTTTAAGGATTTATTGAAATTGACTTCAAATTTCTCTTCTCTTATGGCTGTAACTTAGATTAATTACAAAACTTTCTTAGCCCTCCTTTCAAAGCAATTACCTCACATTTTACATTAAGGTTTATAGGACAAGGTTTAGTATCTTTCATCAGCTTGTATGTTACATTGCCCTTTACTTTAACCTACTACTGAAGAGGCTGCTTAGCATTTTCAATACCTGGTCAGAAAACATGTTTTCTTAAAGAGTAAATTACAGGCATTATCATTTAAAAACCTTATATTGAATCTAGGACTTTTGGCAGAGTACTAGATTCTCTCAGTTACACTGACTAAACCCTCCCATGAGTTACTTAGTGATTATTCTGGCCTGCTATAGATCTTCATACTACTCTATACTAGAATCTCTCCACAGACTGTATATTTAGTGCTCAATTTAATTTGCAAAATTGACAAGATCATTTCTTGGAAAATTGTGAAAATTTTATTTCTTCCTTGTGTTACAAGCCAGGACGGTTTTGTCCAAAGGCAAATCATGTACATTTTGTCTTATTAATTTTTTTAATTTTGTAGAGGTAAGTCAGTCAATATTTTATTTTCTGTCCTTGCACTTACAATAAATTACCCATTCCCAGTTTATGACTTTTAGTTATCAGATAATGGTCTCATAGCCATCTTAGAAGGAATGTTTCCTTTATTGTAAATTTACTCCAAGCCTGCTTTCTATCCTAGTGCAATTAGCCCAAGAAACAGGAAGACTTGCAGAACTCTAATTGCAGCTTTCATACTATAGGCGGCTCAAAATTACGTGTATAAATTTAGGAATTCTATAGAATAATAATAGAAATTATGGAATCAACAATTTGTCTACTACAGGACAGTGAATCTTGGTTTATCTGCAGTAAATATGCCCATTTTGTATTTTCCATGACTATGGTTCCTCATGTAGAACCTGCTTTTGATGAAAGAGGTTCTCACGTACAGGTTTCATGGAGCCTGCTGATCTTCTCTGGGGGTCAGTACTCCATAAGCACCACAGCAAAACACACACTACCATAACATTAAGTATGCACAGGTTCATGTAACACTAGGCTTCTTGAAGATAATATAATTTAATCAAAACTATAAACAGGAGAAATGCATACATACAAAGGGTTACACTCACTGAAAGCCTATAAAAAATCACAAAACTGGAAGCCATAATATGTAAGCAAAATATAAGTAAGGCAAAAAGAAAAATTCTAATCAATACAATATGAGACAAAAAAAAAAAAAACCCTTCAAATATACTACTGAATGTGTGTGTGTGTGTGTGTGTGTGTGTGTGTGTTTATGTGTGTATGTATTGGTTTCTAAAATCTTTGTATTATTTCCTATATCTCTCTTCCACCATTACCACACTTAAATAACCCTTTGTTAAAATTCAAGTTCAGTATGTTTATTACTGTTGGCATTGTGCAAGAAATTATTTTGGCTCCTTGGCTTTTTTACTTTATTATCCTTGGGTCTGTTATAGGAGAATTTATTTCAAGAGTTTTTTTTTCATTCCATTTCTTTTTTTTTTTTTTTTTTTTTTTAGTTATTTAAATCACATCGTAATTTACTTATTTACACAGAAGTTATAAACACAAAAAGGCAGGATGTGGGAAGGGAATGGCACCGGAGCATAGGTGTTCAGGGGGAGTACAGATACCTTTCAGAACAGGGTATCAGCTGGTGAAGGTTCAGAGGACAGGTCACTATGACTCTGCCTATGATTCACTTGTCCTTATCTAAGTTGGTACTGTCCACCGAGGCTGCCTATTATAAAGACTATGGCTACTCGGGCTGGTAAATTTCCACAGAAGCTGCCTGTTTTACAATAGCTTATAGCTTTCTGTTTCAGTGTTTTTCCACAGAGACCCAGACTTTGGGTTAGCATGCATGTATGCCCGGCCTATTGCTGACTTTATGCCTATGGCTGATTTTTAGGCCTTTAGTGTATATGATGCAGGGCTGCTCCTGACATCTCCTCCCTTCTCTAAGTATAGAAGGGCCTTGGAGATTCTATTCTTGGAAGGCAGGGATAGAGGCCTGACCTCCAATAATTGAAGGGGACCTTGTAATGGCTCCGGTCCTCCTGTCATTGTCCAGTGAGGCATGAGGGCCATACCCATCCGATGTCTTTTTCCTGGAGAGGGGATACTTTTGACATCAACCCCTATGCAGTCAGGCTTGTCCCTCAGGGAACCAAGATAGATATTTTTAACTTTTTTTTATATTCCCTTGCAGTGCTTAGCCTCACAGCCTAAGCAAGAATTCAGATGGCCAATCAGAGAGGGTTCTGGGTAGCCCTCTCTACTTGGTCTAGGGACAGAAGTCCCCTCTTTTAGGTCATGCCATTTCTTAATTATCTATCTTTCCAATATATTTAATTGTGGTTTAATCATTTCAAGAAATAACTATTTTAGCTAATAATTGAAGATAATTTTCAAAACATGCATTTGTTAGCACAGCTAGATGTCTGGGTGCCTCGCGAGAGTATTGTTCATGAACTGCTAAACAGTGCCTGAGCACCTTGTTTCTCTATTTCCCTTCTCACAGAGAAGATTTGAGTTGTGAATCTCTCCCGTGTTACAGTATGGCTCCAGCACAGCTTGATGATTAGCATGATTATTTGTAGTGGTATCTAGGCATCATGATTATACTACTGCACTGCACGCCATGGACCATGAGAGGCACAGTCAATAGTCAGAACATTGGAAGTCTAAAATCAAATACTTGTTCTATACTTCCAACTCCAAGAGAAAAATCTGTTAGAGGAAGCAATGTGGGTATTGAATTGTGTCAGCCTTGAAAGAGGCTGGCTATAGATAAGGAAGATTGCTATTCTTACACATTTCATCTAATTAAAAATTGAGGCAATTTTTATTATACACATTGATAAACAATAATTTTAAATTCTGTAAATATATTTGAAACATTTTCCTATTTTCAAATTTAATACTGTTTGATATACTAGAGACTAGAGAAATGGTTGAAAGATTAAGAGCATATGCGCCTCTTTCAGAGAAGACAGATCAAGTTTCTAGAAAGGACATGAATGTTAACAACTCTTAGTTACTCCAGTTTCAGTGGATTCAGTGTTCTCTTCTTGCCTCTGTATATGGATTACACTACAGTGCATTTAATCAAAACATTCATACACGTAGCATAAAAAAGAGCAAAAAAGAAAGAAAGACCAGCCTTTGAAGTATCATATCAGTGACCAAAATTCCAACTTAACCTGTGCTTAGTCAAATAATGAACTTGAAGATTACTGCTAGGAATGGAGGTTTTTGATAAAATAGATATACAGAAAATATCTGCTAAGTATGATTCTAAAGGGAAAATTGTTTCAAAAGTGAATGTTAATATAATATACAAGAATTGGATGCTTTAACTTAATTTATATTATTTAAGTATAATATTCAATTGCTATTTGCATATTGATCATAGTTCCTAAAAACACCATTATGCAAGAAATATTTATATCTTTATATTTCCAATATGGTTTGACATATTTTAGGTGCACAATAACGTTGTTTCTTTAATTATATGAACATATATGTTAAAATCTTTGCTAAAGAGAAAATTAATTGCTAACTTCCAGTATGAAACTTAAAGAAAGATATAATCCTTCACACACACACACACACACACACACAGAGACACACACAAACACACACAGACACACACAGAGAGAAACAGAGAGAGAGAGAGAGTGAGAGAAAGAGAGAGAGAGAGAGAGAGAGAGAGAAGAGAGAGAGAGAGAGAGAGGAAAGACAAAAGCCCCACCAAAGAAGGGTAGGCATGTGAATTTAGATGTTGCTATTTTTTCTATAAGATTACTAATGTTTAGAAAATTTGGGCTTACTGTGACTAATAACTAGTTCATTTATTAAATGCTCACTTTTTAATTGCTAATAGTGACTATATTACAGAAGAGAATAATCACCAAGTATCAAATTTTGTTCATGTGCTACTTGTTTCAAAAAATAGAACAGCTCAAACCAAATTGTATATTGGTTTTATTTCTTATGTTTTTTACTTGATAGAAATTCAAAAGCAATTGAAATTACTGCTCAGTTACAAAAAGTAATTGCTTGATACTAAGTAGAGAAATATTAAAATTGACCTTATTTAATTACTTCAATTATAATTTATAATTATAAATTAATTAAGCTTTAGTGGTAGCAGAATACTGCTCACTGCCTAAATTGAAAAACTTGATAGCCTTTTCATGTTAGTATGGGCTGTTCAACATTACAATACTTTAACAACATAATTTTACATGTCTCAGTTTTAATATTTGTGAATTTTCAGTAGGCAAAAAAAAAGGCAGCAATCACACACATATAATATATGTAGGGTAAAGTCATGTGATACTATTTCACAATTTGTGTTCTGTTTTTAGATTCTAAATTCTATATTCATACATAACATTGACTGTCATATCTCTTAAGAATATAAGATGTAAGACCAATAAAGTCTTAACAACAGGAATGCCTAAAATGTCCTGGCAAGGACAATAATGATTGACATGCTTATGTGCACTGAGTAACATCCAGGAATCCTCAACCATACATAGAAAACTACAAGTAAACTAAAGGATTCTGAGAGTGGAAGAAATAGTCTTCGTAAGAGAACATCTATTGGTTGTCCAATAACAAACAATCAGCCCTGAAAACATAGGTTCAATTAACATAATACCTGCTGAGTAGGCACATTAGTGTGTGTGTGTGTGTGTGTGTGGTGTGTGTGTATTAAAAATTAATAAAATAGAAGGACATGTGTTGAAGGAGAGGAAGGAGGTACATAAAAAGAAAGTGAAGTAAGATATCATTTCATAACAACTGCAAATAATAAATTGAATAATTTAAAATAGGTAATGAAAGCCTATATAACAGATTAAAATGAGCAAAACTTATATATCAAAACCCAAGACAAAGGATGTCAACCATCAAACTATACTTAAAAACATGTTTATTGATGGAGACACCAACAAAAAATAAAGTCAAATTACCATTGGTATCTACATACTCTAAAAGATTGCTCTCACTCCTTCTAAATATAGGAGATATAACTTGGTGAAAATGACAATTTATGGATAGTTTGTAGAGCTGAAAGTACCTCACTTCAAATATAAGATGAAATGGAATGATGCTATCAGTTGTGATCAAGTAAATAAAGGCCTATGTAGATAAATTCAAAATATTGACTGTTGTTTAATAGAATGGTCATTTGTTTTAAGATAAAAATATCTAAACCTTTGAATAACCTTAATTTGAATAAAATAACAGATTAACATACGTTCATTTTATGTCCAAACAGTACCAGGACCTGATTGATTTTAATTTAGAGGAATCTATCTGAGAGTCAGACAATGGACTTCAATCTGCATTTTATTTCCATTACATGATTATAGAAAATTGTGTAGAGAAATAAGACCAATTAACAAACCTGATAAACTAGTTATTGTAATATATACAGTTAATTACTCTATATTATATTAATTCTAAAAATATTTAAATATTTAGCTTGAATTTTATGTAACAATAATGTAAGACTCAAACATAAAAATGACCTGTCCAAGGCCAAATGATCACAGACCTATGACATTTACTTCTCAATAGACATAGAAAGAAGTCCAGTGTGCTTGCTATTTCATGAGCATATTGCTCCTGGGAAAGAGGAATTTGGATTAGGTTATTCAAATGCTTATTTTCAACAAAGTGAATGAAAATACATATCTGTTAATAATTCTAATGTTTTCTCCAACTCTTAAGAACACAGACTCTCAATTTTTTGACAAGTATCATTGTATTGGATTGTAATATTTAAATGTATTACTTAAGTATTTACTATCTGAATTCATCACAGATGTTAATTTTACATTATTACATATAAAATAATGAAAAAGCTGTCTTAGTCTTTTCAAAATTGTATCTGTTCAACAATATAACTTCCTGTCATTTTGAGGTACAAAGATATTCTGATAGATTATTAGTAGTTTTCTTCAGAAATGATATAATTTCTTACTCCTTTAAATCGATTTTCCTGAGATCATTTATCTAAGGAAATATCCATTCACTTACTATAGGTATAATTATAATTCATTATACATACAAAACACACAAAAAAAATTGCACACATGTGAAAAAAAATTTATTTGTTAAAAAAAAAGTTCGAAATTGACCTGAACAGAAAAAAAAATAATATAAAACTCTCAGAAGAAAGAGCACAAAGGAAAAGGTCAATCCAACTTTTCTTTATTACTGCATCATTATGCTGACTTTGGCCAAGGTCCTGTAGACCTACTTTAATGAAGGGATAATGATAGCTCATCCTTTCCCATTTTTTGCCCAGTTAACTCAGTATTGTTCCAAAATACCTCTAACTCTCCTTCAGAAATTCACCTTACAAAGTGTTCACTTTCTTCTCCTCTTAAAATTGTATTTCACAGCCATACAATTACTGACATTACGTTAACTATATGATTCCAGCATGTTACATAACATCCTTAGACCATGTAGCTCATCAGTCGTACGAACTTAAAGTTACTGTGAATGTTAAATTAATTAAAGTATTCAAAACAGACAACTTTCACATTGTAGAGCTCAACAAATTTCACTTACAGTTGCCATTATTTTCTTGAGAGTGTCTCTTAGCACAGAGGAATGAATGATTCAAAGTTAATGTGTTAGTTTTTAAAATGAATTTAAAAAATTGGAACTGATAGCTAGAGTGAATTAGCAATATATATATATATAATATATATAATATATATATAATATATATTATATATATATATATATATATTTTTTTTTTTTTTTTTTTACTCACTGGGGAAAACCGCCATAGAGATGTTTTCAATTTTGTTGATCTGGTGAATGTTTCAATACATCATTTACAATGTCTCAAGAGATCACATATTTTTATTAGTCTCCTTTAGCTTGTACTGCATACACCAAACTTCAGTTTATCATGGAGAATATTCATAGTATGCTACATGCAAATTTAGCTTCGTTTCCCTAGAAAAATATTCCAAATGTTCTTCCACTGTTGCTTTGTCTATTCTTCATGTGTCTATTTGAATATGTAAACCCCTATAAGTGGTATGTTATATTTTAACAATTGTCCAGCTGTGTATATATGATGAAATCAATAAAGAAATAGATATTAAAGTGAAATTAAAATTCACAGAAAATAAAAATGAAATGCAATAGATTTACATATTGAGTGATACAAAGTTTACAGAAAATAGATGTCACTAATGAAGTCCTTTTAAAGATGCGAAATGAGACCAAGTCTACCAGGAATAATCAGGCTAGTCATTGAAATGTTTACAGCATTTTCTTTTTTTTTTTTTTTTTTTTTTTTAATTTTTTTTTATTTTCATACAATATATTTTGATCACATTTATCTCACTCCCTCAGCTCTGCTTCGATCCTCCCCAGTTCCTCAAGCACTCAAATTTATATTTTTTTCTTTCTCTCATTCAACAAAACACAAAATGAAAATCAAAACAAACAAAAAGTACCATTAAGACAAAAACGGGAAACAGCACGATTGACGCTTCAGAACTCGCAGAGACTGGGGCAGTATAGGCTCCAAGTAGGTGGGGGATCCCAGCACTAAGAACGGGTATCGGACATGGGCCCCCACCCCTAACCAAGAAAAAAAAAATTTTAATAAGAGGCTGAATACTTGGCGTATGTGTTTGCACAATAAAAACCTGACTCAATGTTCATAAATCCATTCTTTGAAAATCATTATTTTTAGTCAAATTGCATTTCGATGTGCTTTGCTAATTAAAACTGTAGAATATTATTCCAAAAACATGGATTAATTTGCTGTGTTAATTTGGCTTGGGATTAACCATCTGGATTCAAAATGGATACAAATTTTAAAAATTTTGATGTTGAAATATTTATTACTGTGATGTACATTTTGGCAGTAACTGGCTAACAAACTCAAACTGTTTGTGAAAGCGTACTTCTTTTGGAGCAAAAACAACAGTAGTTAACAAAGAGTCAACTAAAAAGAGTTCTGACTTATCTTGAAAAGTAATAGTTCCAGAGTTTGGGAGAGAGAGTGGGCAGCCAGGGCTTTCTGGATTGGGAACTATATAACACAAGTTCGACAAAATAAAAGTATAAAGTGTGATAGTCCTGTTGGCATATGCTGTGTGGTGGAGATTCAGAGACAAGAAGATATTTGTGGTTTTCTTTCCTGTCACTTAAGTCTACCTCTGGAGGTTCAGGAAAAGGAGCGGGAGATCCTCACTAACAATAAGCACATAGCAGTCCTAAGAGAGCCCCTGGGGCTGTCTCAAGAACACACATGCTTAAAGGAGCTGACCTTCATATATTAGACAACCCGGATATATTTTCTAGTTCCCATTATTTTTAAGGGAATTTTTTCTTAAAATTCTTTGTTTTTAATAGCTAGAATATTTTTGTTAAAGTACACAATTTCTTTTTAAAAATCCAACAAACTATTTAAAACTGGGTTTTTCCATTTTTATTAAAAATCAACTCTTAAATAGGGTATCCTTGTTTGGTTAGGCTTTTTCTTTTTTTTCCCGGATTATACTGGGTTCGGATGATATGTCAATTTTTGAAACCCGATTTTTCCTTAGTGGTTGCCCATTTGCAATCCCACCAAAAAGGAGTTTTTTTTCCCTCTTCCCCTTCTTCTGTGTATTTACTGTCCCATTACTTTCTTCTTCTCTGGACATAATAATCACTCAGGTTTCTGAAAAGAAAATAATATCAACGATATTTGCAAAGCAGATTTTTCCATTTTCATTCAGTGCCTGTTAAGTCCAATGTGCTCTACTTCCCAGAAACCTAAGAAAAGAAGTTTCTGAATTCCACAACTGTGATCCAGACACTGGTAAACTTGTTTCTTAATAGAGCAGGCTACAGCTTCTGTGACATGTGTGTATAATCCTAAACTGTATTAAAAATTACAACAATGTCTACAACATGTTTCAAAGATAAAACAAAGATAAAAGTATTTCTCATTATGTCATGAAACTCCAACTTCTGGAAAGAAATATCGATTTCTTCTCCACTTCAAATAGTGAATGCCTGAATCAATTGGACAAATATAAAATTTGATTATACACAGCATATTGAAAGTACTGGTTGTTACATCTTCTTATCTGTAATTTCATCTTTACTGTATATAAACCAATTTTAGAGGATTAATACTTTCATCAAAAACAATAAATATAAATTGAATAAATAAATTAATTAATAAACAAATCATACTTGTGTGTATTTCTTTGAAGAATGGAAATTTGGGGTTTCATATTCTGTCAAGAAAATGTTTATTCTTTTAAGATTAATGTCATTAGTTATATTTATTAACTACCCTGACATTAGTCATATTTATTAGTTGTTTATGACCAACTAGAATATTACTATGAGTTCAGCTTTGACAGTTTTATAGTTTTACATGCATAATATCAGAGTGTGCCATCTGTGACCCACTCAAGAATGGGTATCCCAGAATGCTGTAGGTTAAGTCTCCATCATCTGCTCAGGGATGGGGTCCTAGAATGCTGATGGTTATGTTGTTTGCTTTTATTTTTATCTTTCCTTGTACTGATCATTAGCATGTCATCAGTATAATTCTCTTAACAGTTATTCTACTATGAAAAATATAACTCAGTCAGAATCTATTTACATGTGCTTTTATATGAAAAATATATGAAAATATGAAAAAATGTGAAAAATATATGAGATATATAAAAAAAAGTAAAATAAAATTCATCCTGATCATGAATTCAAGATTTTTTTTTAGTGAGGTAATTTCTGTGTTATATGTTAAGATATGTTAATATTTTCAAATAAATTCTATAATGGTAAACTTCTTTTTTTTTTTTTTTAAATAGGTTCCTGTGTTGTATTTGCACAGTATGAAAACGATTTGCACATTGATGATAAGGGTGAGTGTCCGAAGTATACTTGAGTTGTATTTTTCCAAGGCAAGTATGTGCAGTTATCATCCAGGTAGCTGTGTAGGAAGCATTTGCCTTCTGTGTACACACATGTCATGAAGAATGCTCTGCAGCTTGATTGCAAATATTATTTGTACTTCTAGAAACGATACTATTCCAGCTCAAAGTTAAGAGGCATTGAGTAGTCACCTGGAAATGTGTGTCCTGATCCACGGGTATGTGTATTTTGGTTTGGTTTCTGGGAGTCCCAGCCGCTTTTGGGTTTCATTCCTATGCCTCTACCTCTCTGTTACTATTAGAACTTCTCCTCCTCCTTGGGAAACTTCTTTCAAATTACTAACTGTATGGTACTTTCATAATATTTTTTTTTAAAACAAAACACATTGCTTTGTAGGACTGACATATTGTAGTTTCATAATGTTTTATGCTTCATTACAAATCTGTATCGAATGGAATGGTACATTTTCTCTTCAACTTGTATTTCAGCAGTGGATTATACTTTTAATTCTCTCTGTAAACTAGATATAGAGCTCAATGCTCTGTCCTTGTAGCTTTTATTTTATGACATTCAAATTATATGGGTTATATCAACCTTCTTGTGTCCATTTTTATTGTTTATTTTAAAACCTAAGAATATATATATTCTTATATATATTATATTATTATATATACATCATTTTCATTTGTATAAATACACAGTGAAAGGTAAACCTAAATGCACATGTAAATAGGATTATAACTGATGTATAAAAGCTTTAAAACGCTAGATTTAGAACTGTCACTCTCTTCTGTTTCATACTATAGTGAAGAGTTTTAAGGAATAAGAACTATCCAAAGTAACAGTATGTAATCTACAAAAGTCTTTACAATAGTCTTGATTTCAACATTGTTGATTTTGTAACAAGTACATAAAATTCTTGAGTTCAAATAAGAGGAAATTATCCATATACGTATACCATTTTAAATTTACTTATAGTACTGTAATTAGTTCATAAGCATGGAACATTTTATATATAAATTATATAATATTTTGTTATATGCATATATTGTAAAGGATCATGTTCTTATAGAGACAACTGTCTCCTCAAATATTTTCCAGTTGTTTGTAACAAAGGAATGGAAGCAATTGTTTGTAGCTTTAGAAGATTATTATAGTACAGGAGTTTTCTATAATTAAACAAATATAAATGGTTACATTATTTTTTCTGCACTTATTATGTTATACATACCTATTGCATACTGTTTATCTTTCTTTCAATCATACTTTTGATAGCAAATTCTATTACATTCTTTGAGATTATAAAGCAGAGTACTATTTTACTTCTTACATACATTATTTCAGTCATCGTAATGACGTCCATTCTCATTATACGCTACATAATAGTTCCATCATCATATGCAAGTTCTTTTCTCCATTCTATCACATATTGTCTCTTTGGTAATGCTACTAAAGTGGAGTTAATCTACTGTTTTTAGATTAACACTTTTTACTCTAATGAATTTTATTCTCTTATGTATATAATCTTTATTATTTCAATAATTTATATAATAACAGGAAAATTTGTAACATTTTAGTTTTCATATCATGGTTGCGAGTCATTTCATTTTGATTTAAATGGCTACAAATTATTAAGTACCATCAATCCTTATTTCAATCGTCTACTATTTGCTCCACTTTCTCAATCAACACTTTATTGTGTCCTTTTTGGTAAATTGCTACTAATGTGAGTTAATCTACTGTATTTTAGATTAATCATCTTGTGAGAGGTCACGTTTTCATCATTTTTTCCCTACACTGTTAGCATTTTATATTCTATCTTATGACAACATAAGACATTTAAATTTTGTTATTTAATTTTCCAATTAAATTTTATATAATATAAACATAGAAAATTTTGTAAACATCTTTAAGTTTGTGCCTATCATATATATATATATATGAAACTCACTATATTGACAAGGACCTTATGCAAATGAATGTAGAAGAAATCTGAAAATATCAAATAATGATGACAAATAAATAAATAATATGACAAGTCATTAAGATATAATGTACACAATTTAAAAGAACTTTAAAAATGTTAACCAGATGTGACTGGGGAGATCATGCAGGTGTTAATATTCTATATTATTCTTCCAGAGGACTCGAAGTTCAGTTTATAGAACTCTTGTCAAATGAGACAGAAACTCTTATAATTTAAATTCAGGGGATCATCTATTGTCCTCTTCTGGCTACTGTGGGCAGGGCACTCACTCACATGTATAAACCCACAAATACATACACACACACACACACCCCACACATACCACAAACACACACACACACACACACACACACGTACACACTTAATTGAAAAGAAAAACAAAATCTTAAACTAAAGAAAAACATTTAACTCATTAAAGGCAATTTAGCTAATTTCCACTGTAAAGAAGCTAAACTTTTGTCAGTTAGTATGAAAGTCATTCACCTTAAAGCAGTTGGTTTTAAAAACAAACATCTTATAAATAAGACAGGAAAGTCAGCATGAATGTGTGAGGATGATAACATACACACACAGATGTGTGAGTTAATCCTGAGAAATGGTAGTGGGTTACATTTTAAATATTTTACTAAAAATGAATTCATCAATCTTTTATTGTTTTGCGACATATACTATCTTCCTGAATTCCCACGAAAATAAGATAAATAAATAAACATGCATTAAAACTATATATATAAAGTATTATCAACTTCTCTTTTCACCATAGAGTCAGAGAAGTCCTAATGGATCTATCTTTGTTTATGCTAAAGAACAGCTGCTATAACTAATTAGGTTGACCTCTTCAACTTCAGCCATAATTAGGTCATTACTATTTAGTGTATTCTACTTCTAGAGGGCTAAACAGAATTGTTTTAACTTATTTGAATTTAACCTAAAAGTATATGTCAGGAGTTTTAGAGCTTTAAGTACTAAAGGGGAAGAAAATCTGAAATTCAGCATCTTTAACAATGTCTTGGAAATAAATTCATTTAAATATCTTAGTTTACAAAATGATCTTCATCCCTTTGGTAATTCAGTTGTCTTTTACTTTAATGAACAAAAAACACTCTAATTAGGTAAAACTTTTCAGTGTTTGCAAAATTTCATTATCTGTAAATATATTAAATCAAGGTAATAGTAAAATTTTTGTTTGCATAAAGTGTATAAATCTGTTAAATGTGTTTATTAAATTATGTTTCAATGGAAATGATCCCTTTGGATTTAATGAGAAAAAGTACATTATGTTTTAATACTATTGCTTATGAAGAAAACTTGTTTCCACATATTCTATAATTAATCACCTAGTGAGAAGTCATATAATTTAAGATTTATAAAATCATATATTCATATTTTATATTACCTGAAATACCACTTAACCTTTTTCTTTCCCTTTTATTCATACTCTTTCTCATTAGACTACAAAGAAATATCTTTCTCATTACAATACAAACTGGCTTCTAAAAGTTAATGATAAAAATAATTTTAAGAAGAATAAAAATAAGGTAAGAAATAAACACACAATTTAGAATAAGATAAAACAACAAACACAAGAAAAGTACCCAAGAAAAAAGGATAAGAAACATATATAAATGCAAGACTAGAAGAGAAAAAAATATTTCCTATCACCAACAACAACATAAAGTTATAACAAATTATTATGAAAGAAAATTGGCTTTCAAAATGCCATGGAGTTCATTTACTACAAGGCATAGGACCTGGCCTTAGGAGTCGTTTGTATACCCAGTGAGACTCTATGGAGGAAATTAATTTATTTGTCATCTGTAAGTTATCAATTTGAAATGGGTTCTGTGTTAGGGGTAGGGTCTTGTGTCTACTTCCCTCTTAGAGCTGATAATCCATCTGACCCTGACCTGATCAGGTACTGTCCAGGCTGTCCATATTATCTTTTAGTTCATATGGCCAGCAGTCCTCTGTTGAGATGACTTTGTTTCATTACTGTCTTCCATCCCCTCTGACGTTTATTATTTTTTCACTTCATCTTAAGAAGAATATGTTAAGTCATGAGGGAGGGTTTTAATGGAGTCATTCCATTAAGTACTAAATATTCCAAGATAGCTCACGTTACGTAGTGTCAATCTGTGGGTCTCTGTATTTGGACCCAATTACTGCAGGAGGAGGCTGACTGATCATGGGAGAGCTAGACACTGATCGATGAGTATAGTAGAATAATGTATCAGTTACTTAATTGCCATGTTCCTTTATCAGAACAGTGGAATTTAGTTACCCTAGATTCCTGACCTATTTAATTATAGGTTCCTAGTCTATATGGTATTGGCTTCAGATTTTGGAATGGGTGCTAGAATATATCAGAGATTGCTTAGTTAATTCAACAAGCTATATCCCATTATTTCACTAATGCCTTTTGAAGAAAGAGCTTTTTTTTTTTTTTTTTTTCATTTCAAATCATGTCATTTAGTTGTTTTTCCCTCAAGAATTTCAAATCTGTTTTGTCCAGGCAATGTGAACAATTCATATAAAGAACTTATTACTAATTCACAATTAAATAAGTACTTTGGCATATGATTTTTCTTCCTAAATTAAATTTCTGAATTTTTATAGTTTCATATTATAAACAAAAGCATTTGACTAAGGACAGCAACAATATACATGCTAACATGGACAGGAGGGAAAACCCAAGAGGCCTAAACTCTACAAAAGTAACTACAGAAAAATGTGGAATGCTGAGAGCTGAGAAATAATCTTCCCAGAGAAAAGCACACTAAGTGGCTACTAAATTCATATATAGAAGTATGTATTTAGTAATACATACGTACATAGAAGTAACATTGTACAATCAGAGGAACTAATACTCATGTATTTGGAAACATACATGTATATATGTATACATGTCTATATACATATAAATATAAAACAACCAATAAAAATGTTATGGTGTTGAAAGAATAAATAGAGATATATATGAAGTTTTGGTTGGAGGAAATGATGTAATTATATTACAATATGAAAACAATCAAATAAATAATTTTTATAAGTGTTTTCAAAGCTAAATGAAAGTGCTTTGAGAATGCAATTTACTTTACATAAGGGTTTTTATGCCATGTTCAATGTTGACATTTCAAGGATGATGTTGATAAAAGTTCAGTGTCAATGAAGGAGTAGTGCCCCGCTGAAACTGTGCTTTCAATTTTCAGTATGTATCCATTGTCACATTAGTTTACAGCCACTGGATATACCCAACAATAAAATGTTTGATGTAGTGACAAATCCTTATTAACTTGAAATTAAATCAAAATGTACAAAAGAGGAATAAAACTACAGAACAGTATGTTTAAAAAATACAGCACAATCTGAATCTAATAATATATCTATCCCTGAAAAAAATGATGTTTCAATAAAAATTAAAAATTATATTTTCTAATACCATGTTAACAAATTTAATGACATATTATATGAACATCTTAATCAGAAATCATTTTTATAAAATTTAATATGTCTTTATGATAAAAATTCTCAACAAATTGTTAATAAAATAAGCAAGCCAAAACATAATTAAAATTATGCATAATAAACCATCAGAAGATTTTACTATATCAAAAAGCTGAAAATTTTCTCTCTGATATCTGTGCTGAAACATGAACAGGATAGCTTAAATTTGTAAAAATTTCACCTTTAAATTTGTTTAATATTTATTGAATTTTGATTAGTTACCACTCTACTTGTAACCATCTAAAACATCCATCCCTCAACATGTATACTTCCAAATTTCATGTCTGAAAATACACAGCAAAAAAAAACCTCAGTCCTTGTGTTAATGATTAAAGGACCAGCCATCTACATAGCAGAGACAACTGCCCATAGTCCATACTCTGGGAAAGAACTGACATACTTTCTTCCACTAGTACTTATCAGCATCTCCTCAAGAAAAGTTGTGACTTCATGAGCTCCATTTTCTATTTCCCTTCTGGGGCAGTTTATTTTTTTTATTGGACATTTTACTTATTTACATATTCAGATGTCATTCCTTTTCCCAATTCCTACCCCCTGCCAAAATTCCATATCCCATCCCCCTTCCTCCTGTTTGCTTTTATACTATTTTAATTACATGAATGTATTAAGGTCAGTTCTAGTTTGAGGAACTAGCAATATTATAGATGCAAATAGTCAAGGAAAAATCAAGACATAAAGCACAAATAGTCAAAGAACAAGCAAGGCAACAAAGTCCTGTGATCACTCTCATAATCACTGTTTCTAAGGGCTTATCAGGATGACCAAAATATCTACTTCCTTGTCCTAGCCCAACGTCTTTTTTATGCCTAAAACCTACTTCTTTGTTCTAGACTAAGATATATATTCCTGCCTGAAATTACTTCTTTGTTCTAGCCTAATATCTAGATTCCTACCTGAAATTGTTTCTTTGTTCAAGCCTAAGATTTAGATTCTTGCCTGAAATTACTTCTTTTTTAGTCTAATGTCAGATTCCTGCCTGAAGTCCAGTACCTTGTCATTGACCAATGACATATTCCTGCCAAGCAGTCCATATACTTCTCCTTGGCCCATGTCAGATTCTTGCCAAGCAGCCCGAAAAGATCTGAGCCTCTTTCCCTTTTTTATTTCATAAACAAGACTGAGCCTGTCTTAGGTCATTCTGACAAGAATACCTTTGTTACTAGTCATGGAATATGTATTATGAAAAGCAATGCACTTCTGTCTTAGTTTGGTAAAACACTGGTTCTGCAATTGCTTTGACACAAGAAGTTAAGAGAGCTACTTTTGTTAATCATTTAGCAAAAAATGTTACTAATGTGTGGAGTATAAAGAGGATTTAGATAGGTGATTGGAACACTGGATTGATGCTTTTTATCCTATTCAAATTTTGGAAGGAGGTTTAGAGTTAAAGAGTAAGTTGTGTTACTTCTAAAATTTACAATGATAATCATTATAATTAGGAAAAAGTTTAAGGACACGACAGACAGTTGCAATGTATTCAGCATAGTTCTAACACCTCTCTGAATGTTTTTACTTTGCATAGTGAGCTTACAAATTTAAATAATGCTGCTCTGCTGAGAGTTGATCCTGCAGATAATGTTGATAAAATTCCCCATGATCTGAGGTCAGTATTTACATTTTGGTCAAGCTTCAAGAATGGCACATATAGCTTTATCATGCCCTTTTTGTCCTGGGAATATTTTTGTTCCTGCCCATCATGTTAAAGCTTGTCTTTAACAACATCAACATGTTGGCAGCCAAAGTACATGGCTTGAAATGGAAAATGGACCCCCAGACAGAGTTATTAATTTAACAGGCTGGTGAGCCAAGGACAGGTAAGATTCTGCACAGAGCCTTACCAACCTAAGACAAAAGTGCATTGCTTTTGATAATGCATATTCCATGAAGGGTATGGAACAGTTCTTGACTTGATCTTGTATAGCTCTGTTTCAGGCACAAGACCTACTCTGAGTTTATAAAAGCAGCAACCAGTCTTATCCAGAGTACATTGACATAAAAATAGATTAATTTTCTTTTAAATTAAACTGTATTAATCCAGGATCTGAATTGAGACTATTATTCACCTTGTTCACAAAATGCAAAATTATTGAATCCAGTACTCTTAGGGATGCATTCTATTTTCTTTTATTTTTGGCAAGTGATATTTTTTTTGATTATATTGAATTATATTGATTATATTTGAATTTTGTCATCGGTTCTTGACCTTTTGGTTAAGATCTATTATATTTGAATATCTTCTATGTTTAGAGTATATTCTTTATCTACTCATATGTTAATTGATATTATAAACTTTAGCTTCCAGAAATAAAATATATTATACTATAATATATATTATAACAATTTATACTGTTATTAATGTAAATATATTATAACATATTATATGTCATTATGTTACCATTATTTATAATATAATTATATATTTTAAATAATATGATATATATATTCCTCTAGTCATGTCTATTTTATTGGAGTTTCATTTCATTTAGTAATATACCCAGAAGTACAATATCTAGTTCATATTTTCGCATATAATTAGAGTTTTAAAACAATTTTAAAATGAACTCAATAATATTTAAACTAATTGACATTCTCTACAATAGTGTATGAAATGGACTTTTTTCTTATCATTGCTGACACTGTATTTTTAATAATTGTCATTCCAATTAGGATGAAATATCTTGTTGAAATTTTTTGACTCATCTTTCCAAAGGTTAATGATATTAAGATTTTCTTTTGTATATTAATTGGCCATTGTCTTGTTTCTTTTGAGAAGTGTCTATTCAAATCAGTTTTCCCTTTCTTATAGAAAGTATATTACAAGGCAACTGTTTTTTATGTTGCTAATCTTTTTGAGTTATGACTTTTGGATATTGATTCATTGTCAGGCGACTAGATGGCACATATCTTTTCCATTTGGCAGGTTGTATGTTTGTCAATGACTAATTCTTTTTTTGCTGATGGAATTCAGGATGAAATAGTATAGTTTCTCTTTGTTTCTGTCTGACATGCTGTTGGCATCATGTCCCACTCATTTATTTTCTTAATGTATTAAAATATTTTGCATTTTCTTGAGTATTCTTATTCTTTCTGATTTTAATATATAGGTCTGTGATTCATTTCGAGTTGCGTTTTTAGCAGGATGAAAGCCATGATTGAAATATAACATTTTTGTTCACAAATACTATATTTTGAGCCTAATCATTGAAGAAGCTATTTTTTTGAGTGCAAAGGCTTATAGTCCTTATTGGCTACTTTTAATCCTGTTTCACATAAGATTAAAAGTAATATAAGAAAGAATGAAATGAAGTCTTATTTAAGGATACAGTTTGAGATGATTCATTTATAGTAGAAAGAATGGCATTACAGTGGGACTGGTTTGTAGCTATGGTAACAGGAGTATAAAGATACTCTCTTGAAACTCCATGGACCTGAGAGTGCATATCAAACAAGAATCAGGGTCAAGATATATCATATGAAGGCTATGTCCTTCAGTGATCCCTTTGCCAGCTAGATTACAGTATCTGTAAGTAAAAACTTCATTTCATTTTAGGAGCTCCCAGAGACTGAACCACCAACAAAAGAACATACATGGACTGGACCTAGCCCCCAACACCCACACATATGTAGCAGGTATGTAGCTTGATCTTCACCCAGATCTCTCAACAACTAGAACAGAGACTGTCCCTTACTCTGTTGCCTGCCTGCATATACTGTTCCTATAGCTAGGCTGCCTTGTCTTACCTCAGTTGGAGAGAATGTGCCTAGTCCTGCAGTGACTAGTATGGATTGGTACTCAGAGGAGAGGTAAAAGAGGGGACTAGGAGGAAAGGAGTGGCTACTATCAGGCTACTAAAGTGAATAAATGCATAAATTAATGAAAAATTAAAAGCACCAGTCAAGGACCAAATGTGACAACACATGCCAGTATGAAATGGTGGGTGATAATTTTTCATTCAGATCATTAAATTCTTCTCCTGGGCATTACAAGTTTATGGATATCTCATAACATATAACAAGTCACTAAACTTTACCAGTTCTTTCTGCCGTTTTCATTCCCAACACTGTTCAAGCATTCTGAGTAAAAAGTCTTTTTGGACACAAGACACTCGCTTAATTATGATCCCTTGGAAAATGAAAAAGACATAGAGCATATTTCCAACATGCAACTGCAAATATATTGACAGAAGTTGGGGACCCCTGTGGTTGAATTAGGGAAAGGCTGGAAGAAGTTTAGGAGGAAGGAGACGCCATAGGAAGACCAGCAGTCTCAACTAACCTGGATCTCTGAGATTTCTCAGACACTGAGCCACCAAACAGGTAGCATACACCAGCTGATATGAATCCCCAACACATATACAGCAGAGGACTGCCTAGTCTGACCTCAATGAGAAAAGTACCTAACCCTTAAGAGATTAAGACCCAAGGGAGCGGGGAGGTCTGGTGAGGTTTGGGGGACATTCTCTTGGAGACGGGTGGGGGAAGGGGGAATGGGATGAGGATCTGGAGGGGGATAATGAGTGGACTGTAAAAAAAGGTTGAATAATAATAATAATAATAATAATAATAATAATAATAATAAACAATTTAGAAGAAACAAGGAACAAGTGGTTTGAATGGCTCTCAGTCTCCCTCTTGCTGTGGACTGGTTCCCACAGTTGCAAGTCTTTCCAGCCCCTCTGCTCCCTAGACTCATGCTTTCCAGAAATCTAACACAAGCCTTTATGATCTTGTCACCTGAATCCCTCATACCTAATCAGATATCATATAGATCTTGATACCACGTTTGTCTTCCTGTGGGACTATATCTTCACAGTGGCAGTATCTTTGAGTGGTAGTGACTGTACTTGGGGAAACAAATCCTTAGGTTACACAGCCCCAGCAGAATGGCCTCCAGATCCTCTTTAGTCCAGAATTGCCTTTCTAAATTGAAAATTTAAAATCAGTTTGCAGTATTGTATTGCATAGCTTTTTGCTGAGAATTGTATTATTTTCTGGGTATTTTAAAATTTTATTATTGCTATACATAAGATTATTTTTAAAAATTTATTTATTTATTTATTTATTTATTTATTTACATCCCAAACACTGCCCCCTTTCACTATTCCAGCTCACAAAGTCGCTAGACCCATCCCCCCCACCTGGTTCATTTTCACAAAAGAATAACATTAATTCTTAATCGTAATATGATGCCTTGTGTCGACTCTGCAGTACAAGATTTCTATCTGCAATGAACAGGAGGGCAAACAAAACACACCCAGGAATAGCTTTGGAAAACTGATTCATGCTGTTTAGGGAACGGGAAATGTATGCTTTTAGGGAGCCATTAGGTGCCTCAGCAATACTTTATTTAAAAACTGTATCTAACTTCCTATACTTTTCTTGTTTTCACTATAATCAGATGCATGGTATTTATTTATCCAACTCTCCATTTTCCCACATTTCTGTTACATTTTCACTCCTTCTCACTTTACATTTTGAGAAATGCAATAAAGAATAATCATGCTAGTGTTTCACTTTTTTTTTTTTCTGTCAGGAGAACTTCTCCACCCAACAGTTTAGTTCAATGCTTTCAAATTCAGCCTCAATTTTTAAAGCTGCAGGCATAAATCAGCTAGATTCTTTGTCAGAATATAGCATTGGTACTGAGTGATTCAGTTGCTGTTACAGTTCATTCCCCCTTCTCAAAGTGGAGTTTGTTTGGCTATTAAATATCCACTCAACTGATCTACTCTCGAGATATGTGCTTGCACCTAATGGTAGCACAACTTACAATAATATACTAGATTTTTGTCCAAGAGTTCAAACCTATGATCTTTTAGACTATATTTCAAACTTAAAGTGAAATAATGAATTTGGATAGAAATAAGTTGGATCATTATATATTCATATTTCTGAAATGTCTTCTGTGATATTGTTCTAAATAGCTGCCTTTTTGTCAGAGAACGGCATTATTTTAGTTCCTATATATAGTCAGTGTTTTCAAAGTATCTATATTAGGGGGCTGGAGTAACAGCTCAGTCGTTAAGAGCACTGACTCTCTTCCAGATGTCCTGAGTTTAATTCCCAGCAACCACACAGTGTCTCACAGCCATCTGTTATGGATCTGGTGCCCTCTTCTGGAGTGTCTGAAGACAGCTACAATGCACTCATATGAGTAAAACAATTAGCTATGTAAAAAAGCCTCCCTATTCCATTTAGCATAAGGTTTTCTGTTCTGAATTAATCTTTAAAAACTGTAACAAAATTCACTCATGTTTTGAGTATTATTTTAAATATATAAATAATTTGAGTTTATCTGTGTTAATATTTCTTGAAGAACACAAACATGGATTATTTTTCTAATGACGATTATATTTTGTGTTTCAACTTTTCTAGGCATTTTGTAAATTTTATTACAAATATATTTGCTCTTTTGGTTACATTTAGACTAATCACCTGAAGATGTTTTACATGTGCAATGTAGCCACAAAACTATGAAACTACTACTACACAAAGAATAGCTTTTATTTTTCTGTGAACTTCTGAAGAGTTTTCTTCTGGGAGGAGCCATTACAAAATACTTTTTGTTATCTTTCTGCTCTCTTCTGCAATGCTGCATCTAGGTAGTTACTGTATATTATGATAGCGTCCATGCATTTCTACTACAATGTAAGGGAGTTTTAATTGAGGAAAAACATGGCAATTTCATAGTTGAGGAAAAACATCTCAACTATAGTCCCTTATCTCATCTAAATTAGTACCTACTCTGAAAAATATTCATTCATAAATATCTCCTTTACTAAGATACAGTATTTTTCTAACTCTTTCACTTTGCCAGTCTCTTTCCAACTTCTGATTGATCAACAGTTTTTGAAAAAAATCAATTCAAACTCAAAAGTATATGTCAAATATTTTTGAACATATCTTGAATATCACTGTACTTGTGGAATATCTCCTAAGAAAAAATACAAATGATATTTTTTTTTGTTTTTTTTTTTTTTTTGTTTTTTGAGTCAGGGTTTCTCTGTGTAGCCCTGGTTGTCCTGGAACTCACTCTGTAGACCAGGCTGGCCTCAAACTCAGAAATCTGCCTGCCTCTGCCTCCCAAGTGCTAGGATTAAAGGCGTTTGCCACTACTGCCCGGCCCACAAATGATATTTTTTAATTTAATTCAAAGAATTAATATGTATAATGATGTATAATGACTAGCACCTGATTAGAATAATAAGTATTCTATTTTTATCATACTAAAATTTGAATAGACATCAGTATATACAAAGAAGAACTTGATTTTTTGCTGAAATAATATGTGAAGATACCATATAGAACCGATAGACTTAGATTGTCATTTTTATGGAGGATAATGTTGGGGATTGGTTCTTAATTTGAATCAATTGGTTCTTTGTCTTAATTTGTCTTGCAAAATCTACATGTCTAGATGCTGAGGGTCCCTGTACTCATTGGTTTTTGATTGATCCCAAGGCTAATGGCTGGGCAGAGGACATACTTAGGACTTTTGGTATTCCCAGGCAAATGGCAGAAAGAAGAAGGGTAAAATTACCATCATTGGGAAACAAAGATCAGACTTAAAGTTCTGCCAACATGTAAGAATTAGGATTAGTGGCTCCAGAAGCCACTTATTCAACTGGGTCTGGGATAGCATTGATGAAATAAAGATGAATAAAGTAGCAAGTATTATCTCAGGAATATCTGATGAGAGGTTGTTAGCCACATAGAGGTTCGTCAGTGGCCCAACCATTGAGCTAGTCACGACATATCAAAATTAAGGAGGTGTGTGTGTCTTTTACATTTGGGAACACAGCAAACTCTGGTGGATGGCTAGAAGCCTGATTATCTGCCAGGAGCTCAGAGCAGATTAACAATTAACAGCTACAGTATAATATGTCGTATCAAGGCAAATGAAAATAATATTATGTTCAGATGTATGTACTCAAATATTAGTCTCATTTAAACTTAAAATGCATTAAGTATAAATAGTTTTACCTAGATTTTCCCTCAGTAACATATATTTTAATATTTTAAGATATTGGCCAGAGAAAAACCTAAGCTTAAAAGCATTGACAAAAGTTAAGTACGATCAACCTTGAAAACTTTTTATACTATAAAGCAATTAATTATAACTACTTGAGACATAAATATTAAATTGTAATGCATTGATTTGGAATTAATTTCAACACTTTATTGGCAGAGTAATTATGAATACATGAGCTAACCTGAGTGTCCATAATAAAGGGTCAGAATAAGGCATGTTTAATCAGGGTGAATTTAAATCTAAATGAGTATTATAAAATATGTTGAATGTTAAACTGGATTCAATAAATGTGATATGTATTTGCTATGTATTTCCATTAAGTGTAGCTGCCACACTATCCTGAAATGAAAAAAAAATAAATGACATCAAAGACTTCAATGATTGCATATGTAACTAGAGAAATGAAGCCATTACATACTTCTAGAAAGGCACAAGAGGGCATGCATGAAACGATGTAGAAAATGATCTTGCTGTTAAGGACACTGAAAGCATTAGGGATGTGGCTTCTGACTATGTCATCTATGATAAGTTAAAGATATTAATAGAATGACTTGAAGTGTTATTAAAGATTTTAATGAAAGTAGTTACTAGATGATAGCATGGATGTACAGAAGATGATAAAGCTGCCTTACATGTAGCTCAAAGTAGTAATGGTTTTAAATTAAAGCTATGAGCAGTAATCATAAAGTTCAATGTGAGAAGAGCATCCTGTTAGAGGCAACAGAGTCACACAGAAAAGACTATTCTGAACTACAGCATAGAGAAATTGGACCGCTTACATGGAGTAAAAATTCAGTATGTCTTAGTAAGTTATGTGATGTAAAATTTACAAGAGTAACCTTGTAAATGTTATGTATATGTAGATATAGGTGTAGGTGTAGGGGTGTGTGCGTGTGTGCTTGTGTGTGTATATGCATATATATGGAAATATTGGGAAGAAATTATAAGAACCAGGGAAGAATTCTGAATAATTAAGAGAGGGCATTTCTAAGCCTCTAGTACAATCACATAGTGTGACAGAACAATTTTAGCTAGCCATAATGATTCACGGTTCTGAAATCTATAAGAAAGCTTTTGAGATTATAATGCTGCCATAGTTTATTATATTACACATGTGGAATGCTCTAAGGATCCAGGAGTATTCTGTATTGTGGGTGTTGTTTTATCTCTTGAAACCACTGAGGGACTTTTTTTTTTTTTTATGAAGGACTGAAAACTTTCTATTAAATATATTCATACAAACCCTTTATGGTTTTCTCTTTTTGAGAATTTAATATGAAAAATTCTATTAGCATTATTTCCATTTCATCCTTCTCTATACAACTCCTCTGATGTTCCTACTATTATCTCTCAACTAGTGACCTCTTACATAATAGCTATTGTTATATGCAAAAGCATGTATAACTATACACACGCACACACATATACACACACACCAATACACACAAAAAGTACTGAGTCTAGTTACTATTGTTTGTATTCATTTGTATATGTGTTTAGAATTGAATAAAGTATCAGCAGCATCATTCCTTCTATAATAACTATTGTTACATACAAAAACAGGTATATACAGGGACCCTTGCGCACGCACGCGCGCGCGCACACACACACACACACACACACACACACACACACACACACTACTATATACAAAGACTACCGGATCCAGTTACTGTTGCTTAATTTCACATTATATATGTGTTTAGGGCTAACTATAAGTAGACTAATACCTAGAAACATTCATATAGCTATTTATTTAATTTTAGGACCTGTTAAATTTTCTCCTTCCAGTTTGGAGTATAAACTGCAGAGACCTAGAACTGGTTAAAATACTGAAATTAAGTGGCTCTAGGGTATCAAATGACAATTGGCACCATATATATTTAATGAATTCCTTCACCTAACATCTTCATAGAGGGGAAGAAAAATTCTAAGAGCCCAAAGATCAAGAAACCTACAGAGGGAAAGTATCTTCTAGATATTTTCAAGAAATTACACAAAATATCAACAAAATGCATGACTAAAATGAACTTCGCATGCTTTAAGAACATGTAAGACATTATGGGATCATGCAAGTAATCATTTAAATATGCAAACATGTTAGGGTGATAAGCTAACTGATAATGTGTTCTGCAGAGGAGGTAGTAGTTACTATGACACAGTAGTAACATTGCTCTGATGAACTTAAATTTTGAGCATTTATTCATATTCCCTTAGTCATTCCCCCTAACCACCTATAAATACACAGATAAGCATGTATTATTTCAGCCTGTGAGTATTTTATAAATATTAGCATCAGATGTGCCTGAGATGTACACCAATATCAGCAAAATATGAGGTGTCTATGTGACTGAAATCTCAGTACTTGGGAGGTAGAGGAAGGAGGTCTATTGCACCAACATCAGAAACAGTTTCTGTCCCCAATCACAAAATAAAACAAAAATTTTTTGAAAGAAAATGATTCTTGCTGTTCCATTCACTTGATGTGACTAATAAGTTGTTAGTGTAACTGTTCTAAGTCACAATGGCTGTTGGTTCTGGGTAGTTGTTGTTGTGCACTGGGATAATTCAAAAGCATCCATAAAGTTTTGCTTTTGAATGAAAAGCAAGTATCTTGAATTATTAGCAAATTATTTTTGCTACTATTAAATAAGTGTTTAAAAGGAGATACATCAGCTGTACGGATCTATACTGAACGTAAAGAACAATTACCTATTATTTTCCAATAAGTATAACGTGTCATTTTGTTACTGTTTTACTTTGCCTTACATTAGCTTAAAGTAAGAAATTAATTTTCCAGAAGTTCCATGTAAAACTGACTTCCAGTAAGCCTACTTCTTTTCTGTCACAACCTAATGATTTATAGGAAATATCACTCACACCAAGTCATTAATTTTGTCTCCCATAAAGACTATCAAAATCATTATTCTTTCCATGTAAAAGGAATGACAAACCTAAAATACAACTGCTGTATTCTGGGAACACATTTTAATGTTATTTAAAAATTATCTCATTTATGTAGAAATAAATTAAATAAGCCTAGGTACTACTTCCATCATGGGAAGTATATCTCCATTAAAATATGATTGAGAGTACTCTTCTTTTGATGTGTTCTTTTAATGTCCAAAATGTCTACTGAGGATACTGTTCCTAGCAGATGATACCAAAATTTAATTGGTTACTTGAGATAGCTACTGGTGTAAGTACTCTATGTTATATATAGAGAAAAAACATATTGCATTTCCTTTTGAAAATGAAAAAAAATATGTTCCATGTTTAAAAAAACTAAATTCTAAATTTTAGAGTATTTTCCTTCTTTTTATTTTAAAATTCAGATCACTTCAATAATGTAGAATATCCTTGTTCTTTGCAAGAGATTTACAAAATCTCTCCTACTTCTGTTCATTTTTTCCCATTAATACGTGGAAAATCATAGGGGAAATGATACAGCTTACCAAAAGCACAGCTATTTCTCCCAGTTTCCAATGATGTAAGTAGATTTCAAGAAACACTATTTCAAAAAATAACCATAGCGTCAGCTTTAAGCCAATCAATGAGCTGAACACTGCATACCCTGTTTCTAAGCACTTGCTGGCCATACACTAGATGGAAACATAAATCAATAAAGGGGAACAATTATTCTTTGAGGAGATTGTTCTAAAGTAGAAATTTGTAGAATTTATAAAATCATGTTTACTTTCCATTCCTGAAATAGGAGAACATAAGACCCCCCCTCCCCTCTCCCACCCAGATGCCTCCTGCCCTCTCTCTGACACCTATGATTCTTTTGTTCCCCTTCTAAGTGGGTTTCAGGTATCAACACATAGGCCTTCCAGTTTGTTAAACTTCATATGATGTGTGAGTTGAGTCATGGGTATTCTGAACTTTTTGAGTAATACCCAATTATCAGTGAATGCATACCATGAATGTCCTTTTTGGTTCTGTGTTACCTCACTTAAAATATCTTCTAGTTACATCAGTTTGCCTGCAAAATACATAATGTCCTCATTTTCAATAGCTGAATAGTAAGTATTCCATTGTGCAAATGAACCTTGTTTTCTGTATCCATTCTTTGGTAGAGGGTCATTTTGATTTGCATTTCCCTGATGACTAAGGACTTTGAACATTTCTTTAAGTGCTTCTTAGTCATTCAAGATTCCACTGTTGTTAATTCTTGGTTTAGTTCTATACCCATATTTTGATTTAGTCATTTGAGTTTTTGGAATCTAATGTCTTGAGAACTTTGTATATTTTGGATATTAACCCTCTTGCAGATGGAGGGGTAGTGAAGGTCTTTTCCAAATCTGTAGGTTGTTTTGTCCTCTCAACAGTGCCATTTGCCTTACAGAAGCTTGTCAGTTTTATGAGGTCCCAATTGTCAGTTGTTGATCTTAGAGCCTGAGCCATTGGTGGAATGTTCAGGAAAATTTCTCCTCTACAAATGTGTTGAAGGATCTTTCTCACTTTCTCTTCCTTTAAATTCAACATATTTTATGTTGAGTCCTTATTCTACTTGGACTTTTCCTTTGTTTGTACAAGGAGATAAATATGAATCAATTTGCATTCTTCTACATGAAAACCTCCAGTTATACCAGAAACATTTATTGAAGATGCTTTCTTTTTTTCCACTGTATTGTTTTGTCAAAGATCAAGCCTCTATAGCTGTGGGCTTTTATTTCTGGGTCTTCAACTCTATTCCATTGATCAACCTGTCTAACTTTATCAGTTCTGCTCTCTAGTACAGCTTGAAATCAAGTTCTTTATTTTTGAGAATTGTTTTCACTATCCTGGGTTTTTGTATTTTCACATGAAGTTGAGAATTTCTCTTTCCATTTCTGTGAAGAATTTTGTTGGAATTTTGATGGGGAAGACAAAAGTTCTTAAAGGGAGAATCTCAATTCAAGTCTTGAAAGTAAACAATATATCCATATGTGACTTGCACAAAAGTCAATAGTAATATTGACTGCTATAAAATTATTTTCCACAAAGAGAATGAGCCATTATGGAATATGTTAAAAATATGGTTACATTTTTGTCCTATTAGAAATTAACAGAAAAGTCTGAAAAAATAGATTTGTATTAAAATATATTTTTTTCTGAAAAAATGAGTTCATAATAATTTCTCTTCAAAATAAATAATGAATAGGCTTTACTAGTTTGTCAAGAGATGCCTTAAAGATATATCCTAAAGGAAGTTATTGATCCTTAGTCAATGAAAACACAGTAAGTCCAACAATCTAGTGCTCATCAAGTATGAGTTTATAAGTGTTCTGATTCCTTAAGCCAGTGTTTGCTTGTTCTAATGAGGGAAATTTGTTTTAGCTTTATTCACATGTCACAAAGTGTCTGTCAGCAGGGCTTTACCTAGGATGGGTTTCAGATACATTTTATTGACTTTAGATTTACTCTGAACAAAGCTTAGTGTAGCTGTTAACTCATTTGTCTAAATATCTCTAAAAGCTAAATTTATTTATTCTGTCTTATAGCATCAATTCATATAAAATGTATAATATTGTAGATATTTAGCTTTTGCATAATAATGCAATGTAGATAACTACTTCATTTCTGCTGTCTTGTGACCCATTTAAAATCTATAGCATGGAGAAATGTCAACATTCTTAAAAAAAACAAATCCTGAAAACGTATATAATTTTAACAATAAATTGTTATATGTTGTTCAAAATGCATTTATTATGCTTACTCATCAATAATTATGTGTATTTGAATTTTATAATGATGTATTCAACAGAATAGAGTTGATATCATATGTAAACTATTATAAATTTAATATTTATTATGATATATGCCAAAATTATGAAACAATGTCTAATATACATTTATGTTTTTACATGTTTTAAAGTTATTTATATATCCATGGTGTTTTAACTTTGGATTTTGAAACTTTTAATAACTAATTTTTCTATAACAAACCATTAAAAGGCAAGGCTAATAACACATATTTATATAAAGTTTCATGGTAACATTCACAGTTTTTTAACAATTTATTTCAATATTATAGTTCTTCTTATTGGATATAGAAAAGAGCACCTGTGAATATTGATTTTGAATGTGCCCACGGATGCAGAGATAAAAAAAAATCTTTCTTGTGATTGCTTACTTATTGATAGCACTTTGTCCATGTTCTTGAGAAGGCAATCTTAAAAGTTTGTGTAAACATGTAAGAGTTGATTAACTGAAGAAGATGGCCATGCATATAGAGTTGTAAGAATCCTCCATGATTTGTAAGACATCACTGGCTTTTTTTTTTTTCCAAACATTTTCTTACTATTTGAATATAGTTTTACACTCATCAAGTTTACCAAAATTTTCCATATGTCATCAAATTCATGTGACATGCAAGTTAGTCATTTATATATTTTGAAATCAAATTGTCTATCACAATATTTGTGAATAAATATTTGAATCATATTCCATGTATTGTACTACAGAAAACACAAGTTATAATGAAAGAAGGGTGAGGATAAGGAGTAGTAAAAGGAATAATGTCAGGAGAGGGCACTGGAAGGAATAGATGACTGAAAATGTTGAAGAGAAAATACAGAGAATTAGAAGAGCATATCTACAATGAGGTTAATAGTTAATTACAAAGTATTACTGTACACTTTACTCTAAACTGCTTAGTGATCAATTGATGAAAATTTTAATGATCAGACTATAATCTTTGGTGAATGTGTGAATCAATTTTCTATTGATGCGAAGATTCATGACCAAGACAACTCTTAAAATAGGAGACATATGAATGAGGGCTGGCTTATATTTTAGAGGATGATTCTATGGTCATCATGGGAGGAATGAGATAGGCATGGCTCTAGAACAGTGGTTAAGAGCTTTATGTCATGATCTATAGGCAGCCAAATGGCAGAGACACTGGGCCTAGAGTATGCTTTTGAAAACACAAAGTTTACAATAGCCAGGGATATACCTCCTACAATGGCATACCCCCGAAATCTTATCCAACAGTTCCAATAACTGTGGGCCAAGGATTAAAACATATGAGCATATAAAGGATTCATTTTCATTAAACCAAACAGTGACCTATCTGCAATGAATAAAATACAGCATTAAGTACAAATTGGAACAAGAGGAAATGTCAGATGTTCATATATATGCAGTGGCATTTGCTTGTGAGAGATGTGGCCCTCATGTTGTAGTTAGAATGATAAATTCAACTCTCTGAGGTAAATTATTTGCAGAGTTTAAAGAATCCAAGTGAAATATGATCCTCTTGTCGTTTAAAAGACATTAGAGCCTGAATTTACTTTGACAATAGGGAGACAGAATGACAATTACTGGACAGACTAGTACGAATGGTGTCTAGAATGAATATAAAGACTGACACAGTTGAGGAGTTATGGGAAAGGCACTATAATTTTAACACAAAGTAATAGCTGTCTATAAAAGCCTGGAGAGATGCGCACTGGGTAGTGTATAAAAGGATGTTCTTATATATGGCACTCTAAAGAATCTGTACTTTTCGTGGGAATAATGGAGACTCTCAAATACAATTAGGTAGACAAATGGAATGGAAACACTTGCATTTTAGAAACATTTTATGGCTTCACTAAGAAATATAGATCATAGGATAGAAAAAAAAGCTGAGGCTAGAAGAGTTGGCAAAGGCTTTGGGTTTCTGGTTGGTTAATTGTAAAGATGCTACAAAAGAAGAAATGGTAAATGCTATGTAGATCAGTCATGTACTTTACAGACTAAGGGTATAGTGTTAAAGTAGGTTGATAATTTGTGCATTTTTATATAGTGATAGAAGTTGATCTGTTGACCAAGGATGCTGAACATTTCTTTAGGTGCTTCTCAGCCATTCACATTTCCTCAGTTGAGAATTCTTTGTTTAGCTCCATACCCATTTTTTAATAGGGTTATTTGGTTGTCTAGAGTCTAATTTCTTGAGCTCTTTGTATATATTGGATATTAGTCCTCTATCGGATGTAAAGGCAAATCAAAACAACCCTGAGATTCCACCTCACACCAGTCAGAATGGCTAAAATCAAAAACTCAGGTGATAGCAGATGCTGGCGAGGATGTGGAGAGAGAGGAACACTCCTCCATTGTTGGTGGGATTGCAAGATGGTGCAACCACTATGGAAACAGTCTGGCAGTTCCTCAGAAAATTGGACATATCACTACCTGAGGACCCAGCTATACCACTCCTGGGCATATACACAGAAGATGCTCTAACACATAACAAGGCCATATGCTCCACTATGTTCATAGCAGCTTTATTTATAATAGCCAGAAACTGGAAAGAACCCAAATGCCCTTCAACAGAGGAATGGATACAAAAAATGTGGTACATTTATACAATGGAATATTACTCAGCTATTAAAAACAATGAATTTGATAAATTCTTATGTAAATGGATAGAACTAGGAAATATCATCCTGAGTGAAGTAACCCAATCACAAAAGAACATACATGGTATTCACTCACTGATTATTGGATTTTAGCCCAGAAGCTTGAAATACCCAAGATTTAACTCACAGACCACATAAAGCTCATGAAGAATGACGACCAATTAGTGGGGGGGCTTCAGTCCTTCTTAGAAGGAGTAACAAAATACTCAAGGGAGCAAATATGGAGACACAGTGCAGGACAGAAACTGAAGGAGGGGCCGTCTACAGACCATTCCACCTGGATATCCATTCCATGTGAAGTCACCAAAGGTAGACGTTGATGTGGATGTCAAGATGTACATGCTGACAGGAGCCTGATATAGCTGTCTCCTTAGAAGTCTGCAAGAGTCTGACATACTCAGAGGCAGATACTAACAGCTAATCATCCAACTGATCATTGGGTTCCCAATGGTGAAGATAGAGTGAAGGCTGAAGGAGTTGAAAGGATTCGTGACACCATGAGGAAAGCAACAATACCAACCAACCAGAGCCCCCAGGGTCTAAACCACCAGCCTGGGAGCGCTTAGGGAGGGACCCATGGCTCCAGCTATATAGGCAAGGGAGCTATATATAAGTGGGAGAAGAGATCCTTGATCCCATGAAGGCTGGATGTCGTGGGGGGGGGTGATATTTGAGGGTGGGGAGCTGAGGTATGGGGGAGGTTGGGTGGGAGTACACCAATGTGGAGGCAGGAGGAAGGGGGAAGGGATAGTGAGTTCCTGGGAGGAAGGGGGGAAATGGGGTAAGGAGAGAACATCTGAACTGTAAATAAAATTTCCAATTAAAAAAAAATAATAAAATAAAAAAAAAAAAAGTTGTTCTGTTTGGGAGTTTTCACACTCTGGGCCATGTAGTTAATTGAGCACGCTGAGATCAAGAGAAATGTGGGTCTATTTTTTCAACCACTCATCCTTTCTGCTCTGTTTTCCTTCTTTCTTTCTCCTTTTGTTCCTTCCTTCCTCCCTTTCTCTCTCTTTTGTTCTTCCTCTTTCTTCTTTCTTTCTTTCTTTCTTTCTTTCTTTCTTTCTTTCTTTTTTTTTTCTTCTTTTTCTCTTTCTTTGTTTATTTGGTCATTCATTCTTTCTTGTTAATATTATGGTAAATATACGTAGACTAAGTTGGAGTTTCTCAATAACTTCCCAAATATCTTTCTTGAGAGAGCAGTGAGATTTCAAATATGTATTAATAATAGCATTACTTAATAATAATTGGAGAAAAGAAATTCTGTGGGGCATAAAAAGGAAATTAAACAAAAGTATAAAATATGAAGAAGAATATAACTGCTTTTTCAAGTTAGAATTAGAAGAAGCATAAATATATCAGTGAGGAAGGGTGGGCAATAACGTTTTCTTAGGCAGTAAAAATAAGAAAGAGAAGACAAATATGAATTAGAGTAGACAAAATTTAAAAGTTTCCTTTACTCTTCTGTACTTACACAGTGTTGAGTATTATCATCATCACACATCTACGTCTACATTAACACTGGAAGATACCTTAGGAGCAAATACATTTAAATTTTATTGTACATTCTATGTATTTGTAGCTTGCATAAATAAGTAAGAAATAAATCGTAAGACTTTTAGTTATTATGAAGCTGTTTGCTAAAGTATTAAAAGAGAAAATTAAAATGCACAAATAAGGTAGAAACTTTAAATTTAACTATCAAAGGGAAAGATGCTAAGTATATCAAAATAAATATTTGAAAGAGGATATTCTATGTGCAGAAATCCCAGTCTCAACAAACATAATAAGCAAATTTTTCCCATGTATCTCTTGCATAAGCATGGGCATTAAGCATTTCTTTTGCTCTGCTTGTTTTGTTTGTTTGTTTTATTTTAGACATTTATTTATTTGTTTTATGTAAGTATATTGTGCTTTTTTCAGATACACCACAAGAGGGCATCAGATTCCATTACAGATGGTTGTGAGCCACCATGTGGTTTCTAGGAATTGTACTCTGGACTCAGGTAGAACAGTCAATGCTTTTAACTATTGAGCCATCTCTCCATCCCTATGAATCATTATTTATAACATAATAGAGGATATACAGATTTTATGAAACCCTACTTGTTTCTAAGATAATTAAAACATGACATTAAAAGATTTATCCTGTTTTCAACTTTGGTAAGGAAAGCTTCAGTGCAGTGAGTACTGTGTAAGTTTTAGACTTATGACTGTTCAAAATGATAAGCATAAGTAACCACTCAGCCATAGTGATATGTATATCAACCTTTGTCATCTAAGATTTATGTGTAAAGTTGCAGAAATTTGGACAGAAAGAATGTACAAACCTAAAGATAGAACAGTGTGGAGTGAAACATGATCCTCTGTACATGACATAGCTGTTACATGTATGGACTCACTGCAACTGTGATTACTTACATGCATGCTCAAGGAAAGTCATGTACAAATTCAAGCTGTAGGTGGGGAGTTTCTGTGGTCGCACCACTAGCTGAGAAATTATTGGTAGCTAATAGCAGCTAGTGAAGGGAGACTTACTTTCCTCTGGATGCTGGATATTGAAAGATGGCATGTCAGACTATGACCCTACTTCCATGTGCATGGGATAACATGAATTAGCTTTAATGGATTATACAATAAAGACTTGGAGTTAAAAAAAAAAAAGAAGAAAAAGAAATGAGGGGAGATATGATCAAGACCCATTTATATATTTATGAAACTTTCAAAGACAAAAGAAGAAATAGAATTGATGTCTATCCTTCAAGGCAAAAGAAAGTAAAAAAGTGGATACTATTAGTGCTTTAATTATGAAAATCTCTAGAGAAAATAAACACAGATAGAGAATCTCTACTTATGTTGCATTACCTGGCCATCTTGTCAACATGTAAAACTGCGTGGTAGAGTTGTAATACTCAGAATAAAGAATCTTATGTGTCCACCAAAGCAAGTGTATGAAAACAAAATTAAATAATAAGAATAGATTTAAGGGGTTAATCAAAACTGGATACTATCTACAGTCTTTAGTGTGTATTGTAGCTTCATCCTAAAGAGTTTCTTTTCCTCACAACTTTGAGAAGTGTTAGACTTTAGAACAAATGGGTACAAAGCACAGTGCCTAAGTATTAGTTTTATTTTGGTTCTAAGTAATAATTCAACATATGTAGAGAAATGCAGAAAAAGATAATAGGAAATATTTAAGGAAATAAATAATAAGGGAATAGAAATAATAATAACAAGGGAATAGAAATGTATTGGACTGAGATTAACAACTGAAGTCAATCAACTAGGCTTAAGAACAGCAAAAGTAACAAAATTAGACTTTAGAAATAATAAAAATATGTAGTCTAATAGGAAGGATTCTAGAACTCTTGGTTTGACATGCAACATTGCAAAATAATCACCTGTAAAAGTTAAGACTATGGGAGCAAGTCTAGACATGAAACTTAGTAGTAGGTATCCTAGTTGAAAAGTAGTGCTGGATTTGTTCAGAAATGAGTCAAATAAAAATGCAATATGACAAAAATATTATGACATGTAATATAAAATATTATGACCTCTAGTGTTAATAATTTCATGACAGACCATGGAGTTTAACCATGAGTACAATTGATGACTGAAATGATTATAAATGAAAAGTTGTTGTTGAATAGTATAACAAGCAGTGAACCATGGAAATCATTATATAATAAACAATGGATATATGATTAGTATATATATCATAGCTTTTATTTTTAGACTATGGACATCTTTGATGTAATTGAGATAGGGACATACAACCCATGTGATTACATCTGGTACAACAGAAAGCAAATATTTGAACCTTGGATCCAGAATCAAAATGAATACAAAAAGTGGAGCAAGAAGAAATAGTCACTCAATTATTCAAAGTCATACGTTATTGTAGTTGGCTACCTGATGATGAATTACTACATTAAATATGAACCTAGCACACACCAAAATAATACTCGAAGCATATTTTTGAAATTGCATTTAAATTAAACAAAACCATGTTTATTTGCCCCAATAAAGAATAATTGTTATTCAAATCTTTATGACTCTTAATTTATTCAAATTTCATAACCTTTGTTTCAATGAGGAAGTTACATTAACTTGTAAAAACAAACATACAAAGATAAATAAAACAGGTTAAAAATGCATGCTCTGTGACCAAGAGAGTTGGTTTAATACTCAAGAAAACCTGATGATCTTACAAAGGAACTGGGTTCAGTATCTAGTATATTCTTGCTGAGTAAACAATTAGTACTCCAATTTCAGATAACCTTATGTCCTCTTCTGGATCCAGGAGAACCATAGATATGAATTTTGACACTACATTATATGCAACTCAACTCTCATATGCTACACACACACACACACACACACACAACACACACATACAGAGAGAGAGACAGAGACACACAGAGAGAGACAGAGAGGATGGTGTTTAGAGATGTTCAGAGCTTAAATGTGTTTGCTAATTTCAGAGTACTTAAGTTCAGTTCCCAGTACTCACATTGAATAGTACTCACATTGAATAGCATACAAATACTTGTAACTCCAGTTCTAAGATTTCTTGATACTGTCTTCTGATCTTCTCGTTTCCTTGGGTAATCACAACATTCATAGAGTTGCCCAAATCTATCCATCAAATTTTATTAAAAAAATAAAGGTAAATATTTTGCTTGTTCTTCTAAAGCTACTGTTCTCTTTTAAATTTTGAGGTTATATTTTAATCACAGCATTTTTCCATCAATGTTCTCATTCTGACCATCCCATATACCATTACTTGCTCTCCTGATGACTCCTGGCCCTTCCAATCCGTAGCACTGAATGCATGGATATACACATATGAACGTGCAATAACAGTTAACAAGCATAATTTATAAAGTAGTATATATTCCTAAACATAACCATTCATTCTGTATAATGTGATTTATGTATATGAATCTATGACTCTAAAGGAGTAAAAGAAGGTTTTCTCAAAACCAAAGGCAAACTTTGGTTTATAATAATAGTTGAAAGCTAAATTAGATTTTGGCACATGGGAGTGTAGTAGCTTTTTCTGTTCTACATTTAAGTGCTTTATACATTGTTAATCACATAATTGGATCAAGATAACCCATAGATTCTATAATAGAGGAAATTTTCCCTGCACTTATGGGTCTATTTCTTTTGATGCTACATTTTTTGTGAATCCATTTTCCATCTGTTTAGATATAATAATTTTAATTCATTTTCATTCATAAAATGATCCACATTCATATGATAATATATACTTCATATTACCATTATAAAGTTAAGAGGGCTATAATTACTCTTATCATAAAATTTATTTAAGGGGCATATCTTAAGACATTGAGAAGATTTGATCTAAAATTAAATAAATGCTTGGGAGATTCAAAGATTAAATTTTCACATTATAATTAATCTGCATGGTTAAATTTTGCAAAATATTCCTACATTGAATTATGGATTATAATATTCTAATGAATATGGAATCTTAATGTCTACTACTTTCCCAGTTATATTATATTACTTGGAATAATTTTGTCATCACTTGAGCTGCTGATATTGATCCAGTCATTTTATCTTCTTCATTATTTCAAATTATACATGCACAATGTTTCTCTCATATCATCTGATGGAAAAATATTACAATATTGTGGTTTTGCCTCAGGGTCATGAAAGTTCTATTACTCTTCTTATTATTCCCTTGGTGATATTTGCCACTGAGTCTGGGGGATTGTGCATGTCTGTAATTAAATAATTAAAGCTTACATCTAATTATGTACTTGTTTAAGTACATATTTTACTTGTAAAGTTAAGCACTTTAAATAGAACAGATGAACTAAGATACTTGGAGTATCAACATTCAAGCTCACTACACTTAGTTACAATAGATATATAATCAGGGAGGCATTTAAAACTCACAACATATGCAAACTTGTCAAATAATAAAAAGATATTTGCATAACACCTAAATGAATGGAATCAGAAAAGTAGATACAAAGAAAGAATTTAAGTAAAATTTTTGTTTCATGGTCTTGATTCCAGCAGAGTGAAACTCTCTGGAGTGGAAAGATGATCTGATTTAGTGACACATGGTTAAAACATAACAAAAAGTTTTAATGGACTGGCTAATTTTTCCTTACTTTCTTCTTTTTTGTATGTTTGTAATTATTTATTTAATTTTGATTTTTTGAGACTTTGGCTCATTGTGTAGCACAGCCTGACTTTGAACTCACTGGGTAACCTAGCTGTTTTGATACATGAGTTGACTATCTTGTCTTCTTAGATGGAACAATAAATATATACTGATATACCTAGAAATTTTTTTGCAATTTTTAATATAATCATAATTATCTATATATGTGTGTTCATATAATGCATGAGTATAATAATAAAAAATATGTAACATTATTTTGAGTTACAATAAAACAAGAATTTGTAATGTTTCTCAAACTGTGGGTTGTGACCCCCTAGCAGATCAAATGATATTTCCATGGCTTGGTTACATGTATGAGAAAACCTCCATGTATGATGTTCACCTTAGGATTTATGATGGCAGCAAGAGTAAAGTTATGAAGTAGCAATAAAATAATTTTATGGTTGAGGGTCACCACAACATGAGGAACTCTAAAGTATTCTTCCTCTGTTGTGAATTCTTTTTAGCTCTGTACTCTATTTTTATTATTAATTAATTATTTTATTTATTTACATCTCAACTGTTGCCCCCTCCAGCATCCCTCTGTGGAGCATCAAGTCTCTACAGGTTTAGGCATATCTTTTATTGAGGCCAGACAAGGCTAGTCCTCTCTTACGTATATGCTGGAGGGCCTCAGACCAGCCCATGTATGCTCTTTGGTTGGTAGTTCAGTCTCTGGGAGCTCCCAGGTTTCCAGGTTAGTTGACAATTTCCTATGGGGTTGCCATCCCCTTCTATTCCTTCAATCTTTCAAACCTGACAATATTACTAATACCATGTTGTATCTGTAGATAGGAGCCTGGCCTGGCTGTTTTCTGAGAGGTTCTACCAGCAGCTGATTTAGACAGATGCAGATGACTTACAGCCAAGCGTTGGACTGAGGTGTCTAATGTCTCATGTTCTTTAAAATTTTGGATATTCATTCTCTATCTGATATAGGGTTGATGAAGATTCTTTCCTAATCTGTAGGGTGTGATGTGTCCTACTGACAGTGTCATTTGCCTTACAGAAGATTTGCAATTTATGTGGTCTCATTTATCAATTGTTGACCTTAGATCCTGAGCCTTTGGTGTTCTGTTCAAGAAGTTATCTCCTTTACCAATGACTTCAAGGCTATTCTTCACTTTATGTTCTATTAAACTTAGTGTGTCCAGTTTTACTTTGAAGTCTTTTATCCACTTGATGAATTTTGTTCAGGGTAATAGATAATGAGTGTATTTGCAATCTTTTATATACAGACATACAGTTAGACCAGCACCACTTGCTGTAGATGCTTACTTTCTTCCATTTATGGTTTTGCCTTCTTTGTTAAAAAAAAAAATCAAAGTCTATAGGCATATAGGTGTTTTTCAGAGTCTTTAATTCAATTCTATTGTTGAACCTGTCTGTTTCTGTATCAATACCAGCAAGTTTTTATTACTATTGTTCTTTAGTACATCTTGAGATCAGGGATGGTAATACCTCCAGCAATTCTTTTACTGTTCAAAATTATTTTAGCTATGCTGGTTTTTTTTGTGTTTCCATATAAAGTTGAGAACTGCTCTTTCAAGCTCTGTAAAGAATTGTCTTGGTATCTTGATGGGAACTTTATAACACATAAATATTTATTAGCATGTAATTTGCTTTTTCTTTTTTATTGATTATAATTATATACATACATGTGTTAAAAAGATTCTGTGTGTTTGTATGCCTTTAGTCTCATTCAGATTGTCTTCAATGACTCATATAAAAGTATATTTTGATAATTAATTTGTGGTATTGCACTTTATAGAATTAAGGATTACCCAGTGGCCTAATAGTATGTTTTCCTTTTTTTTTTTATTTCCTGATATGTCTATGGAAGAGACTGATAATAAAATAATCAATATGACATTATAAGTATGATGAATAACATTTGCCTATTCAGTTGGATACTCACTTGGGTGAGGCCTTCTATGTGTGACAGAGTTAATGTTTATGATATACTGTACCACATACATTACCCATATTCCAATAGATGTAGAGTGGCTCTAGATCCAAGCTCACCCTAGCTGCACTGAGAGGAATCAATGGGGTTAAAAAGATAGCACATAAAGTTTGGAGAGGAAAGAGATGGGGGAAACAAAATGGGAATTGACATGAGATATGTATTGTATCAAAACTTGTTCTACACATGTATAAAATTCCCAAACAATAAAATTTTATTATTAAACGGAAAAATTTGGCATGATGTGGTGAAAAAATAAGTTTTATAGCCTGTTGATGAAAATGAGTTAGTAAAGCCATCATGGTGAATGATATGGAGATTCTGTAGAACAAATGTTGATGTTTCAATAGGTCACACATGTTGGATTGTGTAGACATATTTCTTTTTTTTTTTTTAATTTTATTTTTTGCTTATTCACTTTATAACCCGTCCCAGTCACCCCCTCCCACAATCCTTCCCCATCTCTTGTTTTCTGAGTACCCCTCCTCCTGTATCCCCCACCCTGCCACTTTAAGTCTCTGAGAGGCTAGATGCTTCCTCTCCCATTGAGGCCAGATGAGGCACCCAGCTAGAAGACCATACTCCATATACAGGCTGCATGTTTTGGGATAGCCCCCACTCCAGATGTTTGAGACCTGCATGAAAACCAAGCTGCACATTTACAACATATGTGCAGGGAGGCCTAGGTCCAGCCCATGGAGGTAGATCTGTGTAGACTAGGTATGCTCCACGGTTGGTGATTCAGTCTCTGAGAGCTCCAAGGGTTCAGGTTGGTTTACTCTGTTGATCTTCCTGTGCAGTTCCTATCTCCTTAGGGCCCACATTGTAGACATATTTCTAATGAGGTGATGTAGTACCCCAATCCTCAGAAAAATAACAATCAGCTCTTGCAGAACATAGTAATAGTAGTTTTTCTGAGTACTAATTTTTACTCATTTTCTTATGGTTAAATGTCATCTATAAATGGCAAGAAGAAAAATCTTGAAAATGAAATATGCAGCATATATTTCTAGGAATTTTACATTGACATCAACTGCACCTTTCTTTTGCTATGGGAAAGACAAAACTACTCCATTAGTAGAGCGCAAGTCTAGGCTGTACATTCTCCCAAAGACTGCAGAAAACTTAGAACACACTTCTTGCACAAAATACACATATAATAGCTATTTTTCCCTAGGATCAGTTCACCACACTCTATATTCTTTGTTGTCCTTGGCTGATCTATTTAAAAATGTGATCTCAGTCATATCTTGTTGCCAAAATTGTGATTGGATGATGTACTTATGTAACAGATTATTTAATCCAAAAAATTAATGTTGGCAGCCATAAATAAAATAAGATTGTTGTCTATCTAAGATCTGAGTATATGAAATAATTTTGTTAATTCTTTATATCTTAAGTAGTTGTGTATGGTAATGTATGTATGTGTTTACTGTGTGTATGAACATATGCATGTATGTATATCAAGACCAATGTTAGTATGAAATATCTTCTTCAATTATTCTCCACCTAGTTGTTTCAGTGAGAGTCACTCACTCGACATGGTGTTCATCAGTTCAGGAAGAGATTTGTCCAATGAGCAGCAGGGATCTTTTATCTGGATCTCAGCCATGGTGTATCTTTGTGCCTCAGGAGGAAATTTATTTGGATACAGGGAATATCAACTAATTAATTTATGTTTTTAACACAGTACTTTACCACCTGAACCATGTCCTTAGTCTTAGTTTGAAAGTTTTAATAATACAGGATTTTCAAAAATTAAGAAACATAATTCCATCTTTTTGAAATCTTTTCTTCCAGAAGTTTCTAAGTCTGACTTTCAAGATATACTCTGACAACTCTGTTCTATGATCTCAAGAACATCAAGTAACCAAGTCATCAAAGGAAATTGTATCGTGAATTTATTTGCTCTCAATACACAAATTCAAGTATATCAAACACAAACTTTAATAACGTACATTACAGAAAGAAAGCATTAAAAAGTATTAACGGTAATTCTGTCAGGACAGAAGCGGAATGAAACCCAGAATGCTTTCTGGTAACTCTTAAGGGCTTTGCTATCAGATATACTAAGTAATAGTCATTCCATATAAAGGGCCCAAGCCCTTATTGTTTAAACAAATTACCCTACATTGTTTATAGATTGTATCAGAATTACTGTAAAGGGTTATGAGTGGATTTTCCAGAATGGCACTTTAAATACACCATGATTGATTCTTTGGTTCATTCTCCCAAACATTTTTATCATTGGCAGAGCTTCTCGGAATATATTAAATGTTACAATCAGGTCATGACAAAAAACATGGATGAATGTAGCTTCGATTTTTTGCATACATCACATATAAAATATATGAAATGTATAATGATTATTGAAATGTTTTTAATTGTAAATATAAATTTATATATTAGGGTTATACATATATCTCATTTCAACTTGAAAAATAATACACTATATTGCATTACATACATTTTATAACTACTTCCTTGATGTCTCTTTTATATAAATTTTTAAAATTTTATATTAGGATACATGTTTCTAATTTTTTTTTTATTTTTATAAACATTTAATTAACTCTGTTATTTCATACCATGTAGACTAATTTATTATTCTGAAAAGATATTGTTAAATTATTTTACCTCTTAAATAATTTTATAAACTCAAACTTCATTTATTTAACTTGAGAGATACATAAATTTTATACTTATATTGCTACCTATTATTCATTCACTTATGTATATATGTGCATTTGGGGCCCATCATGTATAGCACCTGTTTTCATAAGCTTTACTTCTCCTTTACATATGTGCATTTCTTTCTATTCTTGTGTACCAATAAGGGTAATATACCTAAAACTATCCAGTTTACTTCTTTGAGACACATCCAGAAGAAACAACTATGCATTTTAGGATGTAATGATTTGACTTATCTTATATTGCAGCAGTATAAAACACTCTTGAACATTTTGTTTTAAGAAAATCATGTCATTTAAGAAAATATAATAAACAGTAAAGCTTTCTATTTTTATTTTACAGACATGATTTTCTTAACATGTCCTCATAAAATCAATATGCACTTGATAATTCAACAATGAATATAAAAAAATACCAGAGTATTAGTAAAACATGATAATAAGTTACTGTTGTGTTTAAAATAGATTAATATTATAATTTTGCTTTTTTCAATTATGGGATGAAATGTTGCTCTGTAAGATTTTTAGTCTATATTTTCATTATAGTTGGAAGTGCCTTATAAAAACAAGACACTTCTGTGACTAACCGTTTGGGAGATAAAAGCTTAAGAGACTGAAGCACCATTGGTTAGCTTTCCAGTGTGCTCAAGTAAACATTGGGCAGAATTGCCTTCAGCTCTGCAGCTGTTGTAGAATATGTCAAGAATCTGATACATGGATCACTTGGGAGAACAAAGAAGAGTTTCTCAAGAGCTGCATTACACCTCTCCCATCAATCTAAAGCCACAGTCTTCAAGAAACACAACTTTTCTCAGAATTAGTGATGGTGTCCATCACATAGACCTATGGAGAAGATGATCAAAAATAACTAAATCATATAAAAGTAGCTCTTGCCCATGGACTACATATACAATATGCATTTATCACTGCATCTAGTGACTGCTTTCTGAAAAACAAAAATATTCCTTTGGCTCTGGGCAGCCTCATTCCAAGTTTAATAAAATGTTTTTCTTTTATTTAAATAATTCCCCTTTATATTGAGCTAAGCACATGTGTTAACCATATTGAAAGTCAAAATACTTTAACACATTTGAGGCATCTGATTTCTGAGTATTGTATTTAATATTGTGACATACAGAATCTGCTCAAAATAAATTTTACTATTTCTGATGCAGAGAAAACAAAGAGATAAACGGTGCTTGGCTTTTATGAAATATGTCCCCTATGGTTTATTCCTTGTACTTCAAGTTGAATTAGTGTTTATTTCACCATGAAGTTTTATGCTTAAATGTGTTTGTAACAAAAGTGAAATGCTAAATTGAATAAAAGATAATATGCTTGGTACATTTAAGTTCAGTTAAATCTGAAACCTCATAACAAATACATTTCATTCTACACAATATAAAGTAATCAGAGCTTCTTTATCCCTAAAGGCTATATGATTGTTCCAATAGTTTGCAGCCTGAGATTCATATCCATAGAAACTGAATTGTATATGAAGAGTCAACTATGATAAAAATGCTTTTAGTACTTCTGCACATTCTGCTTCAGCAAAGGACTTGGGACTTGTTCAGTTTTGAAGTGATATCTCCTTAAGATATTCTTTATCACATAACTTTTTGTAGAGTCACATAGAATTTTCTCCTTATTTTTGAGTATGTCAAAATGTAAAATAAACAACTTCAAAAGAGAACAAAACTATACAGAGGCATCCAAGTAGAATATGGGGCAGAATTTTTTAAGTGGCTACTTAAAAATGCATATAGAGCATATCAAGTCTCCTTAATATGATTGATTATAATGAAGAACAGCTTCCATAACTGAAATGTAAGCTTTGGCAACCATGCTGACTATTCCTCCTCAGTTTGCTAACCATCATTTTCCATGAGATACATCATTATATTGTGCTATGTCATCTTTTCTAGTTACCTGTCAAAAGTTTACAGTAAGAAATATAGATGCTCTAGTTTGAAAGCCTTTCAAATATTTATCAGTATGACAGTAGTTACCTGATATCATTAAATTCATGTGACTAAACAATTATACTTTGATATATAGTTAAAATTTTAAATAGTTTAGCACAACGTCAATTTTTATTTATTTTTTTTCACAAATGGAGTCTAGTGTATGTTCATGTTTCAGAGAGGTGATAACTTTGGAAATGTATCTGGGCAGAAGGGAAATTAGAAAAAGAGATGAGCCAAGTGAACCAGCGAACTCCACAGTATCTTCCACAGGAATGCGTTGCCTTTGTACATGACCAGTATTTGTGGAATATGATCCAGTATAGTCAGTACGATAAGAAGATTGCAAACTAAGATATACCCCAGAAAGCAACCTACTTTATTCCTACATTTTAACGTTTCACCATGGAATTATCTTTTTTAAGGTCGCGCATGTCTAAAATGTGTGTGTTCTTTCCCTCCTCTGCTGTGTAGCATACGATATGTATCTTATTGAAGACTGATTCCTACGTTTTATAAGAGTCATTGACAGCTTAAGCATAATGCTTTTGTTGGTAATTTAAGATCCATGAAAGGTGTTCTCCTGGCCATATTTCCATCTATCAGAACACAGAAATAGACTTCTTACTAATGTTGATCAATAAATAACTAGGGAGTATCAAATGTAACTATTTTAGATAAAGTGAAATAGTTATATGCATTGCCATTCTAGAGACTTTCTTACCTGTCTCACTCTGTGTGAGCCCTGCTTTCCATTGCAAAGTCCTGTTGTAACTCCAAGTATAAATAATGTCTTTTTCACTATAATGTTGTCATTTATTCTGTGACTTATTCTGAAGTACATTTATATTTTTAAATAGAGCAAAATTGATTTTAGATGTATCCTGTTTAGTCTGATGACCTTGATTATGTTTTATATTTAAGACAACAGTCACCACTGATGGTTAAACAGAATGAATATCCCAGCTGCAAAAATGATCAGTTATACCAAACTCATAAATACATTAGATATTTATAAGAGAACTACATCTAGACTAGAGACTGGGGACAGATTTCTAATAATCACATTCTAAAATTAGTGTGAGGAAAATGCTTTTATAAATTTAAAATTACAAGTACTATATAGAGTTTGAAGGAAGTGCTCAAGGAAAGATGATTCAACTATTAGAAACAATTCCTACTGTATAGAACAGTACTACTTTGAACAAAACACACAAAAAAGGAGCTGCCTTGCCTTTCTGCTAGGCAGACTCCTAGCTGGTCTCTTCCCATGAAGACACAATATTCTGACCAATCCTAGAGGATCCGCTGCACTCAGAGCAGCTGGTAAGAATCCCTCAACACAAAGTTCCAGAGCTGCCACTTGGAGCCACTAAAATCCTGCCCTTCCAAATACCACTCCCCTTTCACCACTTCTGCCTGGTTTTTACTACTGGAGAAGACTCTTAGCTGGTCTGCTCCCCTGAAGACACCACGACCTGACCCATCCTAGAGGATCCACTGCACTCAGAGCTGTTAAGGATCTGCTGCACTTGACACCACAGCTTGAAGGCATGCAGGGAAAGTGATCAGACAGATTGAATGCCTCCCTGGAGTACTACTGCACACAGGGAAACAAGCCACAGTCCATAGGCCCCCCTGGAAAACATCTCCACACAGGGCAACAGCTTGACTGCAGTAGGAAAATAGAGGCAGAAAGATTGCCATTTCCATTTGGTTATGATGACAAAGCGACTTATATAAGATATAGCAACACATTTGAAATGTAAGCACTGACAAAGTAAATTTTATTCAGTCTTTCAAGAATAGTATAAGATGCAGAAATTATCTCACATAAGCTAATTAAATAAACAAAATAATCATATTTTACTCCATATCTTATAATTCCTAGTAAGAAGATTTGAGAATATAGTTTCAGTTTGTTTTAATAAACTGATGTAATGTAAGCCTAAAAGAAAATTATCTACATCAATTTTAAATAATAACATTTTCTACTGAAAAATAAAAATTAATATTATAATCTTGAAATCCTACTTCTGGTTTTAACTTGTATCCCTCCATATGAAACAATTTAAAAGATATCTTGACTTTCAGTTTTGCTGAACTGCAGTTTTCTCTTGTTTTCTTATGTCCCTTGTTCACTTTCAATAATTGAAACTGTATTTTACATTTTTTACACCTGTGGCACTGTACTGCTTTGATTATACATCTAATAAATTCTTACAATGTTGATATTTTCCCTATTAAAAAAATTGCCTTGATAGCTCCTTTAACAGTCATAAACCCAAGTGATTGTGAAATTAAAAGCAATCCGTTAAAAACTGAGGAGTTCTCAATATTATTATGCAACTAAATTGATAACTTAATCTCTTAAATACTTTCACATATTGTAAAGCTATGCAAATATAGAATTACTTATGATTTTCAAGAGTTAAATTATTTTTTATGATAAACTTAGATATAAACTGAAATTTACCTGAATGAAACTATACCATTTATCTTTATGTTTTATGCTATGTTAATGTTGAAGCAAATTTACTCCTAGTTTTCAAATGGTAAGCATATGACATGTGATCCTTCTTTCCTCCTTCTTCTGGATTATTTCCAAGAATCTTGGTGTGATTCTGCTAAATGTGCCTTGTTATGTTCAATTATCAATGTGTAAATACCGATGTCACTTTTATTTTCTCTGATAAAGGGATGTGATGAGAGCTGTCCCATTACTAAGTTAGGGAATACAGGGCTTGGTTTGAGCCCAGAGCCTTTCTTTCTCTGTTCTGTAACTATCCCCAGGCCTAGGCCTGGAAGTTCCTAGCCTCCGTACAATCTAATCTTCTGCTGTAGGATACGTGGACTGTGCCACAAGATGGGCATTAGAGCTGGCAAAGTGGAGCATGCCCAAATCCCAGGAATTCCAGCAATATGAGATGGCAGGAGAGGAGCTGCTCTCTCCCTGCCTTTATACCTGCTCAGGAGCAAGAAACCACAACACTCAACTCTGATGACCATGGGCAGTCAGTGACATACCGCAGCACCTGGAACACCAGTCAATGCTAATAAGGTATTTCAATAGCCTTATCCTTCATTCAATGACCTTCCCTTCCTGGATATTCTCAGGCCCTTTCCCAAAGTTATATAATCCCTGGTTCACGCTGAACAAAGTGTATACATTCACATCCACCCTAATAAAGAAATATTAACAAGGTAAGGTCATCTCATAGAGCTGTATCACTAGAGATCAAAATGGAGAAGGACTTTGCCTCCTCACATTAAAATTCCCAAAGAAGGCCTTCTGTCTTCTCTCACCCCTTGGGCAATTGGCATTCTCTCCCAACCAGACTGGGATCCTGCCTATCCCAGGCCCTGTTCTCTCCTTCTGTCCTTTTATACATTGAAACTTTGATACCCTGAAGAGGTATTTGGACTGCAGACCTTCATCCAGGATTTTACCCAACCCTCTCTGAATCAGTGTATCAACAGCATTCAGATATTTCCAGCGGAAAGGCAGAAGGGACCACATTCTACAAGACTGGACTTTGAAGGCTTCAGCATCCAGTCTTCATCTGGTAACCTAAGCCTAGAGTGTCTCTGCTTCCAATTCTTTCTTAATGCTGAAGAAACTTACCCTTCTCAGCTCTTTCTTGAACTGCTCTCTTTGCAAGAATGATAATCTGAGTTTAGATTTCTTGAACCCATATAAAGCAGATCATAGTAGCAGAAGATCTATAATCACAAAACTCCTGTGTTAAGATGCAAGGAAAAGAAAGGACCTTTGGTAATGTGAAATTCAGCTGACAAGTGATGAATAGAAAGGTATTAAGCAATGTGGAAGACAAGTACTACCCTGAGGATGCCTTCCAACCTACACCAACAAGCTGTGTATGGTTTTGTACTTTGTTTACTTTACTTTTGACATAAGGCCTTGCTGTTTATCTCAAATGAGCATTAAACTCCCAGGATAGCACAAACTGGTCATAAATTTGCAGCACATCTTTAGCCTTAGTTTTCCAAGTGCTAGAAGTATAAGTATCTAACCACACCCATCTGTTTATGTATGAAAAGCCACTGTCACACTTTAAAGTTTATGAAAGTATGCCATTTATGTACAATGCAGCATTAATACTTAAATTTTAACATTAATTTATAAATTACTTTCTGACCTTTCCTAATTTTTGATTGTTGGTAGTTACTGAAAATTAGATCTGCCTGACTGCAAACAATATTATACACACTTCAGTGCATATTCCTCATTATTACTTCCAAATTATAACTTGGTTTTTGAAACAAATTCACATAATATGTTTACATTTTTCTTTGAAAATAAATTCCAAATTTAGAAGTTTTGGTCTGCTTTGTTTCAAAATTGACGACATTCTCAAACACTCCTTGTATCATCTCTGCCTCCACTGAAGTTGTCCAGAACTTTCTGTTCTCTCCACTTTCAACTTCTTTTAAGATTTTAGTTGTTTATTCATGTTTATTGTCTCATTGTCTGTCTGCTAATCTCATAATTTGAGAAACCGTGGAATAATTGAGCAGTTAATTTGTGTTAGTGATGCTTATATTTCCTGGAATATTTTCTAGTGCTTATTGAAAATTTTATTGTAAGCATGGGGCTATTTCTGTTAGAATTTACGGTAGTCTCAGCTTATGGTGTAGCCCCCTTGAGAGGCATCTGGTTCCTTCTTCGCTTTTATTCTAGGCATGTTTCATACTTGCAATGTTACTTTTATTTCTTTCTTAATTTAGGAGAGTCTAGAATGAGAGGCTAATATTAAAACCAATTTCCAAACTCACTGAGTGCAGAACCTTACTCATCCTTAGGAATAGTTTTCTTTCCCCATATAATGAACCAATTACAGCAGAATTTGTTCCTTTTGGTATGCGCTAATATTTGGCAATTTTTGTGTACTCTAAAATGTAAAAACAACCTAAACATTTTGGGATAAAATCATTCTAGATTTTATTCTCGAAATCAACTAGCTATAGCTCCCTTCAAATCTGTTTGACTTTTACTAAAACCTTATTTTTTTGTTTACATACTTACTTTTTTTTTTGTTTACATACCTTGAATTTTATTTTATTTTTTAAATAAATGTTTAAAACCAACACATTCCTATGTTCTAACAGAGAAACTTTTTTATTGGATATTTTATTTACATTTCAGATGTTCTCCTCTTACCCCATTCCCCCCTACTCCTGGATCTATGAGGATGTACCCCCACCTACCCCCCACACCTCACCTCCCCACCCTCGAATTCCCCAGCACACAGCCTCCAGCCTTCATGGGACCAAGGATTTCCTCTCCCACCTATACCTGACAGGACCATCCTCCCTTGTATATATAGCTGGAGCTATGGGTCCCTCCCTAAGTGCTCCCAGGCTGGTGGTTTAGACCCTGGGGGCCCTGGTTGGTTGGTATTGTTGCTCCCCTCATGGGGTCACAAATCCTTTCAACTCCTTCAGGCTTCACTCTAACTCCTCCATTGGGAACCCCATGATCAGTTGAAAGGTTAGCTGTGAGCATCTGCATCTGAATATGTCAGACTCTTGCAGATCTCTAAGGAGACAGCTATGTCATGCTCCTGTCATCATGCACCTCCTGACATCCACATCAGCATCTACCTTTGGTGACTGCACATGGGATGGATACCCAGGTGGAATGGTCTGCAGACAGCCCATCCTTCAGTTTCTGTCCTGCACTTTGTATCCATATTTGCTCCCTTGAGTATTTTGTAACTCCTTCTAAGAAGGACTGAAGCCCAGCCCCCCCTTGATTTTCTTGTTAGGCTGTATGAAAATACACCTATGGTCTAATTCTATGGCTCACTGTGTTCTCACTAAAGCACACTTACAATGTGTGTACTTTATTAGAACATAGACCTATGGAAGCTAGCACTTGCTGCCAGGTAGAACTTTTCCCCTGTGCCTAGATATTCAAGGGTCTTCTCCACCTTCTCTTCTATTAGTTTCAGTGTGTCTGGTTTTATGTGAAGGTCCTTGATCCACTTGGACTTGAGTTGTACAAGGAGATAAGAATGGATCCATTTGCATTCTTCCGCATGTTGTCCTCCAGTTGAACCAGCACCATTTGTTGAAAATTCTGTCCTTGTTCCACTGGATGGTTTTAGCTTCTTTGTCATACATCAAATGACCATAGGTGTGTGGGTTCATTTCTGGATCTTCAACTCTATTCCACTAATCTTCCTGCCTGTCTCTGTACCAATACCATGCAGTTTTTATCACTATTGCTCTGTAGTACAGCTTGAGGTCAGGGATAGAGATTCCTCCAGAAGTTCTTTTATTCTTGAGAATAGTTTTTGCTATCCTGGGTTTTTAGTTATTCCAAATAAGTTTGAGAATTTCTCTTTCTAACCTGAGAAGAATTGAGTTGGTGTTTTAATGGGGATTGCATTGAATCTATAGATATCTTTTGGCAAGATGGCCATTTTTACTATATTAATCCTGCTGATCCATGATCATGGGAGATCTTTCCATTTCCTGAGATCTTCTTCAATTTCTTTCTTCAGAGACTTGAAGTTCTTGTCATACAGATCTATCACTTGCTTGGTTAGATTCACACCAAGGTATTTTATATTATTTGTGACTATTGTGAAGGGTGTCATTTCCCTAATTTCTTTTTCAGCCTGTTTATCTTTCACATAGAGGAAGGCTACTTATTTGTTTGAGTAGATTTTATAACCTGTCACTTTGCTGAAGTTGTTTATCAAGTTTAGGAGTTCTCTGGTGGAAGTTCTGGGGTCACTTAAGTATACTATCATATCATCTGCAAATAGTCATATATTGACTTCTTCCTTTCCTATTTCTATTCCTTTGACTTCTTTTTGTTGATTAATTGCTCTGGCTAGAACATCCAGTACTATATTGAATAGGTAGGGAGAGCGTGGGAAGCCTTGTCTAGTCCCTGATCTTAGTGGTATTGCTCCAAGTTTCTCTCAATTTAGGTTGATGTTGCCTACTAGTTTGCTGTATATTGCTTTTACTATGTTTAGTTATGGGCCTTGAATTCCTGATCTTTCCAAGACTTTTACCATGAAGGGATGTTGAATTTTGTCAAATGCTTTCCCAGTGATCATGAGTTTTTATTTTTCCTTTGAGTTTGTTTATATAGTGGATTACATTGATGGACTTCCAAATATTGAACCATCCCTGCATTCCTGGGATAAAGCCCACTTGATCATGATGGATGATTGTTTTGATGTGTTCTTGGATTCGGTTTGCTAGAATTTTATTAACTAGTTTTGCATCAGTATTCATAAGGGAGATTGGTCTGAAGTTCTCGTTCTTTGTTGGGTCTTTGTGAGGTTTGGGTATGAGTGTGATATGAGTGGGTATGCAGCTTCATAGAATGAATTGGGTAGCGTTCCTTCTGTCTATTTTGTGGAATATTTTGAAGAGAATTGGTATTAGTTCTTTCTTAAAGGTCTGATAGAATTCTGCACTAAAACCATCTGGTCCTGGGCTTTTTTTGGTGGGAGACTTTTAACGACTGCTGCTATTTCTTTAGGGGTTATGGGGCTGTTTAGATGGTTTATTTGCTCCTCATTTAACTTTGGCACCTGGTATCTGTCTAGAAAATTGTCCATTTCATTCAGATTTTCCAGTTTTTTTGAATATAGGCCTTTGAATTAGAAGTTGATGATTTTTTGAATTTCCTCATTTTCTGTTTTTATGTCTCCCTTTTCAGATTTGATTTTGTTAATTTGGATACTGTCTCTGTGCCCTCTGTTCAATCTGGCTAAGGGTTTATCTATCTTTTTGATTTTCTCAAAGAACCAACTCCTGGTTCTGTTGATATGTTGTATAATTCTTTCTGTTTCTACTTGTCTGATTTCAGCCCTGAATTTGATTATTTCCTGACGTCTACTCCTCTTGGGTGTATTTGTTTCTTTTTGTTCTAGAGTTTTCAGGTGTGCTGTCAAGTTGTTAAGGTATGCACTCTCCAATTTCTTTTTGTAGGCACTTAGAGGTATGAGTTTTCCTCTTAGCACTGCTTTCATGGAGTCCCACAAGTTTTTGTATGATGGTTTCTCATTTTCATTAAATTCTAAAAAGTCTTTAATTTCTTTCTTTATTTCTTCCTTGACTAAGTCATCATTGAGTAGAGCATTGTTCAGTTTCAATATGCATGTGAGTTTTCTATTGGTTTTGTCATTATTAAATACCAGCCTTAGTCTGTGGTGATCTGATAGGATGCAAGGGATTATTTCAATCTTTTTGTATCTGTTGAGGACTGTTTTGTGACCAATTATATGGTCTATTTTGGAGAAGGTACCATGAGGTGCTGAGAAAAAGGTATATTCTTTTACTTTAGGATGAAATGTTCTATAGATATCTGTTAAATCCATTTGGTCTATAACTTCTGTTAATTTCAATGTGTCTTTGTTTAGTTTCTGTTTCCACGATCTGTCCATTGCTGAGAGCAGGGTGATAAAATCCCCCACTATTATTGTGTGAGGTGCAATGTGTGCTTTGCGCTTTAGTAAAGTTACTTTTATGTATGTGGGTGCCCTTACATTTGGAGCATAGATGTTCAGAATTGAGAGTTCATCTTTGTAGATTTTTACTTGGATGAGTATGAAGTGTCCTTCCTTATCTTCTTTGATTACTTCTGGTTGAAAGTTGATTTTATTTGATATTAGATAGGCTACTCCAGCTTGTTTCTTGGGACCATTTGCTTGGAATATTGTTTTCCATCCTTTTACACTGAGGTAGTCTGTCTTTGTCACTGAGGTGCATTTCCTGTATGCAGCAAAATTCTGGGTCCTGTTTATGTATCCAGTCTGATAGTCTATGTTTTTTTTTGGAGAATTGAGTCCATTGATGTTAAGAGTTATTAAGGAAAAATGATTGTTGTTTCCTATTATTTTTGTTATTAGAGGTGGAATTATGTTTGTGTAGCTATCATCTTTTGGGGTTGTTGGAAGATTACTTCCTTGCTTTTTCTAGGTTGTAGTTTCCTTCCTTGTGTTGGTGTTTTCCATCAATTATCCTTTGAAGTGCTGGGTTTGTGGGAAGATATTGTGCAAATTTGGTTTTGTCATAGAGTATCTTGGTTTCTCCATCTATAGTGATTGAGATTTTTGCTGGGTATAGTAGTCTGGGCTGGCCTTTGTGTTCCCTTAGGGTCTCTCAGTCCAGGATCTTCTGGCTTTTATAGTCTCTGGTGAGAAGTCTGGTGTAATTCTGATAGGTCTGCCTTCATATGTTACTTGACTTTTTCCCTTCCTGCTTTTAGTATTTTTTCTTTGTTTTGTGTATTTGGTGTTTTGATTATTATATGACGGGAAGTATTTCTTTTCTGGTCTAGTCTGTTTGGTGTTCTGTAGGCTTCTTTTATGTTTATTGGCTTCTCATTCTTCAGGTTAGGGAAATTTTCCTCTATAATTTTGTTGAAGATATTTACTGACCATTTAAATTTGGAATCTTCACTCTCATCTATCCTAAGGTTTGGTCTTCTCATTGTGTTTTGGATTTCCTGGATGTTTTGGGTTAGGAGCTTTTTCCTTTTTGCATTGTCTTTGACAGTTGTGTCAATGTTTTCCATGGTATCTTCTGCACACGAGATTCTCTCTTCTATCTCTTGTATTCTGTTGGTGATACTTGCGTCTATGACTCCTGATCTCTTTCCTACATTTTCTATCTCCAAGGTAGTCTCCCTTTGTGATTTTTTTATTGTTTCTATTTCCATTTTTATGTCTTGGATGATTTGTTCAATTTCTTCACCTGTTTGGTTGTGTGCTCTTGTAATTCTTTAAGGGAATTTTGTGTTTCCTCTTTAAGGGCTTCTACCTGTTTACCTTTGTTCTCCTGTACTTCTTTAAGGGAGTTACTTATGTTCATCTTAAGATCCTCTATCATCATCATGAGAAGTGATTTTAATTCTGAATTCTGCTTTTCCTGTGTGATGGGGTATCCAGGGCTTGCTATGGTGGGAGAACTGGGTTCTAATGATACCAATTATCTTTGGTTTATGTTGCTTGTGTTCGTGCCCTTGCCTTTTGCCATCTGGTTGACTCTAGTGTGACCTGTGTTCACTGTGTCTGACTGGAATCTGCCTTTCCAGTTATCCTGCTTGTGTCAGAACTCCTCAGAGTCCAGATGTCTCTGTGTTCCTGTGATCCTAAGCTCCTGGGTGGAAGAACCCCTGGGACTCAGGCCACCTCCTGCTGTTCTGAGTGCAGTGGCTCCTCTAGGATGGCTCAGGATAAGGTTTCTCCACAGGAGCAGACTAGCTTAGTGTTTGCCCCAGCCAAAAGGACCAGGCTTGGGGTGGAAGGGAAGTGGTATTCTGGAGGGGTGGGGTTTGGGTGCCTGATGGTTGCTGAGCACCCCTGGCTCCCAGTTGTAACTCTAGGGTGTGGGCTAGTGGGCGAGGTTTCTTACCCTCTGCTCTGAGTGCAGTGGCTCCTCTTGGATGGCTCAGGATCAGGTGTCTCCATAGGAGCAGACCAGTTCGGTGTCTGTCCCAGCCAAAATTACCAGGCTTGGGCGCGGAAGGGCAAACCTTATTACTTTATAAATAGAATTAATGCTTTTATGATATATGTCCTGTTGGTATGACCACTTTCTTCCCTCCTTACCTCTTGCTACTTTGGCCCAATTTTCCAGAAACTATATCTATGTGTGTGTGCAAGCATGCAACACACATAGACACAACTACACGACACACACACACACACACACACACACACACACATAAAGACAGACACACACCCCTATGCTATTTAAGCTTAGCTATGCATTTCAAGTACTGTAAAACATATGGTAACAGTATTTTAAGATATTTTTTTTTAATCTCCAAGTAATGTATTTCACTATTTGCAAGGTAAATGGTCTCCAGAGAGGTTTTTGGAAACTGTTTTCTCAAAAGGAAACAAAAAAATCACAGCAAAAGACAATAATTTGCACAATGAATTAAGGTAATATACTTGGTACATCTCTGTTTACTAGTATATAATTATTAAAATCATATTTGATTTTATAATCTGAATATAATATAACTGATAATGTTAATTTTTCATTTGAAGTTTCTACTCAGAATTATCCTGTCTATTCTTCTGAATATATAAATGTATGATTTTTTTGCTTATGCATTTCAGTGATTTCTGTCTACTAAATATACTAAAATAAATTGCTTTTACAAGAAAAGAATATCATATGTATTTTCAGATGAATGTTTACATGGCACTACTCTGAACCTTACATTAGACTTTCATAACAAATAACACCAGGAAAATAATCAAGAATAATTATTCCTCCTTATTAAGTTTCTTTCTATGGCCTTTGTTTAAAATGCAACTTATTAGTGTACATTAAAATAAAACTGACAACTATAATAGAAGAGATGTACAGGGATCCATTTATATATCTTTATTTCCATGCATGATTCATTTCTGGTAATTAAATTGGAATCATACACTAGCCATGACTAAGAAAGAAAACATACATAAAATCTTCCTGTATTTTCTTCACAACATAGTTCACAGTACCTTGAAATTTAACATAGAATTTAATTCATTCAATATGTTTAAATTATCTAATTGTGCATATTTAGACATAATTGTAGACAAACATATTTACTAAAAGTTAGTGTTAAATGCATGGTTTCACATACTAAATTAACTACAACTATTAACATTCTTTATACTGTAATGTTTGACAAAAACATCCAGTGATAAAAAAATAAGATTAAACAAAATAATTCTAGTTGTATTATATATTATATATTTCCTTTAATTTTAAATAATACACATGTGTATTATTTAAGTAAAAATTTCCTGCATGGCATATATCTCCCCAAGATCTATGTACAAATTAACAGAATACCCAATACAAGGCATGAGGAACATCTTTTCAGTTTGTTGTTCAGAGGCATCTTGAAGACTCTCCAAATATTTCATTGCTATTGCTTTAGTTTGCCTCCCAGAGGTTGAAGATAACTCCTCTTTGCTAAGAAAACCAAGCACTTTAGACATAGACCAGAGGGATCTGATTTGAATATGACCTGAAAGTTTCTCCCATGGAATACTGTAGCCACTCATTTGGAACTTTGTGGGTTCTTTTGCCTTCCATCTTTTTCCATCCCTTTTCTTCTAACGTTACAACCCCTTAACACTAAATAGGAGGGGAAACAAGAGAGAGGGAAAAGAAAGACCTCCCTGAGTAAATTCAGGGGTCTGAAAGTGACAACTACCCTTAGACTACTTATTGCTGATTAGGGACATTGAGATCCTGGGAACAAGTTTGATCTTCACCATAGGGTACTAAATTTCTTCTTCTTAATTCTTTTTTTTTTTTTTTTTTTGGTTTTTTGAGACAAGGTTTCTCTGTGTAGCCCTGGCTGTCCTGGAACTCACTCTGTAGACCAGGCTTGCCTTTCGAACTCAGAAATCTGCTGTCTCTGCCTCCCAAGTGCTGGGATTAAAGGCATGCGCCACCACCGCCCGGCTTCTTCTTATTTCTTATTGGGCATGACTACTTAACAAACCATGACCAACAGCAACCAACAAACAATCAACCAACACACACTCTGCCTCTTAAAGTCCGAGTATTTATTCTGAAAGGTCCCCAGAATTCCAAACTTCACACAATCACTGAAACAATCTGCCACTGGCAAATTCACACCCCCTGCTAGAGCATGAGGCAAATCACAGTCAACTGTTGTGGAAAACCTGAAGCAGTCCCATATTGCACACCTGGAATTTAAAAAAAAAAATTGTTTAATTTTATATTTTCTAAAATATCAAAAATTAAGTAGTCTTAATTTTTCCTGGTATCATAGCGAGGCAAAAACAGATGGTCAGATCACATATGGTACATTGCTATATCAATCTAACTTCTATATATGCATGTATGGATATATGTATGTTTCTATCGACCTACACATGTATATATGTATATATACATATATGTATATATACCTTTATGTACACTCACAAACACAGACACACGCATATATATATAATATATATACATTTCATGTGCATACACAGATACATATATGTATACATATATACATGTGTGTGCATATACAGATACATATATGTTTTCTATACATACATACAAACACACAGATACATGCTATATAATGACTATAAAAGATTCAGAAACCTGTAGAAGAATTTAAAGATTTTCAAAGATGTCTAGCTGAGAGATCAAAGCAGGAATTTAGTAGGATGCCTAAGAGGATCTCCTGAAGAGAGAGAAACTGTAGTCACAGGCCAGAGTAAAGCCTATCCTCAGGACTGAGCAAATGTAAAAAAACAAATAATTCTATGGAGATTGTAGGAGCAATGGTCAGGAATAGATCCTTATAAACCAGTGAGAAGATGATCTAAGCCATTGTCCCTGGAGAAGACCAATTTGTCCGTCCTCAGTTCGCATTAATAGTTGGCAACTTTAAAGAGTCCTGTGTTTAACATACATATTTAGAATTACTTTCACATATTTCAGTAGGAGTCACACAATCTTGTGGAATTCTAATAATTCTCTCAACAACAACTATTTTAAATGAGAAATTCTAAAAATTGTTAAGTTTTAGTCATCAGGAGAAACTTGATATATTTTCAGCAAAATTGAAGATAGTCTCTGATCAGTGACAGTGTCAGTACAGAGTGTCAGCATGCTTGGAGACACAGGTTACAGGACCCACATGATGACCTTTCTTAGAATCTTTAACTAGGAATGCCAACTTGAGCATAGGATAGCTTGTGTTAGCCAGAAATTTCTGAATCTCCAAACACAAGAGACATATCTTCTTTTAAATCTGCTTTATTCTGGCAGGTCTGAAAAGTCCACCATTAGCCTGAGGTGTAAAGTCACCAAACACTATTAAATTCCTACCAGGAAGAAGGGGCTCCTTGGGGAAGTTGGTACTACTTAATTGGAGCATATTTGACAAGACTTGTAACTTCTCATAGACTAATTCAATATGCCTGTTTCGAGTGGCCTTTGAAAAGCATTAATAATGCTTCAGGCTTCTCCCTAGACTTCCCTACATATAAAGCTGACAAGGCTAGCAGTTATATTTGAAAGACTGAGTTAGCAGGCCTCAGGAAAAAAATGTTTCTAATTTCTAAAGCATGCTTGAAGCAGTAATAAACTAACTTTGAGGACATCAAACAAACTTGAAAAATGAAATAGTGATTTCCCAGAAAGAGGTCTTTCTTACCTGGCAGATTAAACACTTAATGCACATTATTACAAAATTAATATATTGTTACTGTAAGATTTTTAAAATCAGCAATAATGGATATATGTGAGGGTATGTTTCTAAGTCACAAATTCTGTGAAAATATAGACAACAACCAATAAATTCAGTAATTTAATTTCTGTCTTCTCCTAGAGTGTTAGATGCTAGGGTGCTGTTAAAGGAACGATTTATACCCTCCTAGTAATACAGCGCTCATTGAATTGTTGTGTTTTCTTTATTTCTGATAAAAACACAGACTAAATACAACCCAAAAGAAAAGGTTTATCTGACTTACATTTCTATATCACAGTCCATCAGTGAGGAAAACCAGTCCATTAACTCGAAGTGGGAACTTGGGGGTAAGAACTAAATTATATAACATGGAGTAAGATTGGTCCCTAGAACTTGCTCAACCTGGGTCTTATACAGCTCAGTAACATCTGCCCAGGCACTATAAACAGTGGGCTGGGCTTTTACAAATCAATTACTCGTTAAGAAAATACCCCTAAAGAACTTCTATAAAGACAAATCTGATGAAGATATTTTCTTAATTTATATTCTCTCTTCTCATATCCCTTTAGGTTGTATCAATTTGACAATAAAACTGGCCAGCACTCAGTTGATGGTTGTTTAGGAGATGTAGGATATTTTGCATTTTATATAACAGATGAACACTATGTAGTCTTATAATATTCAAATGTACAGGTTTAAAACAAGTCACTCTGTTGGGATTTTATGCGAGTCTCAAACTCAAGGATGTATTTATGTTTGTGATCTTTTTATATAATTAAGAATAAAACACATCTCTCTTTATAGAGAATGTCATCCTTAACAGTCAACACCCTTGGTCTACCTGTTTTTTCCGAAATATTCTCAGTTCACCCAACAAAGATTGCTCTATGGATGTTAATGGGATTTAATTAATCTCTTACAATATGTCCTTATATATTTGGTGAGAGAATGTAAGAGGGGGTATAAAAATAAATGCAATCTACTCTTTCGCTGGCAATGCACCAGAAGGCCTTGTTCTCATCTCATGAAGACTCTCTGACCCAGAGCTCAGAAATCTTTCCACTCAGTTTAGTAAGTTCCTACTGGTGGGTTGCTACCATGCCAACCTGCTGCTTCCAAATCCCATGGCCTTTTGGGGTACACTTCTTGCAAACCCACACTCTGCTGCCTACATTTCTCTCTGGAACCCAGCTGAATCACCACATGAAGGAAAACACCTCACAATCTTAGTTTAGAATCAAATGCCAATACAATCACTGGGCATAGCAGCTAGCATCCTAATTGTAAGCCATGCTAAGTTAAATCCTCCAGTAGTGGATTCTAACTGGGATCTCCACTATCTACAGTTTTTGCTCCATCATTCTTCCTGTCCACAAACTGGTCTCCTCTCTTGTCTTTGCCATTCCTCCCTCTGACCCAGAAGTCCTGCTTCCTCACCCAGTGATTGGTTTCCTTAAAATCTTTATTCATTAGAAGGGTCACATGAAGTCCTGAGTAGTTATTCATTCCTCTTCCCAGGCAGCTATGAGACTATAATTAGTTTTTCAACTCTGTCAGAAATCCGAGAACAAGCAACATTATCTGAAAATATAGGAAGCCTAACATAGCTTTCAGAACTGAGACAAATTGTAGAGACAGCTGCCTACCTATACAGCCCCAGTAAGTCAGGAAGTTGGAGTCTTCAGCCTTCTGGCCCAAGATATTCTGACAGACCTTGAAAAACAGGAATTATTAAGGACTAGCATATTCTGTCTTGGCAGAACTAAGCTATCCTAACCTGTCACTTGTGTCCTCTCAAGAATGGTATAGGTCTGCAGGAGGGATAGTCCATTTCTGCCCAGTGGTCATCTAATGTGAAACCTCACCTGGAGGTAGATGCTTAGCTGCTTCTTTGAATCCATCGAATGGGAAGCTGTTAGGAGTGGATTTGTTTCAACAAGAAGTGACACAATAACATTAAATGTCACATTCTGTGGATTTCTAATGTTTTTCTCTACAAGTGAATAAATAACATTAAATGTCACATTCTGTGGATTATGGATGGTGGCCTAAGAGGAGTACCCAGGCTGTGCTCTGTGGGAGCATGGCAGGCACCACCCTCGATGCTGTGCTGGCTGAGAAGACTGGAGACATGGGGAAATTTGAAAAGCCACTTTTTGGATATGACTGTGATTTCTGATGAAATCAGATTGGAATAATTTTCATGATATTTGTGTGTGTGTGTGTGTGTGTATAAATAAATATTTTACATTTGACTTAAAATGCCATGCTAAAATTCATACAAGGTAGTTCTAGCCACCTCCTTGCTTTAGGTACTCTAGGATGTGTTCCTGCTGCTTTACTTCAGCAAACGCAACAAATATGAAGCAGAAAAGGAGAGAGAACTTCCTTCTGGAGATGTTCTACAGCTAGTGCAGAAACCTCACAAAGGTCCTGGAGGAATGCGGAAATCAGTCTTCGTTCCTAAAGAGGATCAGAAAAAATGAAAGAGATGTTTAAATTCAATCAGCTCAACTTAATGGCAAGTGAGATGATTGCACTCAACAGATCCTTATCAAATGTGAGGTTAGAGGGGTGTAAAACAAAGGTGTATCCAGAAAACCTTCCTACAACAAAAGTGGTGATTGTCTTCCACAATGAGGCATGGGGCACACTTCTGCGAACTGTCCATAGTGTCATTAATTGCTTGCCAACAAACATAACAGAAGAGATTGTTCTTGTAGATGATGTCAGTGAAAGATAATTTTTGAGAAGACCTCTAGAGAGTTATGTGAAAAAACTTAAAGTGCCAGTTCATGTAATTCGAATGGAATAGCATTCTGGGTTGATCTCAGCTAGATTAAAAGGAACTGCTATGTCCAAAGGCCAAGTGATCACCTTCTTAGATGCTCACTGTGAGTGTACAGCAGTGTGACTGGAGCCTCTATTAGCCCAGATCAAACATGAGCAAACAGTGGTGTGACCTATCATTGATGTGATCAATGATGATACTTTCAAGTATATGGCGTGCTCTGACATGACCTATGGTGGATTCAACTGGAAGCTCAATTTGCATTGGTATCCTGTTCCCCAAGGAGAAATGGGCAGAAGGAAAGGTGACCAGACTCTTCTATCAGAGCACCTACAATGGTTGGAGGCCTTTTTTCAATAGACAGAGATTACTTTCAGGAAATTGGAACATATGATGCTTGAATGGATATTTGGGGAGGAGAAAGCTGAGAAATTTCCTTTAAGACTTGGCAATGTGGAGGAACTTTGGAAATAGTGACATGCTCCCATGTTGGTCAAGAGTTTGAGAAAGCTACACCTTACATCTTTCCAGGAGGGACAGGGCAGATTATCAATAAGTATAACAGATAGCTTGCAGAAGTATGGATAGATGAATTCAAGAATTTCTTCTATATAATTTCTTCAGGTTTTACAAAGGTAGATTATGGAGATATATCATCAAGACATGGTCTGAGACATAAACTACAATGCAAACCTTTGTCTTGGTACCTAGAAAATATTTACCATGATTCTCAAATTCCTTGTCACTATTTCTCATTGGGAGAGATATAAAATGTGGAAACAAATCAATGTCTAGATAATATGGCTAGAAAAGGGAATACAAAGGTTGGAATTTTTAATTGTCATGGTATAGGAGGTAATCAGGTTTTCTCTTATACTGCCAACAAAGAAATAAGAACAGACTACCTTTTTTTGGACATTTTCAAACTTAATAGCCCAGTTACAATGTTCAAATGCCACCACATAAAAGGCAACCAGCTCTGGGAATATGACCCAGTTAAATTAACCCTGCATCATTTGAACAGTACTCAGTGTCTGGATAAAGCCACAGCAGAGGACAGGCAGGGGCCCAGCATTAGAGACTGGAAACCAGTCCCAGCAGTGGCTTCTTGAAAATGTCACCCTTCCAGAAGTATTCTGAGACCAAATTTACAACAACAAAGAAAGAAAGAAGGATTGACTGCGTTACCTCAGCATACAGAAATCTGCCACATTCTTAAGTAGCAAAAAAGGAAAAGTGTCTTTCTCTTCTGTTGGATGTTAATGATTGTCGGTCATTAAAACTCAGACTCCTTTAGCTTTCACTTGCTGTGTACCAACCTACCTGTCCCAGGATATGAGACTGCAAAGTAGTGAGATTGTGCATACTGATGTTTACAAGACTGCAAGAGTCTTCATCAAGAACAGTGACAGGAGAATGAAACTTTTTTCAAATATTATTGAAAAATACACTATGTATTATTTATTTAAATCATTATAAATCAAGTATCAACATGATTTTAAAATATGTATCAATATATAAGGGGTGTTGTGTGTGTGGTGTGTGTGTGTGTTGTGTAATATTTTAGGGAGGAAAGAATTGTTTTAGCTTAGAAATCCCTGTAACAATGTCTCATGGAGGGGAATGAAGTCAGGAACTCAAGGAGGGCAAGAACCTGGAGGCAGGAACATGGTGGCAGGAGCTAAAGCAAAAGCTAAGAGAAGCTAAGGGGGTGGTGGAATTCCTGTTTACTGGCTTTTTTAGCCTGGTTTCTTATATAACTCAGGATCACCTCTCCAGGGATGACACCACACACAGTGGTCTGGGGCCTCCTATATTAATTATTAATCCATAAAATGGAACTCAGTATAGTCCAATTTGATAGAATCACTTTCTCTTAATTACGATTCCTCTTCCCTGATGAACCTAGTTCATATCATGTTGGAAAAACAAAATAACACAAAAACAACCAACCCTTGTAGGCATCCTTTCTGGGGGTGGGGGGAAGCAGAACATCATGATTTACATGTTCAGCTGTCCATGCCATGATGTTAATCCAGGAAAGAAACAGTACTACTGTGTTTTCAAAGACACAGAGGTTTCAGAGAGGTATTTTCATGCCATGGCTTTGAGGTACTAATGGAAGTTGACAAAAATGGTCAGGGTGGAAGAGAACAGTGTGCTGTCTGAGTGTAAGAATTAGCATAGCAGAAACAGAAGATTAGGGAATTGTTCCTGAGGACCAGCAGGTGCTCTGGAAACTGGAACACCTGATAGTCCTTTGAGTTCGGGCTCATTACCTTGTCTCTTTAGAGACAGAAAATGATGACTGCATTTGGGGAAGAGAATGATAGATTTCAAGGAAGGTTTTGCAGAGAATCCACCATAGTGGATTGGAGGAATTGTAAGGAGATGGGGCTGAAGGTCAGGAGGCAAACAGGGATATTCTAAGTGGTGAAAGTCCCTCCTGACCCAGGCACTAGTGGCCTCAGTCATTTCACCATTACCTTGGCTTTTAAATCATCACTTCCCCTTTTCTTCCTTTGTGTACTGTGACATCTGCATTGATGTCACATATTCAATGGTTGATAACAATGGGAAGTATTGCATGTCCCATCCCCTCAGATATGTGTCATTGCATGGTACTGGATATATACATCTCTGTATATGGAGATACTAAGTTCTGGAGAATTGATAGTAAAGATGAGCTGCTTTAGTTTAACTTCAGCAAGAGAGAGAAAGAGAAAGAGAGAGAGAGAGAGGAGAAAAGACATGCCCCAGGTGGTCAGTGATTGTGTTTAATGGGCATTTACAAAAGTTAGAACTCCCCAGGCCTTCATCAAAAAGTATTCTGCTACTCTGAGGGTCTCTGGTCCACAAGCAACATGATATCATGCTTCTAACTTCAGAAACTTAATGTTACCTGATGACAGCAGGAGAATCATTGTGTACCAACCAATGGGATAAGGTGGTTTACCCAGGAGTCATTCAAATGTGTCTTTGAATTCATATGATTTTAAAGCATTGGCTATTGATTAGTCTGCAACTCTGATTCATGTGTCCAGAGGCAGAAGCAGGCAGAAGCCTTTTCCAAATTCACCTAATTAGTCCATATTGGCTTCATACTCCACATTTTCACCACTGTGTACTTTCATGTGGGTTCTTAGACAAATGCAAAATATTTTGAAAAGTATCCCATACTAGATAAAGCATATGTATATGTCTGTAATAGATTATGACATTGAAAATGCTTCATGTCATAAGTCCATTTGACCCATTCATTGCCGAAGAGTATAGAGATAATTTAGTAAGTAAAGTAAGTTGTTGTTATTATTCTTAAAAAGGAAACAAAACCTATCACTTATCACTCTTCAGACAGTGCATAATTATTCAAAATTTCCTGGCACTGTAAGAGCAAGTAGGGGCAGTACCAATAGGCCTTATCTCACTTGAATGCACAAGGGTAGATACAGGGTATTTATCAGCATTGCAGAAGAATTTTAATTGTTAATCTTTACTTCAATTTATTCATGTCTTTGAGTAAAATGACAATACTAGCTGTGCAGAAAGGGCTCTGGAAAGGTCTTCATAGCAGCAAACACCTGCACTTCTTCTTCAGTTTTGGAGGTTCCAGGGCAGCCAATATTACTTCATCAACCACATCCTTTAAGCCTTTCTCTGTAAGTGGAGACCAGTCCACATACTTGAAAGCCTTCAGATTCCAGGCCAGCTTTTTAGCAGTCTCTGGAGTTATAGGCTTCTTTGTTTTTTGACAACTTTCTTAGTATTAACAGGGTCATCTCTAAGATCAATTTCGGTCCCAACAAGCAAGAAAGGAGCCTTATAACAGTGTTGAGTTATCGTGGGAACCTTCTTATCCATCACAAGTTTTAAATGAGGAAAGAGAGACTATTAAAAAATATATTAGAAAAACATTTGTGGATACCTCAGAGGTTTTAGTTTGTCATGATCATCTTTCACTGCATTATCAAAAAGTACAAGAGAATATGGCTCTGTATCAACCATCACGGTGATGCTGTAGTTGTGAAAAACGGAACATATTCTGAGAGAAATTTGTTTGTTTTGTTAGGATGTCAGGAGACATGTTACACCAACATCCCCATTGTTGACAACACACTCAATTGTCTACATTGTGGAAATAATTATGTATCCACTTTCAATACTTCAAGTTTGATATTCACCCCAGCTTCTCTGCTATGGAGTTAGCAACACTGCTTGAAGAGGGACTCAAGAAGACATCTCCTTTTGGAAAATGAAATTAAACATATCACTTCTATAAAAGGTAAGATTATTTTAATAATAAAAATATTAAGTAAAGAAAACACAACTTAGAGTAACTGCTCAGCAATAAAGGTTATGGGGAGGAAATATTTAAAATTGAAATAGAAACTTAACAGTATTGATATTGTCTAAGAAGTTGGTTCTCAACTTTTTAAATGCTGTGTGCTCTGATACAGTTACTCATGCTGTGGTGAACTCATCCATAAAATTATTATTGTTGTACTTTATAACTGTATTTTGCTACTGTTATGAATGATAATGTAAATATTACTGAAGATTAAGAGTTTTGGCAAAGGTCACAATTCACAGGTTGAGAACTGCTGATGTAAGTGATAAAATGTTGAGAGAAAAAGCAGGTTGTAAATTGAATTATCTTTTATGATGGCTCATTTCAAGTCTCAATATATTTTCTATTTTCCCAGCATTGAAGTTTAAGCCCCTGGAGACTCTTTTTCCATGAATGAGATAGAACATCTCATAAAAACATGAGTGATTCCAATGGCTGCATTGTCATTAGCTAGGACTTAACTTAAGGGAATTAATTAGAAATGTTTTGGTGACCCTTTTTTCTCAGAGAAGTTCCTGAAGAAACTACTTCACACATTTTCTGAAAGTATCCATAAGGTTACTAAGAAGACATTTCAAGTAGCACTTTGAAAGCATCCCATTATTAACACTAGACAAATGGTAAGAACAAAACTTCTTATCTTAATAGACAGCTTGCCCTGTTAAGTTTACAGCACCTCTCTTTGTACTTATCCCCTAGCTACCAACAAATAAAATGGGTACCAAGTTCTAAAGGTTCATTTTTTTTAACAGGAAAGTCTGAGTGAAGTACTGCTGGTACATATTTAATAGACATAACCCAATATACAATTTTATATTATAAAGATAGATCTGGATACTTCACATTTGCCAGATGTCTGTGTCTCAAATGCTGTATTTTCAGACACCTACTGGTTGTGAAACACATTTGACATGCATAAAGACAGTTTGGATGCTAATGAAGTCTTTAATCATGGATCTTTGAAGCCACAAATTTGCCCTGTCTGAGACTACTACACTACTAATGGATTTTAATAGGAGTGTGTGTGTGTGTGTGTGTGTGTGTGTGTGTGTGTATTTTTTCAAGATGTAATTTTAATGCTACTATTTAATAATTTGCTATTTAAGCACTTGGTTAACAATATCATGTATTAGATCTCTTTGTGTTCTACCTGCTTACACACATTTGCCCTGCAAAAGTCTTTCTTTCCATCTAATTCTATAAATAATAATAAAATTATTCTATCCTAATAATTTAGGAATACTTTCTAATACTACTTAAGATCATAGGATGTGTCAAAATGACACTTAGGTCAAGTTTTCAGTACTGAAATATTTGAAGAAATAAATTTAAATTGCATGATTAATATTGGTGGGAAACTGTGATGATAATTTCATGAAAAACCCTTCAAAATTAACATCCGTAATACCCATATTCTTTGTTCAAATAGTAATATCACACTATATTTATTTGTGTGCCATAAGTCTCTTATTTAGTTACCATGAACATCATTCATGTGTCTCTTTCTTCCCTTCTTACCTCCGCAGTGACTTGTAAGCATAGACTGTTGTCCTCATTCAGAAACTGTTCCTTATCCACTCTGTACTTCCTAGAGGTCTTATGATAGCTTTAAGGCTACATCTCAGCCCTGCTGCCCAAATCAATTATCTACAGTTTCCTCTCCTTATAACATTCCACTGATTCAAAGTCGCATTTGATTCTCCAAAGCACTTTTCTCTTACTGGTTTCATTGTCACAATAAAGTTTGGAACAGCGAACACTGTTAGTTCTGAGGACTGGTTGTTGGGTACACGTACTAAGTTTTGAAGTCTTATTTTATTTTTCTCTCCTGGAAATAAAGAATAAGTGAAGTTCTATTGTGAAAAGAATCATTCCACTGACTTTGAGAAAGCTGTCAAATACAAAGGGAATTTCTTTTTTTTTTTTTCCTTCACAAGCAAATAATATTGAAATAGTGAAATCAAGTGTAAACCAACAAAATATATAAATTATAGTCCAGTATCCCTCATGAGTATACATACAAAAATTCTCAATGAAGTAGTTGCAAACTGAATACAAGAGATATAAAAAAATAATATTCCATGAATAACTGAATAACTGTTTTTTTTTTTTTTTTAGAAGACCATACTCCATATACAGGCTGCATGTTTTGGATAGCCCCCACTCCAGATGTTTGAGACCTACATGAAAACCAAGTTGCACATTTACAACATATGTGCAGGGAGGCCTAGGTTCAGCCCATGGAGGTAGATCTGTGTAGACTAGGTATGCTCCACGGTTGGTGATTCAGTCTCTGAGAGCTCCAAGGGTTCAGGTTCGTTTACTCTGTTGATCTTCCTGTGCAGTTCCTATCTCCTTAGGGCCCACAATCCTTCCACCTATTCTTCTATAAGAGTCCTCAAGCTCCATCCACTGTTTGGCTCTGGATGTCTGTATCTGTCTGAGTCAGCTGCTGGTTAGAGCCTCTCAGAGGACAGCTTGCCCCTGTCTGTTCTCAGGCTGGAGGTTTAGATTCTGGGAGCTCTGGTTGAATCTTTTGATACTCATTCTAAAAAGGATAAAAGCACCCTCACTTTGGTCTTCCTCCTTCTTCTTGAGTTTCATGAGGTTTATGCGTTGCATCTTAGGTATTTCTTTTTGGTTTTATTTTATTTTTATTTTGGAAGAAGTGACAGAGCAAAAACTAAAGACAAAAGACAGAAATCCTTCGATAATAAAAAGCAAAAAAAAAAAAAATTGAAACTAATTTTTTTTCCCTTTCAGGGTTTGCCAAGAAAGGTTAGTTCGTTCTTCTGTTTGGCAGAAATACACCGTTCAGCATCATGTTGGATGGTGGTTGATTTTCCTTGAACAATTAGTTAAATTCAAGAATAACTGATGAGGTTGGAAGCCTTTTTTTATACAGATGGGGATTTATGATAAAATTTATGGTTACATGAGTAAGTGATATATCAAACAAAATATTATTTTTTCACACTTTTATTGGGTATTCTACTTATTTACACTTCAGATGTTATTCCGTCTCCCCATCACCCCGAACTCCCTATCTTGCCCTGCCTCCCCCTCCCGATACTTCCATGAGGGTATGCCTCCACCCATTTACCCACTCTCCCCTTCCCCCACTCAAATTCCCCCACACTGGAGCATCCTCCCTTCATGGGACCAAGGATCTCCTCTCCCACCAGGGCCTGACAAGGCCATCTGCCATTGCACATACCACTGGAGCCATAGGTCCCTCCATGAGTGTTTCCAGGGTGGCGGTTTAAACCCTGGGAGCTTTGGTTGGTTGATATTGTCGCTCTTCCCATAGGGCCACAAAGTCCCTTCAGCTCCTTCAGTCTTCTCTCTACCTTCTCCATTGGGGACCCCATGATCAGTTCAATGGTTAGCTATAAGCATCCGCCTCTGTATATGTCAGATTCTGGCAGAGCCTCTCAGGAGACAAGTATATCAGGCTCCTATCAGCATACACTTCCTGGAATCCACAACAGTGTCTGCATTTGTTGACTGCACATGGAATGGATCCCCATGAAGGGCAGTCTCCAGAAGGCACAGATAAGTTAAATGCTAATGGTAATGTGCAGAACTACTACAATACAGGGGTGGCCAGGAACCAGAGGTGGGATAGCCAAGACACTTATGATAGAAACAAAACAATTAGCTTAAATTAAATAATACATACATACATACATACATACATACATACATACATAACACGATTCCTAATGATATTCAGCTATACCCATCAGGTTCCTGCTTTGTCCAGTTGTCATCACAGAGGCTTCGTCTGGCAGCAGACGGGAGTGGATATAGAGTCACAGAGTCAGCCATGTGTAGAGAGTCTAAATTTCAGGGTTCCTCTGAGTCTCTCCTCTGGAGCAACAGGAGAGTAACTCCTCAGAAGAGGGGGAGGAAGGACACTTAGGTGTCATAGGGGATGGAGGAAATCAGGAAAATACAGCCCAGCAAATCAACTAAGAAGGGCTCATATTGGCTCACAGAGACTGAAGTAGCAAACGCAGGCCCTGCATGGGTTTGACCAGGTTCTCTGTGTATATGTTATGATTGAGGGGATTCCTAACAATGGGGATGGTTGTGTCCTTGACATTTTGCCTACTCTTACAACACATTTCTCTTAATGGATTGCTTTGCTCCACTTTATATGAGGGATTTGCATCGTTTTCTTGTATTTTGTTTTGCCCTGTTTGCTTGTTGTCTCTTAGAGGCATTTATCTTTTGAGGAAATGGAGTGGGATTGAATCTGAGGGAGAGAGGAGATGAGGAGGGAGCTGAAAAGAATGGAGGGAGGAGAAACTGGTTTAGGCATACTGAATGAGAGCAGAATCTAGTTTCAATAAAAGCTGAAAACTAATAATAAAAGAAGTCTAAAACAATAGTTATAAAAAGAATAAGTAAAATTCAGAAAACTTAAAATATGAGAAATGTTGCCCAATTATTGACATATTTCTAAGAATATACACTTTCTAACTAAATGCATGGACATATTTAAGCAGACATTCAGGTTTTGACAGCTTAAAATTATTAGTACAGAGATGAAATTAATGAGCATATATCTGATTGTCATCACATTCGTAATACTTCATGGTGATATATTTGCATTAAATGAGTGCAAAAAATAGCTTTGTTTATTGACTACATATATTAACCACTTCTATTTTTGACAATTTCGAATTTATGGTGTTCCAAAAGCTGCAGATTTTGAAGGTTAATTATAAATTTTCAAAATACCCTTTAAGTAAGTTATAAACATTTTAAGTCAGCATAGACAAAATATTCATGTCATGTTCAGCATTGTATTAATGTGCCAAAAAACATTAGGAGCACTCACACTAAATGATTAAGCTAAATGAGACATTTAATTAGAGAATATGGAAAATATTTTTCAAACAAAATTATGTCTAGAATTAAGGAATACATTATTCCTAGGATTTTGGAAGTACGAAAATTTCATAAAGTCTTTACAGATTTTTATTTGTTTTATTTTTACTTCTTTTCAAAGTATCTGATTTAATAATTTACTTCAAATTTCAGATTGTGTTTATTGATTCAGACTGTATAAAATAGTTTAGACATTTCAGCTAAATTGTAACAAAAAATCTTTAGACAAAGAAACTTTTGGGACAAATATGGTTAACTTTGTATATTGCTTGCTTAGCATGAATAAGCCCTGTGATTGATTGCCAGTGCCACATAGGTTATCCATAATGATACGTGTTTGTAACCTAGTCACTGGGATAGTGGAGGATGGAGAGTCAGAAGTTCAAAATTATCTTCAAGTAAAATGGTAAACATGGATTTTCAGGCAATCATGGGATACATAACACCTGTTTCAGAGAGATAGATATAGATAGATAGATAGATAGATAGATAGATAGATAGATAGATAGAAATTATTGAATCATTTGTGTGTATAAGCTATAAAAAGACTTAGGGAAATTATATTATCAATGTATATCATCTTCTTATGCAAAACATAAATGATCTCAATAATTAATGTCAATAAAATATAATAATAAATTTTGTTCTTATTAAGTAATAATTTAGCTGATTTTTGGTCATGTATGTCCTAAATTAATCCTTGAAGGCTCTCAGGAAAATAAATCTTTTGATTTAGGTAACAAATCATAAGTGATAATTTATAAAGGCACAAAATCTCAAAGACAGCAAAACCATAATTTTAAAAATGAATGTGAAGCCTAATGTGGTGATTCATGCCTTTAATATTAGCTCTCAGAAGACAGAGGAAGGGGGAGGTTGGCATGTTTGCAGCCAGTCTTGCCTAGAAAGAGAGTTTCAGGCCAGACAATGCTACAAAGCAAGAAGGTTTCCAAAAAAAAAAATGGATGCAAATGTTATTCTGGAAAGTATAATACATCAACATTTCTTTTGAAAGATAATAAAATGGGCAGATGGGTGTAAAGATAAGAGACTACAGAAATTTGAGAGCTGAATGATAGCCAACTGATATCAAATAGATACAAATAGGTACATAAATGATAGATATATTAGTAGACAAAAACCATATAGATGAGAGGTAGCATATGGTGTAAAAGTTGAACTCACTTGAATTATTCTGTTAATGCAACTTATAAATCCAGAGCTAACAATACAATGTTAACACATACACACATATGTGTGTGTATGTATATGTATAAAGTATATGTATATGTATATGTATATGTATATGTATATGTATATGTATATGTATATGTATATGTATATCTATATCTATATCTATATCTATATCTATATCTATATCTATATCTATATCTATATCTATCTATATGTATATAGGAAAAGTTTTGTTAATTCTATCTCTGTCCTCATCACAAAGATAATAAATTTTCTCTACCTAAATAACAAGTACTGAAACCAAAACGTTTTTACATTAATATGCATATGCACCAATTTTAGACCATAATTGACAGTCATTTGAAGTGTCCTGATAACAGAAACATAGATACAAAATAACAGTGAAATATATTACTTATTCAACACTGTGCAATTTACAAAAACTATTTAAGACACTACTATGAAATAAGGAATTGTTTGAATACATGGTAGACAGAAGCATGAGTCCTAGTACTAAGAGTTCAAATAAAAACATGTTGGAAGCAGAAGGTTGTCTCAGCAGTTAATAGCACTAATTGTTCCAAATGCTAGAAAGGCTAGGTTCCAAGCCCAGAATCTACATAACAGCTAACGACCTTCCATAATCTAATTCTAGGGGATGCTATACCTTCTTCTGACCTCTGTGGGTTATAGGCTTTCACATCATACACAAACGTACATTCAGGCAAACCATCGACACATAGAAAGCAAAATAAATAAACACAAAATAAAACAGGTTAATATGATTTTTAAAAATTAAAATTTAAAAGAAAGCCACAATGAATTAAACATCAGAGATAAAAATTGCTTTTTCCAGTACCTGACACTCCTATTGGAAACATAATTTTACAGAAGTTGAGAATAGAGAAAAAGACAGGGTGGGGTTGCTTGGATTGCTGAAATAGTAAAAGTACAAGGTTCATGGAAATTTAGGGACATTAGCTATAGCTAAAATAAAAATTCTAAGCATCATATCAATATTTAGGTAGCATAGTCATATACATATTTAAGATGATTATTTAAGTATTAGCTTTAATAATTATATTCATGATGAAATAACAATTTTGCAATTCTTAACATGTGTTTTAGGTATCCTAAAAATAACTGCAAAATTTAATTTCAAGACCAGAAAGTAAAGACAATATTTGATTTCAGTGAAAAATTTGCATGACACAGGTGCTTTAAATATTTGCTTCTTCTCTCTTCCATACACATAAAGGAAGCTGAGGACTTAATCAATACTTTCAATTTAGTGTCATAGATTCTTTTTTATTTTGAAAATAATAGTGCTAATTTCAAGAGAGAAACTTTTAGATGTTTCAATTTATGTTTATATTATATGTTTAAAAGTTCAGAAAAATGTAGAGAATGGAAATTTTCTAGCACACATATATCAAAATTTCTTTCTACTAGAAGAGCCCTTATGCATTTTATTTAATCAATATCAGAAATGCATGGTCTTATGACTTACAGAATCTGTTACTTTGTTCAATTATAAATGCAAACAAACATTTAATGCAATGTGTTCCTGAACCATAATGTTTTGTAAGTAATTGGATATTTAAATGTTTTCAGAATTAATAAAGAGTGTCTGTGTTATTTATTTCATTGCTATCCCATTTTTCTTTTATTCATCTCAATACTTAGTGTATTAGAAAAGTCTTAGTTTTTGAGAAGGAGACATAATGAAAAGTGAACGTACAAAAATGGAAAATTAAAGGAAAATGTAAATATTTTATACTGTTTTGAGTATTTCTTGGTGACTATCCAGGAAACATATCTTTGTGGGAAAAAATCAATATGGCCAAGGGACTACAGTGATTGTTTTTTAGGATATTCCATTTTCTTAGAATCAACACTGAGGAACTTGGCCATTATAACATAGTTGCATAAATAACTTTGATTTTTTTACAAATATCTTCTAAATATTCCACATTGCATCTGTTCGCTAAAAGCCACAAACGTTTGGCTGACACCTAAAAGCCAGACTTATTTGATACTTTTAGCATATTGACGCTATTTCTATAGAGCAAATAGTTCTAAGGAAATTTGTTCCAGGACATTTGTTTGGCAGAATATTTAAGGATTTCAATCTTTCTCTAACTGGGTGTTATTAATTGATATGCTTACGACTTCCCCCTTCTATATTGCCTTGTCTATTAAAGAGAACTGTGATGAAACATTGCTCTTCCTAAAAACCAAGAAATCATATTGCTGCTTATTTTTTAAAGGGACTCAGATATTAGGAATTAAAACAATTCTGTCCAGTTTTGTATTCTGGTTATTAGATGAACAAAGTCCTTTGTTCCTCTATTCTACACCTAATCCATTGTAATATTACTTCCAAAACCTGTCCTCATGTAACTAGTGTCTGAAGCAACTAATTAAGATTATGCTGAGTATTCTACCAAATATTAAGATATCAAACAAAATATAAAAATGAAATATTTTTATTGCTGATCTTCACTAAAACTACATACATAAAATAGACTTTTTCAAGCATTTTCCATGCTTTGACACAGTTAAATAGTAATTATTTTTGCAACAATATTTATACTTGATTATAATTTAAGTCAAGAAGGAATTAAAGCAGATAATTTTCTACAATGGCAGCTGGCCTTATCCAATTACTTGTAAACCTTGGAGAGAATATGGGAGTCACATGAAATTTTGTCCTTTTTAGAAATTCTTACCAATGGTTCTCTCTAGTGCTCTCTGTCTGTCTCTGTCTGCTGTCTGTCTCTCTTCTCTCTCTTCAGTACACACCCTATCATTCCAATGTTCACATAAACATTGACTATCCAACTCTAGGTCCATTGGTTGACTCTGTGAAGATCTTAGATATCATGTTTATTAGCTATAGTATTATCTACATATACATATATATGTATATATATACATAGAAGAAGTTCTAGATGTATGATCTACAAGTGACATTATGGTTGGGTTCTGGAAATTCTAGAATTATCTAAGCTAATAATGAATAAGATTAGTGATAATGTTACAATATAAATGAGAACACTAACAATAGGATACAATGTGAATGCAGTACATACTAACACTCACTGTAGGCTCTCTTAAGGCATTATTTTAAGCGGTGGGTTTCTGGTGACTATTTAATAGATATATTTTTTTGTCCAACTAGCAACTATTGCAAGATTTGTAAATTTTTCTAAGTGTAATGGACAAAAAAAAAATTGATTAAAACATTTTCTTGGATTCAAACCTAATTCAAGCACTTGAAAAGTTTTATTTCTTCTAAGACATCATTAAGCTTTCAAAGTTCCAGAACTGGCTTTGGCTCAAATCCAAACCAGAAGCCCAGTTCTTTGAATAGCGGAGTTACAATACAAATCTTATATCCACATGATAATGTGTCTGCTGTTAAAATGGAGTACAGGAAGAAAGGGGATCCTGAAGATGGAATCAAAATCTTGAGTGTCAATGAAGAGTGCAGAAGAAACTTGTTCTACAACTCTAGGAAGAAATTAACCCTCTTTGTTGAATAAAGTGGTTTCTTCTCTTACTGGTTTCACAAAAAGCACCTACTTCTTCTTGAATATCCATTCACAGTCTCGTATTTCTATATAAATAATCAGCAATTCTTCAAATGTGAATTAATAAATATGGTTCAGATAACATTGAGGATGAAGGAGAAACAAAACTAATAGGAAATTAGTCCAGACAATGCACAATGTCATATAATTCTACCAATCAGAGATTGAGAAATCATTGTTTTAGCATTTTTTTTTAAAATGTGCTCTAAGAATATGTTTAATGGGTTGGTCTATACATTAACAACAACAACAACAAAATGAAGTTCAGATTCTACAATGTCCTTTGTAATTAAAAAGGAAGAGGTAAAATTGATTACAACAATTGGAGTATTAAGTTGGTCTTGCCACATAAAACCTACTGATTGATATGATCAGGGTGAATAAGAGCTGCCAAAATGACTGTATGACACAGATGTGTGGGAATGACATGTTGACACTTTACAGGACTCAGTTCTTCTTTTAGCACATGTACCAATATTATTGCTCTTAAATAAAAAAAACGTTGAGTTTGCCCCACCTGGGGATCCATCCCATATGCAGTCACCAAACCCAGAAACTATTGTGAATTCGAAGAAGTGCATGCTGACAGTAGCCTGATACAGCTGTCTCCTGAGAGGCTCTGCCAGAGCCAGACAAATGCAGATGCAGATGCTTGCAACCAACTATTGGACTGAACATGGGTCCCCCATGGAGGAGTTAGAGAAAGGACTGAAGGATCTGAAGATCTGAAGGGGTTTTCCCCCCCATAGGAAGAACACCAGTATTAACCAACCAGACCCCAGCAGAGCTACCAGGGACTAAACCACCAACCAAAGAGTATACATGGAGTGACCTATGGCTCCAGTGGCATATGTTGCAGAGGATAGCCCTGTCTGATATCAGTGGGAGGAGAGGCCCTTGGTCCTGTGAAGGCTCGATGCCCCAGTGTAGGAGAATGCTAGGGCAGGGAGGTGAGAGTTTGTAGGTGGTTAGGGCTGCACCCTCATAGAAGCAGGGGGAGGGAGGATGGGATAGGGGGTTTCCAGAGGGGAAAACTGAAAAGGAGATAACATTTGAAATGTAAATAAATAAAATATCCAATTAAAAAAAGAAATAATTGAGCTTATTTTGACACAAGTTCGAATATGCTTTAAGTTGACGGGTAAAATAAAGCAATATCTCCTTTCAAGATGCCATTTAAAGGGTTTAAACATTATTTGTAGGTCATATGGATTCAAAATAGAAATAAATAAGTCAATAAAATTGAATATCAAACATTCTCTCTGAAAATAAAATATTTAAAATAAGGCCACATGTGAGAATATACTAAACACAGAAATTGATTTTCCTGAAATGAATATATATTATTCAAGTCATATTATAATATGCAAAATAATGCCTAGCTATATGTTCTGATATAGTATGACATTTCAAAGGTATTTATAGCTAAGTGTCATAAACTGATGTATTCTCATAACTAGATCAGGAAGAAACAATTCATTTAATGAATTTTCTCAAAAATAGTATAAGTTCCATAAGATTATTGAAAATAAACATCTGAAAGTTTTAGATACACAATTCACAAAAATGGCATTTGTCATTGAAAAATACAGTAAATATACACACTATAATGCACTAAATAGATAAAATTGAAAATGTCTAGATTGATTAATTATAATGCACAACTCCAGCAGAATGACTGTACATTTGTAAATGTGTTAGATTATTTACTTACTAGATAACCGTTATTAGAATCAGATGAACTTGTGTGGGATGCTCTTAGAGAATATTGAGAATATAAAAAGAATCACATTATGTATGTAAGATAAACTTGCAGGCAATGAACAAAGCCTAAAGTTTAGGCTAGTTTGTTTGAAATAACAATTGTTTTGTTGAAGTTTTTTAAAAATGTGGGGTAAAACAATCACTGTGGTACCTACACATAATATAATTTTATTTAACCATAAATTTGCAAGAAATCGTTTGGAACTGGTAATATATTTTATTAAATAACCCAGATTCAGAAAAACAACCCAACATGCTTCTTCCTAATGTAGGCACCAACTTCTATTTTTATATATTTTTATAGTGGTAGAGCACAAGAAACAAGAAATCAATAGAATGAGATGGGAAAAGGAAACTTTATTTAAGGTGATGGAGGAGCAGGAGAACAGGCGATATAAAAGTCGAAAAGGAAGAACTTAAATTAGAAGCCATAAAGAGGTCTTTGGACATGGAGGTGTGACTGTGTATAATGCTAAGTACATACGAGAATTCCATAAGAAAACTTAACACTCATATGCAAGGGTACAGTGTAAGGGCAGGTGACTTGAAAAACACTAAATCTCTCTCAGTATTGGAAGAGCAACCTTTCTCGTACCTCGCTTTAAGCATTATATCAAAAGCCTGAAAAATAAGATTATTGCAGCATCAGATGTTTCTTCTTTAGGGAGTAATTCTCCATCATAAATAGATTACATACACAAGATACTCCACCACAAAAGTACAGGCTTCAGATATAGCAGCATGAACTGAAAGCTTCAACAATTCTCTGAGAAAAGATAGAACCTGAGGAAAATACAGGATAAGGCATATGTAATAAAGGCTTTCATTGAAGGAAGAACTGTTTTCTTCATATGCAGTTTATGCAGCATGTTAAAGTGAGACAACAAAGCATCAATTCTAGAATTATTTGGTTTTTTTTTTTTTTTTTTTTTTTTTTGGTTTTCGAGACAGGGTTTCTCTGTTAGCCCGGGCTGTCTGGAACTCACTTGTAGACCAGGCTGCCTGAACTCAGAAATCCGCCTGCCTCTGCCTCCAAGTGCTGGATTAAAGGCGTGCGCCACAGCTGCAAGTTCTAGAATTATTCCCCAGTTTAGCATTCAGGTTTTGAAACAAATGGCTAAGATTGGTAAATTTATGAGTTCTCTAGTACACAAATTAAAAAATATAGGAGCTATCAAAATTTACCATTGTAACTTTCTAAATGTTTTTGGAAAATGTGACAAGGATCTCTACTCACAGAATGTGGAAATGTCATTGGTGATTAAGAAAACATACTCAGTTATTGCACTGGTTACAGACTGCTTTCAGTACATTAAAATTTACAAATCATGGTTGCTAGCAAATGTTATAGACACATATTATATTCTTCTATTATAGTCTTCGAAGATTAGCTTACAAATACCTATGCCTGGATTTACTGAGCCTCTGAATGCTAGAATGATAACAGCAACAAGAACAACAAGAACAACCACAACAACAATAACAACATCTTCTGAACTGCCCTTCCTGCTTTTGAAGAATGCTATTTGCTTGGTAAAATGGTTGTCATCTTTAGCTACATTTCCTGATTATCATGGAAATGATGTGTTAAGCCATGGTTTCATAAATTCTTTGAAATCTCTGGTTTGAGGTTCCCGAGACTCCTGGTATCTAACACTTCAAAATTGCAACATTTGATAAACTGCTCATTTCCATTGATAAATAACAGAGCATAGCAAGCCATGAAACAGAGCAGATTGAGGATTAAAGACATATTTGAATGTCATATATTCTATTGTACAACTAAAGAGAGAAAACAATGTGTTGTGATAAATTTAGCTATGAAAGTTTCTACAGCTTGGCTGCTAGTCTCATGAATCAGAATTAGTGCAGTTAAATATAAGAAGCATTAAAAAGTAGAAAAGATAAATGGAATATGAGAGTCAGAGTTTGGAATATTGTCAATAATAATGGAAAGTAAATGAACCTGCTGTGGTAACACTAACTTTAGTCCCAACCCCAGTAGATAAGGGGAATCTGTAAATTTTAGACCAGCCTAGTCTACATAGCAAGTTCAGGATCATTCAAAACTACATAGAACCTACCTCAAAGCAAACAAACAAACAATTAAGAAACTGGTAAATGTAAAATAAAACTAAATAATAGAACCAATCAACTAAGTGTTTTATTACTCTTGTATTACTATGAAAATACAACATAACCAATGCTACTTCTAATAGAATGTGTCTAATTTGGGCTGGTAGTTTCAGAGGAAAAACCCATAACCTTAGTGTGGGAAGCAAGGCAGCAGGCTGATAGATAAAGAATTAGAGCAGTAGCAGGAAGTGTATATCTTATCTGAAAGTTGTGAGAAGGGAGAGGGGTAGCGTATAAGGTCGTGGCATAGGTTTTGAAATCTCAGTGCCCACTGGCTCACCTCTTCCAACAAGGCCAATACTTTTATTCTAATCCAAACAACTCCACCTACTAGAGATAAAGTATTCAAATATATAGGCAAATAGTTTGTATTTAAAAGTTTTACTATTAACCATAAGTATTTATATTAAAAGAATCGTTTAGAAGTTAAGTTCTGCTCATATTCAGTGTTTCTAGAAGGTTCAGAATACTGGGTAAGCAGTACTAAAAATTAATTTTAAAGTTCATGTGTTTAATACAACACAATTAAAAAGTCTGCAAAACTACAAAATTAGATTCATATTCTTTTTTATTGAATATTGTTTTTATTTACATTTCAGATGTCATCCTCTTTCCCCATCCTGTCCCCAGAAACCTCCATCCCATCTCCCCTCCTCCTTTTTACTTTTACACCATTTTAATTACATGCAAGTATTAAAGTCAGTTCTAGCTTGAGGAACAAGCAATACAATAGATGCAAATAGTCAAAGAACAAGGAAGGCAATAAACAAAATTCCATGAACACTCCCATGATCACTGTTTCTAAGGGCTTATCAGGATGATCAAAATATCTGAGCCTACTTCCCTGTCCTAGCGCAAAGTCATTAATTTAAATTTCATAAAAATGTCAAAATTACTGTGATTTATTCTCTTGAGTTTATGAATGTCTGATTCTGCCAAAATATTATCCATGAATATTTTTAATTATTGTAGATTATTTCCTCACTGTTGTTATATTAATTTATGCTGTTAGTTTTTTCTTAAAATATAAATATTTTTGTTCTATCTACTTAGATTTTGATATTTACATGTCATAGCTTGTCATCACATCTGACTTTAATCTTACGTAAGAGACCCAAATCACTATTACCTACCAACTGGAACAAAGGTATACTCTACAATCATGGAATAACATACTATAGAAGGGAATTTCAATATAAAGGCAACTTTCAACATTTATTGCAAAATATTCTTTCTTCATGTTATTTGGATGTTTTCCTATCATTGTACAGATCATAATTTCAAGTACACAGAGCTTATAGGCATTTTTGACAAATTGTACATGCAATATGATCTAAGTTAAAACAGAAATGCATTGGGTTAATAACTATCCTACTCTATCTACTATTGCTTCAGACCATTGTGAATGGGAATGACTGGAACTTTGAAATGGAAGCTAAGAATGAATAACCACCACAAATGGGGAGGAAATACCTGTCTGAGTAACTATGAGATTGTTTCTACACTACCCACTAACATTTCTATGAAGCCTCAATTTTTATTCCTCTGCTCTTTGGCCATGCCTCATGTCTCATTTCCTCTCTAGAAGCTCACAGTTATTTGTATTCACAGAACATAAAGTGATTCACTTCTCTCACTGACCCTATCCATACCTAGAAAAGACTTAAATAAAGGAATCTAACCTTTAAATATTGAAAGAGATGTAACAGGGGATTGTTTTAGAAATGGAAATAATGTAGTTGGAAAGATGGCTAACATTGATAACTTTTACATAAATATCTTACTCCTCTCAGGTAGTAGCAAAAACATAATGGGGTTGTTCATATCTTTATTCAGAACACTATGCTCTGATATATTGCAAACTCTACCCAGGTGCGTATATACACTGGTTATAAGTGATAAGAGTCAGTATATAGTGTCAAGATCTGGAATGGCTGTTATGAAGCTATAAAGTACTTAATATCCAACACAATAGGGCAAATAGATAAATTTAGTTATTCAAAGATCAAGAAAGTCAGTAAAATATTTTACAATGTGTTACAGACCTGTGATTTTGAAGAAAAATTACAGGCATAAAAGTTCACACTGGAATATTTTGAGATCTCATCAAGTTCCCAGGTATTTGCAATATTTTGTTTATAACACTATGTTGGTTAAAACAATGTATCACCTAAACTATACAACTAGTGTATATGATTAAATTGACCTTTGCACCTTTACAGACTATGTAATTTCATATAATTTAACAAATCTTCTAAATAGCATTTACAAAACAGATACTATGTGATTTTAAAGACTATTTGTATAATAATGCTCTTATTTTTGCACTACTGAAATATGTATAAATTCCTAGCCAGTTTTGAGAATAATTTGGCAGACTATATCATTTTAAAATGGACCAGGATCCACACTCTGCAGTTCTACCGATATTTGTAGTGAGATGGGTACATATGTACGACAAAAATAGATTCAATAATATTAACTGAAGCATTTATAGTGTTTGACAATTTCATGCTTTCATTTTCATAAAATCTATCCCCATGACCTCATCCCCAACTTCTCCTTATCTTTTATTGCCTGAGAGACCTTCTTGGAGCAACACAATAACACATATACTCATCCCACAGTACACATATGTACTCACCCGGAAAGGGTACGCATAGAGATTAAAGGAAAAAGTGCAAGGGGGAATGAGAAACTGGTGATCCCAGATGCCAGGAAAACAAAAGACTCCCAGGACCCAACAGTAATGATTTTAGCAGAGAATGGAAGAAACAACCTCCAGTAGATAGGCCTGGTCGCTGATCATGAAATGGGGCCACACACTCATCTCAGCTTTTAACCCAGAAATGGTCCTGTCCAAAGGAACAACAGGGACAAAAAAAAAAAAAAAAAAGAAAAGAAAAGAAAAGGAGCAGAGACTAAAGGATGGGCCATCCGAGGACAGCTCCACCTGGGATCCCTCCTGTCTGCAGATACCAAATCCTATGCTGTTGCCCTTGCCAAGAGGCACTTGTGGACAGGAACCTGGTATGACTGCTTCTTGGGAGGTGCAGCCAGCAACTGACCAATACAGTTTGTGGATGCTTGGAGTCAACCATCAGACTGAGATCAGGGACGCTGGTTGGGGAGCTGACAGAAGGACTGGAGGAGCTGAGGCTGATTGCAACCTCATAGGAAGAACAACATCACCTGTCCAGACCACTCAGTGCTCCCAGGGACTAGATGACCAACCAAGGAGTACACAGGGCAGATCCATGTCTCCAGAGACATGACGTTGTCTGACATCAATGACAGGGTAGGCACTTGGTTCTGTAGAGGTTTCATGCCCTAGCATGAAGGGAGGCTGGAGGGGTGGAGCAGAAGAGTGTGGGTGAGTGGGGGAGCACCCTCATAGAGGTAAAGTGGAGAGAGCAGAGAGAAGTTTTAGGATGAGGGGCTTATGGAAGGGCAACCTGGAAGTGGGACATCATTTGATATGTAAACAAATAGAATGATAAATAAATAAATAAGAAAAAAGTAAGAAAAGAAAGAAAGAAACAAAGAAACAAAGAAAGAAAGAAAGAGAAAGAAAGAAAGAGAGAGAATGAGTTTGCATGGGGATTTCTAAAAGTCTTTTAGAAAGTCTTTTAGTCTAAAAGTCTTTTGAGGGACTTTTGTCATTGTCAACAAAGCTTACAAGGGGATTCAAGAGTATTGCAACTTTCTCCTTCCCAGGCAATGTATTTTGTTTACCTTTGAGTCTAACGGGATCCTTCTCCCTGCTGGAGAGCAGGTCTTATCTTGGAAGAAGCAGCTACAACACATTTACCACATTCCTGTTTTCCTCAACAACTCATGTGTTCTCTTCTTAGAATCCAAAGGATCCACTTAGAGCTGCCAGTTTGTGAACAGGTATAGGATTATCCACTTGAGTGTGAGTAGCTTCACAGGAACAACAAAACAGGAGAAAACTGAAGACATGGATTGCCAATCACTATTTATCTGGGTCTAGGATGTTTTGAACTCCTTTCCCTACAAGCTGGGACTTTGACTTATTCTTTTGCAGGCCTTGGCAATTCTGACACAACTGATGTTAAGTTAATGTTTGTAAGAGCTCCATCACATCCAAAGAACTGTTTCATTGATCCCGTTAAAACATCTGGCTCTTAAACACTTTCTGTCCCCTCTTCTATGATGATCCTCCTTTAGGGTAGGCATTTTGATACAGATGTCCTATTTAGCATTCACCACACAATCTCTGATGGTTTAATTGACTGATTATGGTCTCTGAATTAATTATCAACTCCTAGAAAAATGGAGTTTCTTTAATGAGGGTAGAGAGATGTACCTATCCATAAGAATAAAAATTAAGGAGTACTTTAATATTATGTCTAATTAGCAGATTAATAGTTGTAACACCCTAGGGTCATTATTGGACCCACCCCTTGGTTCTGGGCCCTGTTAGTGATACCAGGTATAATTTCTCATTTGTAAAATATATTCTAAATCTCATCTGAAAGCAGTTGATCATTCCAATATTATTCCTCGTATTGTTGTAAAAGGGTGCTTGATTTTGTTGCTCACTAATTATTGTAGAACATTTAGAAAACATAATTTACTAGTGTCTACCTATAAAGTTAAGTATATTAAACTTTTAAGTTGAGTCAAATGAGCAAAGATGTTAGTTGAACATATTTCATAAAACATTTTAGGCGTGCCAGATTCAGATGGATAGAATTAGTAAACAGTAAAATAAACATATAATAGTTTAGTATGATGTGTAAGCTTTTACCTACATTTGTGGTCATATAAAATACACAGCTTAATGCAATAAAGACACATTATCACTTACAATGTAAATGAATATAACACACATAACTGAACAATAAATTTTAAAATATACTTTAAGGCAAAGTTATATGATATAATACATAATGATATATTTCTTAAATGAAAATGGTCATTATATTAAGCTGAAAATTTTAGTATTCAAAATCCTCTTATATAAGTAAAATAGTTCCATTATATTAGAATTGTGGATACTCATGAAATATTTTTCAGGTATGCTGTTTACCTAGCTTCACTTATGGAACTTAAATCGGTCAAGTGGACCTCTTTTTTGAACTGGTCCAGGATTTAAGAAAAGATTTTATTTATTTACAACTTATTTAGTAAAGATTGGATTTGATACTGCATTTCCGATTCTTCTGAAAATATTTTGTTTCCTGCCTTTATTTATGCTACCTGTGTTCAAATGCATGTTGTCTTAGGGAAATGGAATCTCTTTGGAGAATCCCAAAGGAGAAATTGAAAGCAAACAGATAATAATGAAATGCCATTTTGATTACAAAGTAATATATAACGCCTTTTTATTGTTATCAAGTCTAAAAGATTGACTTTGAAATTCAGATAGACCATGGAACCCAGGAAACCCTAAAGTCCTGGTGCATTATTTCCCATTGTGCTAAATGCCAAAGGAGATCAATGAGTTTTGTGATTCGAATGACCTCTCTGTAGTTTCTATGTTCGGGCAATTTGTTGTGACATTCGCTATTATTTACTCTCTGTTTGCAGCAGACATTCTCTAGAGTCTACCTGAGTCATGTTTCAGCACTCTGTGATTACTTTGATAATATAACCAGGACAACTATTGAAAATCGTTATTTTGTTTGGAAAGAGTCAGATTTATAATATATTAAAATACAGTCGGTTTCTTGCTATATAGTTTTTTGACAACCTCATATTTAATTTCTACTCTGATGAGATATTCTTTATTGGCATTACCTTTTTATAAACTTTCATAAGCAGTCCTCCTTTTCTCAGATCTATGAAAGTATTTGAGTATTGATTCAACAGAAGTTTATAGGTCTGTTATGATCTGCCTGGCAGCAAGTGCTATCTTCCATAGGTCTATGATCTCAAAAGTGCACACATAAGTAAGCGTGCTTTAGTGAGAACATAGTGAGCCATAGAATTAGACCTAGGTGTATTTCCATACAGCCTAACAAGAAAATCAACAATGATAAGCAAGTTGTTAATGAAACACCTTCTTCAAATGAGGCTGTGGAGCATATAGCGTAAAGACACATAGCAACTTAAAAATATGAATTTCTATATTTAAATAATGTATTTTGATTACCATGTACTGATTATATGCTAAAGAAGGAAGTTGTTATAAAGATGGCAAGATGTCCTTAAAGCATAATAGATAAAATAGAAACAAGCATGGTATGAACTAACCCTCTGAAACTGTAAACAGGCCCACAGGTAGATGGTTTGTTTGTTTGTTTGTTTGTTTTCTATAAGCTGCCTTAGCCATAGTATATCTTCACAGCAATAGGAAAGCAAACAAGATAGTTCCATATGAACTCCATGAGGATTTAAGAATGCAGTCTTGGAAAATAAGGTATTTAGAACTTGATTACTCACTGTATACCGAGAACACTCACAAAATAGACTGTATGTTTGTGCTCAAGAAGACAGTATATGAGCACAGAGTGATGCTAAATCCTCACTTGTATCGCCTTTTCTCCTCTTGCATACATTCAGCATAAACTTATCCACATTGAGACGAACTCCATAAGAATGCAAATAAACAAACTTCTTTTCTTAACAACTTACAAAATAATAGATTTTGAGTTCATTTTCTCCTAGTTTACTGCCTTATAGCTTTGCTCAGTTCTGTAGATTATCTTTTTATATACTTCTAACTTTCAACCCTAAAGCTACTATCTTATAATCAGCCATACCCATGATTCATGCCAGAAATTTTACAGCCCAAAACATACTTTTATTCCACAAAGAAGCCACATGTTTCTCACACCATATTATATAATACATTGTTCTTTGGCCCAAATGCCATAGATTTTGTTGAAGCCCCTACCTGTTCCAGAATCTGCTGTAGAAATATATGTGCATCATGAATACCATGTGAAAACATTTTATCTATTCATGGCTCCCTTCATTCATTTTGAAATCAAGTTAATCCTCACTTCAAGTAGCTCTAGTTCAAAAATAGAAGGTTTCATCATTTTACACATATGTTATGCATTTGAGTTAATTATATGTTGTGACTTAACACAGACCTAACACTTAATATTTGTGACTACATACATTCTATTCTTTACATAACCAAATTATTTATTTAATCATTTATGTATTAATTGTATTTCAGACAATAGTCTATTCATTGTGCCATAAAAGTGCTTAGGACAGGTAGGTGAGAATTCTGATTTTACTAAGCTTGCACTTCAATGATTGACATAAAATTTTAATTTGATAACTTATAATTTAATTGTTAAATTACGTATTTAATATATTTAGATGTTAGTCATATTTTACACTCACCTATACTACATGTAATCATATATGTGTAAAAAATATGAACCTACAATATTAAAAATCACTATGGTTCTCTATCTCTGTTTTTCTTCCGGCCACCTTATACTGTCCATTCATCAGAGGAATGTTTCTGTATGTTCTCTCATGTAATCTATTTTCACATGTAACAAAAGAAAAGAGATTTGAATTGCATTTCTTTATCTGTTGAAAATGTTATATAACTGATATGCAACTGAATTACCAGTTGAAAAGAGTGATTGTTTACATTTAAATGACTCAAAATAAAATAAAATAAATATCCTTCATTAATCACATTGATCACATTTCCAGGATTAATTTTTCTTGTTGGGAGGGCAATGTGTTGTTATTGAATATGCCTATACTAGAGAAGTTGTGTTCTGTAGTCATGCTCATATCTTAATTATTTTGCTATGCTTGATTCATAGACCTTAGTAATTAGAAATATTTGAAAGTATTATAAAGATGTATTCATTGGTTTTACAGACTCTCATATACTCCCATTATTTATACAACCCAAAATTCTTAATAATATTGAAAATACAAAATGCTTATATATTTAAAGAATATCATTAATCCTAGGATATTTTCATCTTTATAATTTTGAAAACTATACAGATATGCCCATACATTATTCATATATTTATAAAAATGAGCTAAATTACATAACAGTTACAAAATACATGAAACAGCATAGATGAATTGAATGTCTTATATAATAGTTAATATTTTTTCTATATTTGATTATTTCTCAAATATTGCCTTTCAAATATAACTTAATTAAAACAGAAGAAAAAACAAAAGAAAATAATTACATTCCTTTTTATCTGTATCACAAACTTCCAAATGTAATTTAAAACTCCTTGACATTATTGACATTTTGATGACCTAAATCTTAAATTTATATATGGCCAAATATGAGAAATGTACAGAATTTTCATTCACTTGTTTGGCTCAGTATAGAGTCCACTGTTTGAAATTAAAATATTTGACTATCTAGTTCAATATCGAATCAAGAATTATGCTGATTATTTGATCTTATATAAAATATACAGGCTGTATTCATATCTAGAAACATTCCTGCTTAGAACACAGATGCACCCAAACACTTATTATGTCCTTAATATAACCTCTGTTCTTGAATAGGAAGATATACATTACATTCCCAAGAATTATTCATAGTGTGTAATTTTTATATAACTATGATTATTTTTATTATATCCTTTTTTATTTATAGTGACATTTATGAGATAAGGCCTTGTAAGAAATTCAAGGAGCATAAACACTAAAGTCTGTGAGTTTTGTTTGCTAATTAATCTCTAGAGTTGTGGTTCCTGATGCCAGCAACTGCACAGGTTTTCCATTTCCCTGGATGGCTTATGGTAAATGCACTCGCGGGTCTACTTACTGTGCCATTACAGAATTCAAAGAATATATCACATTCTACCTTTGAGTAATACTTCTTTCAAATTCACTTCAGGGTAGAACAGTTTATGAACTCTCTCCAAGAACTCCATAGCTAGGAGCAAGTTAAGTCTGAAGAACAGACTAGAGAGATTTGTCTGAACAAGGGATACTGCCTTAGGAGGCTATGTCAGAAGTGATCTTACAGGCAAGAGCCCTGGGAAGTGAAAATAAATGGGAAGGCTAATCTCATGCAATAAAAATGAGCCAAAATACAATGAAATACTGAAGTTTTTTGTTTTCTTTTTTTTTTTGAATGTTAAGAATAATTTTATTCTCTTAAATTGAAACTCATTTTTAGGCTTTTTAAGTGATTTAAACAATATTTGAACCATTCATTATAATAAACTGTTTACTGATAACTTTGAGAAAATAACTATATACTTCTCAGATAATGAAAGTAGTGGTAATATTTTAGAAAAAAAAATCAAATGATTTAAAAGATAAAAGCTAAACAGTCAATGTGATTCAAGACAAAGTGTCTTCACAGCAACTATAGAATTGTGTGAATACATTAAAGGACAGTAGAATTTTTGTAGATAATTTCAGATGCAAAGGATACTCCATACTTCTTCATTCTACATTGTCATCTTTCACACTGGTGTTCTCAGAGGTGCATAACGCAATTTCACCTCAAAACAGTGTAGTCGCTTGGTTTCTTTGCAATGTTTCTACACATTACAGACTCTTGTTTTCAGTTGTTTTCTAATCATCAGCCTCACTAATTTTAGACTATTTGAAAATCTGAATTTCTTTTTAATTATTTTATTTTGCCTTTATAGCACATTAGTTAATAAAACAAATTAAGATTTTTCTAAGATATGTTTTTATTCACAAATCTGATATCTAACATGCTTAAGAAACATTGTAAAGAATCCTTAATAAAAATGTCCAAAAATGTGGTTTCCTATCTGTATTCTCTCATTTGGATGACGCTATTTATCTATTTGATGCTGCATTTCATTAGTGAGTAAGAAAGCTGTAGAGTTATATTTCAACTCTGATGGTTTTACAATTATTTCATGTTCCAATTCTTGACACAACAGTGGTTTACTTACTTCCACAGACATATGCAAACACACACACACACACACACACAAATGCAGACATGCCATGGATTACAGTGTTATATCACTGGAATACAGACATTGCCTTAATACCACCTTTAATTCCAAACAATGAAGATAAAGTTAGTTTGTAGAAGGAAGCAGCCATGTTTGAAAATGACATCTAATTGAGTGGCAGACAAAGTGACAAATCAGGGAAAGATCTGACAAAATGAGACAGAGATAGGATACACCCAACTCTCATAAGAACAGACAGGAAGCAGAGGAGGCTACTTAAGAGCAGTGAGAGGTGTGAATTGTATTTCGCAGTTGTACAGAGACAGGTTGAGCAGAAAACAAGTTAGACAAAGGTAAAGACAGATGGAACCAGAGAATGAGAAGGAATCACAAGATTAGAAGATATTACCAAAGTTAATATGAGGCCAAAGAGTTAGAAACAAAGAGAGGCAGGATTGAATCAATCAATGTGAAAGACTAGATTGTATGGAGGCTAGAACCTCCATAGGTCTAGGGATAGTTAGAAGATGGAAGGAATTTGTGTGGGCTCAGCCCAAGCCATGTATTGAATGCACAGTCTGGATATGGCTCTCATCTCATCCCTTAATCAGAGGAAATAAAAGAGACAATTATAAACAGTACTTATTTCCTGATTAACATGTGCTGTTCATCAATAAACAAACTGTTCTCAATCCTTCTCAGGTCTCAAGTTCTACTTGATATCATTGTCTATAAAACAAATTATTCCTTGTTTCTAATTTCTGTTTAGCATAACCACATTGAATTAACTGACTAATAGACTCATTGGGACATGATGAATACATCTGTATACTTACAATGCTTTAAGTTCTATATATTGCAAATCTAAGACTTACCGTAATTGAAGAAAGGATTTCTCCTCAAACAACCAGAAATACTATGGTTATGTGGTAAGAATTCAAGTGATTTTTTTTTTTAGCTACAAGCTATAGATTACTTCCTATCTATTAGTAGACATCCTGTTTGTGTTTATGGATTTGGATAATTTCCCATAAAAAATAGAAAGGGAAATGTTTTGTTTCCTTTTATGAAAGAGTTTCTGCATTATTTTCAAAATGGGAAGTTTTTCATTAATCATTTTATTCATTTATGTTTCAAATGTTATTCTCCTTCCTGGTTACCCCTCCACAACCCCACCCATCCCATCCCTCCTCCCCATTCCTCTTTACTCCTATAGGAAATGGGAAGCTTTTCAGAATTTCAATAGTGTTTTTCCTTTAACACAGGTAAGGTATATAACATATTTCCATTTAAATCTGTGAATTATTCTCAATTATTAGAGTTCTTTGTGGGATAATTTCATGTTTTAGTCTCTTTTTAAGACTATGATATAATTACAATATTCCTACATTCCCTTCAAAACATTCCATACACCACTCCTCCCTATTACTCTTGAAATTCATGGCATCTTTTCCAATTGTTCACATTTACACACACACACACACACACACACACACACACACACACATTTTTGCCCAGAGTTGCCCCATGTTTGGGGGCCACTTTGTTCTGGCCAGTCAGGGTCTAGCAAGAGAGAGAGTAGGGAATGAGGAGCGAGAGTCGCGATGAATGGAGACAAGACAGAGTCTGATCAAGTCTCCTTTAGTGAAAGGAAATCCTGGGTATTTATACCCTTTACCATGTGCCTTTCTCTCGAGGACAAGCACAGCTGAAGCACTACGTCATGTGCCTTGCAGCGTGGATAGCACGTGTACCTAGCAGCTGGGAGCACTAAACAGCAAAACAAGATATGTGAGAAAAACATGATGTTTATCAGAGTGAGCTCAGCTGTTGTGGGCTGTTGAAAACACGTCTTTTGTCATGGCATATGACTCAGGATGGCTGTAAAGATGATAGCCGCTTTCTGCTAGAAGTTGGCTCCCAACACACACACATATATGTATATGCATATGTGTATATATATATATGTGTGTGTGTGTGTATGTGTATATATATGTATATATGAATATGTGTATATATATGTGTGTTTGTGTATGTGTATATATATATATGTCTATGTGTGTGCACATGCAAATTGTAGATGTATATTGAATAAATTTATACACACACACATATATAACCTGTTAAATTCATGTAATGGTACTTACGTATATGTTTTCAGGACCAGTTCTTGGATCCTGAACAACCAGTTGATATGTTCTTCTATAATAAAAATCACCTCTCTCATTCCCTGAGTTTTTCAGTTGCCTATAGTTTTTGTGTAGGGCTGAGGCCTCAGGGGCTTTTCTCCTGCCAGTTTGGCATGTCCATTGGTATTGCTTCTTCCTTCAGCTCATATTTGAGTCGTCAAATTGGTAAACTTTATAGGTGTAGCATCTGGCATTATTAGGAGACACTATCTCACAGCAAACTCCATGATCATCTGGCCTTTATAATTTTTATGCCTGCTCTTCAGCAATGTTCCTGACTCATGGGTGCAGGAGTGTTTTATAGATGTAACCATGGGGACTGGGATCCACAGCTCTCCATTTTGTTAGTCTGAGGTTTTCTGTAGTGGCCTCTGTCTGTTACAAAGTGATTCTGTGATGATGAATAAATAATCTGTGTTTTATTTTAAAATGTCAAATAATCTTTTCAACATTTTCAGTGTATGGGGAAATAAATAACAATTTTACTCTATATACAAATTTTAATTTTAAAAGCTACTGCTCTTTTGTTGAATAAATACCTCTATTAATTATTTGAATTTAATATAAGGTATTTTAATAATAGGTATCCATAACTTCTACCCTGAACTCCTCCAAGATCTACCCTGACTTTTCGGGCAACAATTTGTGTCCACAGATTTCCACATACATAGTATCTGGAATTTATCCCCCTAAATATAATTAATTATTCTAAAATGTAACAAAAGACATTTAGAGATCAAAGAATAAATCTCAAGACCATAAGTTCAAAGTCCCTCAGAAACTAACAGAAATTTGATGCACAAAATTCTCTCTCTCTCTCTCTGTCTCTCTCTCTCTGTCTCTCTCTCTCTCTCTCTCTCTCTCTCTCTCTCTCTCTCTCTCTCTCGATGCTTTTGAAAGTACCTTACACAGTACTGTGGAGTATTCTTCTTCCTCTTACAATAATAAAGTCTTCTGAGCACTTAGAAGAGTCAAGGAGAAAGAGAGAGAGAGAGAGAGAGAGAGAAAACTCAAATGAGTACCCCAATGGCCACAACAGAATTAATTAGGATGACAAATGGAAAACAACTGGCAACTTAAAAGTATTAGTGAGACAGTAATGCAACTGAAAGTTTTTCACTCAAAATGCTGGAGATTTGCCTAATAGTGGTCTTCTTTAAACTACATTCTGAATTGATAGCATGAATACACTTCCCTACTCCTCACTGATAAAGAAGTAGTCACCTCGACATAAACATCAGGGGCTACACAGTCTTGAAGGCAACTTCCACAGGAGGACTTAATTGAAGACTGACTGAGAGCCTAAAGATTGGTGATGCAGACAATCCCAGCTAATAAGGAACTACCACTTGGTAGATAAGCTTGCTCAAGACCAATGGGACAGGGCGGAAGTTATAACGGGGTGCTCCCTGAGAGTTAATAAAGGAGTTTGCTGCAGCTTGCTGCCATATTCTCACCTGCTCCCAGAGGAATCTGGGTCATTTCCTGTTATCTCAATCCCAGTTCTCAAGGGTGAGTATGGTTGGTTGGCCGGAGGTCCATGGCATAAAGCAACACTTATTATCATGGCATTGAATAGATTAGGTCAATGTAATATACAGCAAAAATCTACAGCAAATTAAACCTTCCGATAATTACCTAACGTTGGCCTGGGCAGGCACAGGATTCACGGTGCTCTCCAGTATTCTGGAACTACTTGATTTAGGGAAAGAAGAACTGAAATGTTGAAGCGTGAAAATCTGTGGTTATGTCTTCTAGAATGAGGTTTATCCTCTAAGTCAGGAGCAGATACTAGATGCTATTTCCCTTACAACTTGGATATACAGGGGGGAATCAAGGGTTGGAAAGATGACTGGAAATGTTTAATGATTCCTTAAATATTTTTCAAGTAACAATGATATTGCATGTTAAGCTGAGGATTTTAAAATTTATTGGCCTGAAATTAAAATTTAAAAGGATTCCACCAGGATTGCTTTTTTACAATTAAGCTATCATTCCACTCATTATGAGATTACATATATATATGTGTGTGTGTGTGTGTGTGTGTGTGTGTGTGTGTGTGTGTGTGTGTGTGTGTGTGTATTTAGCTATATAGCTATATATTACTGAACTGGAAGTTCAAATAGGCATGTTGCTTTCAGAGGCTTTTTAAGTCAGAGAAAAGTTTTCTTTTACAGCTGGTGTGCTTGATTTTAACCACCAGGAGAAATGTGTTTCTCCTAGAAAACTCAAGTATGGGAACATGTGTAGAACAAAGAAGACCCTGTGGAGGTAACCATGTGTAAGCAAGTATCTGTGTTTGATAATAGCTAATGGAAATCTATGACAGACCAACTGAAACCCAACTCATCAGGAACTGTAGTTTGGACCATATTGCCAGTCAGAATCTACAAATTCCAGAAAGCTCAAAGCAAAACAAGTGAATTCACAACACAGAAAGTAAGAGTAGCATACAAACTGAAAATGTTACCAATACAACAAGGATTATAATTTCTATGACAATTGACAACAGTTTTACAAATATTCACACACGTATTATTTTTCTCCTATATTACTTTCCAATCAGTTAATAATAGATTCATCAAATTTCTTATGTATATATCTTAGCATATTATATAGGATGTGAAAGTAAAAAAAAAAAATCACTCCCTAGATTATGTGTACCACGAATTTATACATAGGATGCAAATCAGAGGAGAAGAAGTCAATGCATCTTTGTTTGCAGATGATATGACAGTATAAAAAAGTGATCCTAAAAATTCCACCAGGAAACTCCTACCTAGATACAAAATTATCTTACAAGAATAAATGGCCCTTCTCTGTATAAATGTCAAAAGGATTTTGTATTTAGAAAAAAATCAGGGTGACAAAACTTTTCATGACAGTATTAAATAATGTAAAATATCACAGAGCAACTGTAACCAAACATGTGGTACTTGTGTGATAAAAATTCCAAGTCTTTAAAGAAGTAAATAAAATAATATGTCAGAAGATGGAAAGATATCCTTTCTCATGGATAGGGAAGATTAATGTAGTAAACATTATCCTACCAAATGCAATCTTACCCATTCTCACGGATAGGGAATATTAATGTAGTAAACATTACCTTACCAGAAGCAATCTACAAATTTAACGTACTTATATAAAAACCGAAACACAGCTCTTGAAAGATCTTGAAATGACAATTTTCACCCTCATATGAATATAGAAAACCCAGGGTATGTAAAACAATTTTTACTATACTTTCTATTTCAGTGCTGTAATTAAAAAATCAAACAAATAAACATGATTTTCAACCATGGGTGACAGACAGTAAACTTAATTTTCTTTAATAGCATTCAAATACTAATGGCAATAAAGCAGATACCAACCCATTTAATATAAAGGACTGACCATAGGTCTATACTCCACAAAATATATAGACATATCCAAAAATTTTTCATGTGTATGTTTATCAGTTTTATCTTTATTTCAAATTCCATTTTCTCTTAATGAATTTGAGTCAATAAAACATAATCAACTTCTAAAATTAAATTCATCTGTGTTCATATAAGAGACAGACACATTTTAAACCATCTGAAAGTATTTTTAAATGATATCCTTAACGATTTTTACTTCTGTTAATATTTTATTAATTTAGTGGGAGAACATTTGTTTGCACAGCATGGGTGTGGTTACAGGAAGGGGTCTAGGGAGCCTCAGTTTTCTCTCTGCATCCTGCATGGAGTGACTTGGGATCAAAGACAGGCATCATGCTTGAAAACAGCATCACTATTCTCCTGCAGTGATTCTGGACTCACTAGAGTCACCCCCCAGAGACATCTTTCTGGACTCTGCATATGTTTTGGACACATTCACATTTAACTTATAAATACTTTTAAAGTAATTATGTTTATGAAATGAGCTCTAAAGATTTTTTAACAAATTGATTGTTGAATTGTAGCTTCAAGTAGAATACATATCTTCACACGTTTCAATATTTATGGGGAAAGCTCTTCAATTTTATTTGTTTAATAATGTATAATGTATTATACATTTATTTGTTTTGAAATGTATAATATATCATAAATTGCCTATATTAAAAGTATGTCTACTTCACCTAAGAAATGTGAATTAATACCTGAAGAAAGTATGTCCTCTCTCTTGTTAAAAATGTATGCCTTTTATACTAAAGATAAAAGACAATAAATTACCAAGAAGGTATTGATGGAAATACAAATAATCACAGTCAGTGCAGACAAGGGAAGATTCAAGAAAACAGAGCTTTCTGCCTCTTCAGAAAACAAAATTACTTAGTGAGAAAAGGTGTTTTCTATGAGAGATTTTGACTTTAAGGAGAGTATAAAGCAGATATAAAACATCTGTTTTGTATTATCTGAAATTTCAAACTTTTTTATCATAATAATGGCTAAAGATTGAAAAACTGGTATCATGTTACCTCATATGACTTAAATATTCATATGCTCAATGTTCTCATTTAATAGTACCTAACTTATCATTTTAATAGGATATTTTGAAAAATTGTATATAGAGTTTTAAAAAATTGAATTAGCTAGCAGGTCAACCAGCCTTTGTTGATTCAAAAAAAAAAAATCAAAGCCATGCATAACGTGAGTAATTACTTTCTATGATTATTCTTCAAAAGAATTACCATCTTCATTTGATCTCAGACTAACACACACACACACATACACACACACACTAATATTATCCCATAATGAGTAGAATGATAGCTTAATTGTAATAAAGACAATTTTAAATTTATAAACTTTACTCTGTTAATAATAAGTTATAGAGTGTGTACCCTTTACCAGTTACTGCAATAAAATAATGAACTAGAGTATTAGCCATACTCCATGAAAACCCTTGAGATTTAGAATGTTTGAAGACGTTGCAGAACTTCTTGATTATTAAACAATAAAATCTAATTTGAGGCTATTCTTTGATATTATGCTTCTGACCACATATTTTTGCTTGTGTGAATATCTTAGAGTTAGTTTCTCTCTATAGCAATATACCATAACCTTATTTGCATGAACGTATTAATATAAGTTCATCCACATCCATAACAACTTAATATTCCATTGTTCAAAAGAATGCCAGATCTCTTAAAATTTTATAGTATAATCTACATTCCTTAATCAGATTTACATTATGCTATTGAGGTAGTTATATTGGTCTATTTGCATAATGGGATTTAAAATTAATATAAATTGTCAAGATGTATACATTTATATAAAATTAAACATAGCTTTTTACTTCAAAAGTAATATTTCTATTAAATATTAATAAAATATTATAAACACATGCTGGCAAAACAAGGCTGCTACTAAAACATTTGCTTGATTCTGTTAAATCACTATTAACATTATTGCCTCCTTTTCCTTCTAAAAGTAATTAAAATAAAATATTATCTGTAATAAATTATTTGGAAAATGCTTGACACTCATCAATTTGTCTCAGTAGGAAATGGAAATAGAATTATAATTGGAAGCAAAGTTTTTAAAAAAGAAAATTATTGAAATCTACAACTCAACACTACTGTTCACTGATACCATTAGCATCTAGGGTTGATGTAGCAAAGAAACATATAGAGATTCTTTTTATTATTATTATTATTTTTCTTCTTTATTCGATATTTTATTTAAATTTCAGATGTTATCCTCTTTCTTCATTTCCCCAACCACCCTGGAAATCCCTATCCTGCTACTCTCCCTTCCTCCTCCTACTTCTATGAGGATGTGCCCCCACCCACCCACCCACTCCCTCCTCTCTGCCCTCTAATTCCCCCACACTGGGGCATCCAGCCTTCACAGGACCAAGGACCTCCTCTCCTACCTATGCTTGAGAAGGCCATCCTCTCCTACATATACAGCTGGAGTTATCATTGCACAATATACCTTATTAACAATATACCTGTTACTAAAGATTAATTCTTGACTCCTTGAAAAAATGAATTCAAATGTCTAAATCTGAAAATTCTTGATAGAATAAAATGAGAAATATATAGTATATGAATTTATATAAAACATGGCATGTTGTTTTATCAAATATAAAGGTAAGTGGTATATTAAGGTCCTGAGAGCTGATATCTATCACCAATCAAACAGTTTTCCATCCCACCCTTCGTCCCTCCCTTTCTTTCTTTCTCCCTCTCTTCTGCACTCACTCTCTCTCTGGAGCTAGCTGACCTCCCATCTCAGCTGTTCCTTGCACACACTGCTTTCTAGTCTTAATCAGATTAACGGAGTTCTGCATTATCATCATTTGAAGCACAAATAGTGATTTACTGTAATCATAAAAATCAATATAAAGGTTCTTTGTCTACAGTATTTAGGTTAATAAAATTTCAACAGTTTCTGATGTTTGTGTACTCACCATACTCTACCTTATAGCTATTATCTGGCAAATAGAAGGCTTAAAGAAACACTGTCACCATTATATTAATACAGTAGACTCAAATACAACTGAACATGGCCTTAGAAATTGTTGCTGCAAGGCTATAGCCACTAATGGAACATGGAAAATAAAAAGCATTAACTTCATGTCTAGTTATCTCTGCTCTACTGATGAACGGTGATAAATGCAGACATTGACTAGACAAGTCAGAAAGGAAGAATGAGATATTTATGTTTAATAAAGTGAATGATAATATGTATGAGATATGTCATAAAACATAAATTTTAGAGTACTTTTAAATTGCTATTATTTCAAAAGTGATATTAATTCTGTTACTTATAGGATTAAAAAAAAAAAAAAACACCTGGTAAGAAAATAAAATGCCATTAAGAAGATTCCCTTGTGCTGTGTTCTAAACCGTAATACAGGACATCACACATTAGGTAATATCAGAATTATGTTCCACTCTAGGATCTATGGACTTTCCTATCATGTTTTTCAAAATGTGTTCAATGCCAAACATGAATTACATCTTATAACATAACCTTTTTTAGTAAACTCCAGTAGTTTAAAATATATTTGACTCTTGAAACAAACACTTCCCTTAGCTTAGCATTAAATTATTTAAATTCAACACTCACACATCCTTTTTATTAGCGAGTTTCTTTGGGTTTATGGACTGTCTCATAGTTGTCATGCACTTTATGGTAGTATCTACTTCTAAGTGAGTACATGCCATATGTGTCTTTCTTCTGTGGCTCATGATATTCTCAAATTCCATCTATTTGTCTGCAAAATTCATGATGTGTTTATTTTAAAAACCTGGATAGTATTCTATTTGTAAATAAACCACATTTTCTTTTATCTATTCTTGAGATGAGAGACATATAATTTGTTTCTAGTTTGTGGCTATTATAAATAAAGCTGCTATGAACATATTTGAGCAAGTTTCCCTGTGGTATCCGGGGAAATTTTTGTATATATGTCCAGGAGTAGTGCAGCTGGGTCTTGAGGTAGATCTATTACAAGTTGAAATAATAGAGCTCACATATACCTCTCTCTCTCATATATATATATATATATATATATATATATATATATATATATATATTAGGTAAAGAGACACAATTTTACAAGTCTGTAATATTTTAACAGAAGGATATGAAATATATTTTTGCCACTTTAATATACATTTGAATTCATACAATTACAATCGTTTTTCTCTCTCTTATGTATCATTTTTATAAATATTTCTTTGACAAACAATGTAATTTTATAGTTCCTCTCAACAGCATGTAACTCAAGATTCAACCTCCTCTTCTGGCCTGTGTAGATAGTGGTCATTCACATGGTGCATATGCATATATGCAGGTATGCACAAACTCAATACACACACACACACACACACACACACATGCACAAACACACACTACCATTGGGAGTGTGGTTGTTCATGTCTTTAATACTAGTACTCAGGAGGTAGAGGCAGAAAGATTTCTGTGAGTTCCAGGGCAGCCTGATCTATGTAGAGAGTTGTGTATCAGCTAAACTACATAATATAGATGGTTCGAAACAAATAACAAACAAGCAAAATGAAAAATGAAAAAAAAAACAACAGAAATTACTCACATAATAGATAAAAGTATGATTTTAAATATTCTATATAACTTTTGTTGGTAATTTTATTGTCTACATCTTTTTCTGCAATCAAAGTGAAACTGTTTCCATAGAAAGAGTTTGAAAGGACTTTTCCTTCTATTTTATGTAATTTTAGTATTTAAATTTCACTTCTATGAATATTTGGCAGAATTATTCCCTGACTTTATTTAGTTCGAAACATTTTATTACAGCTTCCATATGACTACTTGTTATGTATATATATGTTTAAATTACCTATTTTTTTCCAGGGCAGATTACATAGGACCTATCCACATAGAAACTTACATATTTTTTCAGATCTTCTAATTCACTGCAATAATTGTTTTAAAATTTTGAGAATGTTTATTCTTACTATAATTAGTAGTGATAAATGATAAATTAAAATCATACTGTTAAGTAAATTTGCATGTCCGCCCTTTCCTCTGAAGTCATTGGCCATTATCGTAAGAGGGTGAGGGGACCAGAGGCACTAGAAGGGCTTGGATAGCCATGAGTGCAATGGAATCACTTCTGGGATTAGATTCAGTGATACAGCTCAACTTTACTGGGGTGAACAAAAGCTTTATTGATATTGGAGAATGGGTAGAGATTTCCAGTGTACATTGTTGGCTAGGACAGTGGAGCTAGGAATGCTTCATTTACATGAAGAGCAATTCTAAAAACTGCAGTACAAGTTATCTTAATTATTTTAGAAGAGAGAAAATTGAGCCTGTAATTTGACCATAGAATCCATGGCTGTCCTCATAGCTAGGGGAGATGAGATACTGTGCCAGAACATGTAGGCTAAGAGCAGGGAGAGAGCATTCCTAACTCCTGTCAGACTCAGGGTGAGATTGTCCTGGTTTGGGACACATCTCAATCTGACTCTTATTCCAGGCTAGCTCTCCAGTTGCCACTGCCTACAAATTTGTAATTAATATTTGTCATAAACATTTTAAATTTTCATTGATAGAGGTTTTGTACAGTAACATGTGTAATTATTACCTGTTTGTTTAATGAGACAAAAATCAATGTCAATTTCAGTCCTGGACTTCATTATTTATGTGCTGAGGGAGTATAACATAAATAGAAGGTGGAAGAAGATGCATTATTGGTCCAGGATTGCTCAGTTCTTTTAATTCTTCAGTGGTTACATTTCCTGAGGATGTAGCTATCTGTCTTCTAAATTATTTTTTATTGGTGTGTCATCTGGCACCTCTATTAGGTTTTCATTCCATTTTGTCAAAAGTAAGTAATATAATACTTGAAGAAGATGATTCATTACCTACTCATTACACTCATTGATGCTGACAATTTCAATTTCAGTTCTGATGTTTGTAGCTATGGAGTTCTCAGAGTTATTTGGCTTCTTGGACAAAGTATCATAGTTAAAATGAGTATATTTTTCATCCTATTTGATAATAAAATGAGACAATGTAATAATTAGTGAAAAAAAAAACATAGTTAAGATAGGCTAGATCAATTCACCATAAAACTATCACCTTAAAAGTATAAAGGAGTGGAAATGAGTATGATACCAGCCATGTGGAGACGTTCCACAAGGGAATTATTTAAATGAAGTCTCTGAATACTTCATACTGGCTTTCTTAGGGAAACATGTTTTAAATGAATGTATTAGACTTAGGAAACTGCATATTTTAAAACTTGAGGATGTAAATACTCCCAGAAATGTAGTCCCCTATCTGAGGCCATTGCAATATTTTAAGAACATGAGCTGCTGTATCACTGTGTGCAAGCCTTTCTCAAGAGGACCTTTGACATGCTGTTAGTGTATTTGGAATTTATTCCTTCAGTAATGTGAAATTATGTTCTGAGGCAGCCCTGATCCCTGACTTCAGCACGATATGTCTGAATCTTGGCAACATGTATTATTAAAATGTCTTAAAGGACAGTACTGGTCAGAGGATACATCCCTATCTAATAGAATAAGTTAATGCCCCAATCCACCTTTAACTTGCACAGAGAATTTGCTCAAGTAGCTTAGAGTTCTTAAACTGAGATGAAATATATTCCCAATTTAATCATGCCCAGTAGAGACCAATCTTATTAATAGCTATATAAAATATATACAGAACTGGGTTGAAATAGTAACATATATACAGATATTTCTACACACACACACACACATATACATGTACATCTATTTACTTATATATATATATATATATATATATATATATATATATAATTTATATATATTCATAGAATTGAAATTTAACTACTAAAATCATATAATTTATATATAATTACATAATTTATTTAAACATATGTGCATATACAATAAGTAAATAAATAAATGTAGTACAAACATACATATACATATATAAACATATATATATATGTATATGTATGTTTCTCTCTCTCTGTCTCTCTCTGTCTCTCTGTTTCTCCCTCTCTCTCTCTCTCTTTCTCTGTCTCTCTCTCTCCTTACAGGGCTAAGTCCTGATCTTCTGGGATATTTTTGTTTCTTTTAATTTTTTTCTCTCTTTAATTTTTTGTTATTATCAAATATTGGTCTTAAACTGGATATATTCTCTCTGTTCTATAATTGTTAAATTAGACATTGGTATCATGTAATGTTTTAATTACTTTGCTAACAATATTTTCTACTGATATATATTTTCCGTTTTTATATAGATAGAGTGCATGGGTAGTATTTAAATACATGAGGTTTTTATACTTTTCTATTTCAAACAATGCATTTCTAGATTAATTATCAAAAACAACCGAGAATAATTTCTGCATTAAATTTTAATGAAATAGTTTTTTCTTACTCTAACATCATCCTACTGCTTCAAATTGCCACTTCCAATTTTCTATGTTCTAGAAGTCAGTCAGGTTACTATAATTTTCTATTATTGGGTTATCTCTTTGCTTCTTTTCCTTCCAATTCTTTTTATGAATAGTTTTTAAGTACATGTAAAATAAAAGTATATAAAACTTCAGTAACTCTTCTGTAAAGGAATTATTTATCTTTGCAACATATATCACATTTATTTCTGTAGAGTTTAGAGGTTGCTGGAAAATGTTTTTATTGATTTTCTGGTTTATAACTCTGAGATCTGATTAGGTTAAGTTCTTCTAACTCCCAGTGTGTGCTACACCCTCTGAACTTGCTTTATACATGTGTATCAGATAGTGATAATGTCAAGATTTTAGAATTCTTCAGGGGAAAGAGGTAGAGATTCAGTGTATCAATAAACCATAAAGAAGCTAGGAAATGGGTTTGTCCATAAATGTGCCAAGAACACTGAAATACACACCCCAACTGAGATTGGAGTATGCTCTCGTTTATGTGGGAGATATATAGCTGAGATAGAACAAAGAAAGAAAGATGTGATGCAGATTATTTTGGGATTCTTATGTAGTAAAGAGTTAGTATCATTAGGCTGAAAGTGAAAAAGTAAGCTGTCCAAATAGAATTTGGAATTCAATGCACAGGGAAAGACATAGTAGCTACAAAATGAGTTTAGAGAAAGGTAATCAATTTAAATGTAAAATATATGTTGAGGCTGAGAGCTCAGTGAGTTGATTGCTGTTATGTGTGAGTTTGACTCAAGTTAACATTTCAGGGTTTTTGCATTTTATCAACTAATTTATTCATTTTATATCCCAGTATTAGTCCCCCTATCCTTCCATTCACCTCACAGCTCCTCCCTCATTCTCCCTCCCATCCTCCTCTGAGAAGGGAGAGGTCCCCACTAGGTATCACCCACCCTGGCACATCAACTCACTGCAGGACTAGCTGTATCCTCTCTCCTTGAGGAAAGACAAGATAGTACCGTAAAGAACCACATTAAGGCAACAGATTCAGGGATAGCCCCTATGGTTGGGGAACCTGTGTGAAGACCCAGTTGTACATCTACAACATATGTGTTGAGCACCTGGGTCCAGCCAATGTATGTTCTTTGGTTGCTGATTCCATCTCTGGGAGTCCTCAAGGATCCAGTTTAGGTGATTCTGTTGGTTTTCCTGTGAAGTTTCTCTTCTGTTTGCATCCCTCAACCATTCCACAAGACTTCCAGAGCTCCATTTAATGTTTTACTGTGTGTCTTTGCATCTGTTCTCTTCATCTGCTGCATAGACCCTCTCAGAAGACAGTTATGCTAGGATCCTGTTTGCAAACATAAAAGAGTATCAGTGATAATGCCAAAGATTGATTCTTGCCCATGGGATGGGTCTAAATTTGAGCTAGTCATTGGCTGGCCCGTCCTGCCATCTCTGCTCCATCTTTGTCTGTGTACATCTTGTAGGCAGGACACATTTTGGGTCAAAGATTTTGTGGGATGGTGTCAGTATTCTTCCACTGGAAGTCATACCTGACTACAGGAGGTTGCTACTTCCTACTTCTAGGAGTCTCAGCTAGAGTCACCCCCATAGACTCCCTGAGGTTTCTTTCCCTGTACTGTCCATGTGACTAAATTTTAATAGTTTTGTTAAAAACAATCAAAGTCAATGTAACATATGTCTCAATATTGGCTTATCCATCCTGCTATAACACTCTATTACATTTAGAACTTATTTTCAATTCCCAATACAAAAAACATATTTATGCAAGTTATCAACACACTTATATTTTCAGTTTTGCACTGAAGAAAGTATATAGGATACGTTTTCAAATATATCAAAAATTTTCCTTTTCCTTTCTTATTTTTTTAGTTGAGCAAAACCAAATCACTTTATTATTCCTCAACAAATTTGGATTCAGGTAAATCAGATTTCATTATTTGGTGATAATAAATACTTGATTCCTTTCAATGGGTATGTTTCAACTATGGAAACAGAAGGTGAGATTAGTAGTTTCTGTTATATTATTAGTGATTAAAACATGACATTTTTGAGAGGATATACATCAAATGAAATAGTTAAAATAAAATTGAAATAAATTATTCTATGTTGTGATGGCTGCTGAACCTGTATCAGGAAGATCTGATTTAGTTTTCTGTGCAAGTTGGCACAGGATATGGCAGAGTATTCTCATGTGTACTGAAGTCTAAAGACTAAGTGAAATGTAGCCAGATTGCCAGTGGCAAAATAAGAGGTCTGTATAAAACCATGCCGAGATTAGTTAACAAACCTTGGACCCAAGGGGTGAGAGAGCTTGACGAATCTGTGGTAAAAGTAAATTTGAAGGACATGAGACAGAGAAAGAAAATGGAAGTGATGTAGTTTGAAGGTGAAAATGATGGAACAGATACAGATAAAATTGGTTTCATCATAACAAGTAGTTGAAAATGTTTATCTATATCAATTTCTGTTGATTCTTTAGATAATTAGTTCAGCCTTTCCATGTTTTCAAAGCAAAAAACAACTAAAGATGTAATTGTCTATCTGCTTATCTAGTTTCTTGCTAAATCATTATCTTTATTATGGTGTTTTGCCTGCATATATGTCTGTGTGAGGGTGTTATATGTCCCAGGACTGGAGTTACAGATAGTTGTAAGTTGCCATGTGAGTGCTTGGGAATTGAACACAGGTCCTCTGGAAGTGAAGCCAAAATTCTTAACCACTGAGCTATTTTTCAAAGGTCTGTCAGATGATCCTGGGGCAGAAGGCTGAAGACTGATGCTCCAACTTCCTGACTTACTGGACCTGTATGGGTAGGCAGCTGTCTCTAGGACATCATACATTGAACTACACATATTAAGAGTGAGGGACTACAACAACCCAATCTTATCAATTGAATGGTCACTTAAACAGAAAGTAAACAAAGAAATATGAATCAAATGGACCTAACAGATATCTATAGAACATTTCACCTAGATACAAAAGAATATAATTTCTTCTCAGCATTTCCTATAACCTTCTGCAAAACTGATCATATGCTCAGTCACAAAGCAAGCCTCACCTGATACAAGAAGAGTGAAATAATCCCTTGGATCTAATCAGAAGATTATAGATGAATGCTGGACTTCGACAAGAACAGAAACAATAGAAACCCTACACACTCTTTCTTTACAGCAGTGTTGCCCATGTAAGCAGGTCAGGGAGCAGTGTCCCAATTTCTGGTACTGCAAAGCCAATTAAACAATCCCACAAAGCAATCGACATCACTGTGTTTTCCACTGGTCAAGTCATTATTAAGATTCTAGAAGTTCCTTTTGCAAAACTTGCCTTTAAGACTCCTCTTCCTAATGTCATTGCATTTCTTCTATTCGTTCACTGCGTGACCTTTCTTCAGGTTGAATCTGTGTATGGTAAGAAAAGTGCTTTTTTCCTGAAAAAGCCCGGGCGTTGGTGGCGCACGCCTTTAATCCCAGCACTTGGGAGGCAGAGACAGGCAGATTTCTGAGTTCGAGGCCAGCCTGGTCTACAGAGTGAGTTCCAGGACAGCCCGGGCTACACAGAGAAACCCTGTCTCGAAAAAACAAAACAAAAAAAAAAAAAAAAAAAAAAAAAGAAAACCCTACACACTCATGGAAATGGAACAAATTTCTACTCCTTGTTCCTTAGGTCAAGGAAAAAAACAAAGAAGGAAATTAACGACTTCCTAGAATTCAATGAAAATTAAGGGACAACATATTCAATCTTATAGGACTCAAAGAAAGCAGTGCTAAGAGGAAAATTGATAACACTAAATGCCTTCATAAAGAAATTGGAAAAATCTCATACTAGCAACTCAACAGCATTCCTGACAGCTCTAGAACAAAAAGAATCAAGCATACCTAAGAGGAATAGAAGGCAGGAAATATTCAAACTCAGAGCTGATCTCAAGCAATTATAATTAGAAATAAAGAGAAAAATACAAAAAAAAATCAATGAAACCAAGAGCTGGTTCTTTGAGAAATCAACAATACAGCCAGTCTCTTAGCCAATTAATTAAAATGCAGAAAGACTATGTCCACATTAACTGAATCAGAAATGAAGAGAGGTACATAACAACAGACAGTGAGGGAACCCCCACAAATCATTAGAACTTAATTTAAAAGCTTTCACTCCACAAAATTAGAATGTCTAAAGGAAATGGATAATTTTCTGAATAGGTTACACTTAGCAAATTTAAATCAAGATCAAGTAAACATTAGTCTAAAATTCTAAATACCCATACTGAAATTCATAGACTCATGGAACCTAAACAACAAGGAGGGTCCAGGGGAAGATGATCAAATCTCACTCAAAGAGGAAATAAAATAGTCATTGGAGGTAGATTTTGTGAGAGGGAATAGAAAGGAGAACAGGTATAGAGAGATCTAGTGGGAGAGTACTGGAAGAATGGACAGAAATCTGTGGCATACAGGGGTATCTCTTTGACATGCCAAAGATCTGATATGGAGTAAGCTCTACGGATTCTATGAAGGTGACTCTAGCTGAGATTTCTAGCAGTGGGAGATATGGACCCTGAAGTGACCACCTCCTGTAGCCAGGCAGGACTCCCAGTGGAAGGTTAAGGGCACTAACCCACTCACAAAACCTCTAACCTAAAATATGTCCTGCCTAAATGTAATGCATGGAACAGAGATTGAGGGAATGGGTAACTAATGACTAGACTAAGTTGAGACCCATATCACAGACAAGCTCACTTCGCAGACAATATTCACTGATACTCTGTTATGCCTAAAGAAAGAGACCAAGGAAACCTGCCCCGAGGCTCCACTCAGCAGCTGATGGAAACAGATGTAGAGACCCACAGCAAAACACATTAGATGAAGGCCTGGAGTCTTGTGGAATATTTGAGGGAGGGATAAAGGGGCCCAGACGGGATAAAGACTACAAAAGATGACCAATAGAGTCAACTAGTCTGGGCACTTGGGGGCTCCTAAGGACTGAACCATCAACCCAAGTCATATATGGAGTAGGCCTAGAACCTCACATAATATGAAACAAAAATGGGGCTTGATCATTATGTAGCTGCCCCAGCAGTTGGACTGGGGGCTCTCCTTGGCTCTCTTGACTGCCTCAATTATTGTAGAAGGCAATTATCTACACTCTATGAGGGTGCCCCTAGTGAGGATTTCTTTTAATGGATGATGCTGAGTCAGAACTTGCCATCTTCTCTAGCCATATAAAGCTTCCATTGGGGGTGGGGGGACTGAATTATATTCCATTGATTTCTTCACTAAGGAAGTTTTGTGATATTCCTAAACAATCCAGGCTTATGTTGGGACAGAAGTTTGCTCTCTGAAAACTGATGGTAGGGCCCCACTACTGAGGACAAATTTCCTTAAGCTCTTCAAACATAACTGTGTAGAGATCGTTCAGGTTTGGAGCTTTTACCTCTTAGCAAAAAATCTCTTTGTTATGAGAAGGTACTCTACAGGCTACAAAAAGAGAATCCTGAATAGCAACCCAGCCACAAAATCCTCTATCTGCAATCTGTTCTGTCAATCCAATGTGCTGGGGCAATACTGTGGGGAACAGAACTTTTGGGAGAGTCTTAACAATGCTTACATTAACTTGATGTCTACTCTACAAGAGGATGCCTATACCCCATACCATATACAACTGCCTAGATGCTGGGAACTGGAGACTGGATAGCACAGAGACTTAGGGTAGAACCAAACATTACTGGATGAACTGATTACTAATGATATTCTGCTTTACTCTTGGATTAGTGCCTTATCCAGTGTTCATCAGAGAGGCTTACTCAGGTAGCAGATGGAAATGAGTGCAAACAAACACAGGCTATCATTATTCAGAGAGAAAGAGTCTAAATTTGAGGTTTCCATCTTGTCTCTTCCCTAGGGGATCAAGAATCCATAGAATGGGGATAAGGGAAAAATTTAGAAGTCAGAGAAGAAAGAGGACACCAGGAGAACATGGCCCATTTAATCAACCAAGTAGGGCCAACATAGGCTAACTGAGAGTGTAAGGACAAGTATGTTGATTACATAGGTCTATACCAGGTTCTCTGCACATGTGTTATGGCTGTTAAACCTAAACCTAGGGGTTTTGTCAGACCCCTATCATTGTGAGCTAGTCTGTCTCTGACTCTATTGCCTACTCTTGGAACTCTTCTCCTCTTGCTTGTCTTGTCCAGATAAGAGAACTTATGCCTTGTCTTATTGACTCTTGTTTTGTCCTGTTTGACTGGAGGCCTCTTCATAAAAGTAAATTTGAAATATTATGAACTCATCTGTGTATATTATAAAGAAATTTAATGGCAATAACTTAAATTTTAAATCTTTTGGTTTTATATACCTGCTGTTATATCCAAACAGTTAATTATAAAAAAATATATTTTTACAGCTTTGTGAATAAAAACACAATTGAAAGTACCTTTTGATTTACTGGCTACATTCATTTATTTTGATTTCTATAACACAGTCCACAAATTCATGTCTACTAAGAAGAACACATGATATTCCATTATTTCTGTAAACTATACCCCTGGACTGAGTATCACACTGTTTGGATAGGCTGGGCTCTCTGAAGTTCTGTATTAGGTTCGGAACTCCATTTCAGTGTTTGAAGCTGCTTCCTCTAAGTAACCCCATCTCTTACATAGTGTGCGTAATTTGTACCACACTTCCAAGTGGTCTAAATTTTCTCTTTTTTCCCATTAATTTATTTATTCTCTTTATGTCCTGATCACAGCCCCCTCCATTCTCCCCACCCTTTCTTCTCAGAGAAGGGGAGCAGCACATAAAGTATCATTAGGACTAAATGCATTCTTTCCCACTAAGTCCAGAAAAGGCAGCCCAGCTAGGGAAAAGGGATCTAAAAGCAGGCAACAGGACTTTCATATAGGGCCACCCCCATATCCTCCCAGCAACCTCCCCAGTCCCATGTTTCCAGCATATCCCATATATGCCTTCCCACCAATTTCCGCCCTCTTTCCCAGCTCTCTCACACCCCCAACACTGTTCTCCCTGTATCTGATATCTACCCACCATCCCACAAGGATATATTAGCCAGAAACTGGAAATAACTCAGATGTCTCTCAACTGAAGAATGGATAAAGAGAATGTGCTACTTTTACACAATACTATACAACTCAGCAATTGTTTTTCATTCATAGGGACATTTCTTTCTTTATTTATTTACATTCCAGCCATTGCCCTCACTTCCCATTCCACCCACAGTTCCTGATCCCATTCCTCCTCCCGCTTGCCTCCTATAGGGTGTTTTCCCCTCCCCTGCCATTTCCCTGGGACCTCAAGTCTCTCACGTATTAAGCTCATCTTCTTCCACTGAGGACAGACCAGGCAGTATTCTGACATATACATGCCAAGAGGCCTCAGACAAACCTGTCTATGCTGGTTGGTGGCTCAGTTTTTGGGAGCGTCCTGGCATCCAGGTTAGTTGACACTGTTGGTCTTGCTATGGGGTCGCCCACTCCATCAGCTAATTCAATCCTTCCCCTAATTCAACCATAGAAGTCCCTGACTTCAGTCCAATGGTTAGGTGTAAGTATCTGTGATTGTCTCAATCGGCTACTGATAGGGCCTCTTAAAGGACAGCCATGCCAGGCTCCCATCTGTAAGTACATCATAGCATCAGTGTTAGGTCTTTGTGTCCCCCATAATATGAATCCCAAGTTGGGCTAGTCATTGGACCTCTTTTCTTTCAGGGTCTTATCTATTTTTGTCCCTGCAGTTCTTTTAGACAGGAACAAATCTGGGTCACTAATATCAGTAACCCCATCACTCTACTTGAGGTACTTGAGTCTACTGGAGGTGGATTTTTTGAGTGTCTTCTCCTTATTATTGGGTATTTCCAGAGTTGTTGTTCCAGCTTGCAATCCCACCTGCAATGGAGGAGTTTTTAGCTTTCTCCAGATCCTTGCCAGTATCTTCTGTCACTTGAGTTTTTGGTCTGAGCTATTCAGATTGATGTAAGGTAGAAACTCAGGGCCGTTTTGATTTGCAATTATCTGATGACTAAGGACTTTGAACATTTTTAAAATAACTGCTTCTCAGCCATTCAAGATGCTTCTGATGTGAATTCTCTGTTTTGCTCTGTAATTGTTTTTTTAATTGGGTTATTTGGGTTTTTAGAGGTTAATTTCTTTTTTTTCTTTTCTTTTTCTACTTCTTTTTTCTTTTTTTCTTTTTTCTTCTTTTCTTCTTTTTTTCTTTTTCTTTTTTTTTATCACATCGCAATTTACTTATTGACACAGGGTTATAAACACAAAAAGGCAGGATGTGGGGAAGGGAATGACACCTGACCATAGGTGTTCAGGGGAGTACAGATACCATTCAGAACAGGGTATCAGCTGGGTGAAGGTTGAGGGGACAGGTCACTACGACTCTGCCTATGATTCACTTGTCCTTATCTAAGTTGGTACTATCCGCCGAGGCTACCTATTTACAGGATCTATGACTACTCAGGCTGGTAAATTTCCACAAATGCTGCCTGTTTACCATAGCTTATAGCCTTCTGTTTCAGTGTTTTTCCACAGAGACCGAAGACTTGGTGTTAGCATGTATGTATGTCAGGCCTATTGCTGATTTTAGGCCTATGGCTGATTTTAGACTTTCAGCATATAAGCAGGGCTGCCCCTGACATCTCCTTCCTTCTCTAAGTATAGAAGGGCCTTGGTGATTCTAATCTTACAAAGGCAGGGATAGAGGCCTGACCTCCAGTAATTGAAGGGGACCTTGTAATGGCTCCGGTCCTCCTGTCATTGTCCAGTGAGGCATGAGGGCCATACCCATCCCGATGTCTTTTTTCCTAGATAGGGGATACTTTTGACATCAACCCCTATGCAGTCAGGCTTGTCCCTCAGGGAACCCAGAGAGATATTTTTAACTTTTATTTATATTCCCTTGCAGTGCTTAGTCTCTCAGCCTAAGCAAGAATTCAGAGCACCAGTCAGAGGGGGTTCTGGGTGGTCCCTCTCTGCTTGGTCTAGGGGAGGAAGTCCCCTCTTTTAGGTTGAGTGGAGATGGGTTTTGGGCACACCCTGGATAGAGTAACATAGAGGTTAATTTCTTAAGTATTATATATATTTTGGATAGTAGCCCTCTATCAGATGTAAGGTTTGTGAAGATATTTTTCCCAATCCGTCGGTTGCTGATTTGTTCTATTGATGATGACTTTTGCCTTAGAGAATCTTTTCAGTTTTGTGTAGTCCCATTTATCAATCTTAGGGCCTGAGTCATTAGTGATCTGTTAAGGAAATTTTCCCCTATGATAATGAATCTGAAGCTCTTTCTCACTTTCTATTAGATTCAGTGTATCTGGTTTTATATTGGGGTCCTACATCCACTTGGACTTGAGTTTTCTGCAAGGCGATAAATATAGATCTATTTTCATTCTTCAACATACAGACCACCAGTTAGTCCAGCACCACTTACTGAAGATGCTTCCATTTTCCCACTCTATGTTTTTGGCTTTTTTGTCAAAGATAAAGTGTCCATAGGTGTGTGGTTTTACTTCTAGGTCTTTCAATCTGTGCTGTTGTTCTGCATGTCTGTCTCTGTACCAATACCATGCTGTCTTTTCAACTATTGCTCTGTTGTAGTATAGCTTCAGGTCAAGGGTGGTGATTCTGGCAGAAGATCTTTTAGTGTTGAGAACTGTTTTGGCTATCCAGTTTTTTGTTTCCCATAAGAAGTTGAGAATTGTTCTTTCCACATCTTTAAGGAATTGTGTTAGAATTTTAATGGGGATTGCATTAAATCTGTGGATTTCCTTTGATAAGACAGCATTTTCACTATGTTAATCCTATCAATCCATAAGCATGGAGCATCTTTCCATCTTCTAAAGTGTTCTTAATATTTCTTTCTTAAAAAGTTTGAAGTTCTTGTCACACAGATCTTTTACTTGCTGGGTTAGAGTCACCCTAAGATATTTTATATTATTTGTGACTATTGCAAAGGGTTTTGTTCCCCTATTTTATCACCCTTTGTGTTATTTTTATAAAGCAAGGCTACAGATTTGTTTGAGTTAATTTTATATCCTGCTACTTTGCTGAAGTTGTTTATCAGTTCTAGGAGGTCTCTGGTGAAATTTTAGGGTTTGATTGTGTATACTATCATATCATGTGCTAATAGTGATAATTTGGCTTATTCCTTTCCAGTAAGTATCCCTTTGATCTCATTTGAATCTCTAATATTTCCAGCTAGTACGTCAAGTACCATATTGAATAGATAGGAAGAGAGTGGGAAACCTTGTCTTGTCCATGATTTTAGTGGGAATGCTCCTAGTTTTTCTCCATTTAATTTGATGTTGGCTCTTGGGTTACTATATATTGTTTTAATAGCATAAAGGTATGTGCCTTGAATTCCTGATCCCTGCAATAATTTTAAATTGAAGAGATGTTATATTTTTTTTGAAGGCTTTTCAGCTTGTAATGAGATAATCATGTGGCTTTTTCCCTTGTATTTGTTTTTAGTGGATTAAGTTGATGTGTTTTTTTATATTGAACCATTCATGCATTCCTGGGATAAAGCCTACGTGATTGTGGTGAATGATGCTTTCAATGTGGTCTTGGATTTGGTTTGCAAGAATTTATTGAGTATTTTTGCATAAATATTAGTAAATGAAATTGGTCTGAAGTTCTCATTCTTTGTGGGTCTTTGTGTGATTTAGGTATCAGAGTAACTGTGTCTTCATAGAATTAATTAAGTAGTGTTCCTTCTGTTTCTATTTTGTGGATTGTTTAATCAGTGTTGGTATTATGTGTAATTGTTTGAGGAGTGTTGATATTAGCTCTTCTTTGTAGTTCTGGTAGAATTTTGCACTAAAACCATCTGGCCCTGGGATTTATTTTTATTTTATTTGTTTTAGTCTTGTGTCTGTTGAGGCTTGTTTTGTGAACAATTATATGCTCAAATTTAGAGAAGGTTCCATGAGGTATTGGTAAGAAGATATAGTCTCTTGTTTTGGGGTGAAATACTCTGTAGATATTCATTAAATTCATTTGGTTCATAACCTCTATTAGTTTCAGTGTGTCTCTGTTTAGTTTCTGTCTCATTGACCAGTCTGTTAGTGAGAGTGGGTTGTTGAAGTCTCCCACTCTTAATGTGTGAGGTTCAATGTGTAGTTTGAGCTTAATTAAAGCTTGTTTTCAAATGTGGGTTCCCATGCATTGGGGCACAGATCTTCAGAATTGAACCTACTTCTTGGATGATTTTTCCTTCAACAAATATGAAAGTGTCTTTCCTCACCTTGTTTGATAATTTTTGGTTGAAAGTCTATTTTATCAGATATGAGAATGGCAACTACAGTTTGTTTCATGGGACCATTTCCTTGGAAAACTTTTTTGCAGCCTTTTACTCTGATATAGTGTCTGTCTTTGTTACTAACATTTGTTTCTTGTATACAGCAAAATACTGGATCCTGCTTATATAGATCCAGTAGAAAGACTGTGTCCCTGGTTACTGTGGACAGGCAGACAGGATGTAGGATGTACTAGGGTTGTGAGCCACTGATCTGTCCTGGGTGGAGAAGCAGACTGGAAGGAAGGTGGAACTCAGGAAGAGGGGTAAGTCCCAAATCAGCTGGACTCTGTAGTGTCCCAGCAGGTATGGGTATTTGGGAGAGATTCTCACCTGTGTCCATGGTTACTCTGGAATTCTGGGAAGTACACTGGCTATAGGGTGGATAAGCAGACTTTATGTTCCTCACCTAATAAAAACAGAATATCATGATATTTTCAGGCACATGGATGGAACTAGAAAATATCATCCAATGTTAAGTAAACCAGACCTAGAAAGACATACATGATATGTACTCATTCATAAGTAGATATTAGATGTATATAGTACATGAGAAATATGCTACAATCCACAGGCCAAAGAAACTAAGTAAGAAAGTAACAAGAGAAGATGCTAGAATCTCATTCAGAAGGAAAAATAAAATAGACATCTGGGTGGGAGACGGGTTGGGGAAGGGAACAGAGGTGGGGATCTTGTCTGAATTTCTAGCTTTGCATTTATCTTTTCTATCCTTAAAAATATCTGTCTAGTCATACAGAAATCCTTCTTCACTTCCAGAATTTTTATTCTTATACCTTTCTAATGTTTCTTTCTTTTATATATTTCCTCTCTATCTTTTCTTTTCTTCTTTCTTCATCTTGTTCCTTGTTCTCCTCCTTTCTTCTTTTGTTTTATTTTTATTGCTTTCCTTTGTTTTTGTGCAAGGTATATTATTAGAGTAGGGTTATTTTTTTGTTTTGTTTTGTTTTTATCCTATAGACAATAAAATAGAGAGCAGGGTGGTGGTGGCACATTCAGGTTCCTGCTGCAGAGGGTGAGTTCATTTGTCAAGGTTTCTGAGATAGAGGTGTGGCTATTAAGCGTGACATGAATGTCTATAGAGTGACATTGTAATTTATCCTGTCTCTGAGAACTGGACTGAAGGGTTAGGGTGGGACTCCATTTGCCTATATGGAAATCAATTATGACTTTGAGAAGAGAGATCATTAACACTTTCAGAATCATTGTTTGACTATAACAAGAGGAAGTTTTCTTCTTAATATTTTTCAGTAGTACAGATCAGACCTGTACCTTGAAATTCCTGTGTATTTTAGGTAGTTCTTCGATGTTAATTAAATAGCACTTCTTTTAAATGAAAAAACCCACAAACTTATTCATTGCACCCTTGAATAAAAAAGGTGAATATTACAAAAAAAAACAACCATTACAAAGTTAATTATATAATTATATAATAATTATATAATAATAATATATATATATATAAATATATAATTATAGGAGCTAGAGAAAAGACTTAGTGGTTAAGTACACTTAAGTACACTTGTAGATCTGGTAGAGGTCTTGGCTTAATTTTTATAACACATGAGATATCTCACAGCTACCTGTAAATACAGGAAATTTGGTATCCTCTGGTTCTGTGGGCACCTTGATGCCTGTTCCATACACAATAAGTATATATAAACACGCACATTAATAAATTACAATGAATAAATTTATCTTATATTTTCATTCTTAATATAATTAGTTAGAGCAAACAAAAGAAAACTGGGATAATATTTCCTTTAGATACTATAATTTCATAACAATCAGTATTTAAAACATGAAACAATGTTTATATATATATTTTTTTACAAATTATTTACTCTAATTCCGTGGCATGTGTGCTTAGATAAGAAACATTTAGCTTGCTTTCCTCATTAAAGCCTTTGTCCTAAACAAGAACACTCCAAATTTAATGGAACGTAGCATAAGAAAGCTGAAAATCTGGAAACATCATATATCTTACTTTTGGCTACTGATCATGACAAACGGTCATACTTTTAATGGTCTGTAAAATTTCAGGTGCTTTCCGTGTGTGTGTGTGTGTGTGTGTGTGTGTGTGTGTGTGATTGTGTGTGTGTGTGTGTGTGTGTGTGTGTGATTGTGTGTGTGTGTGTGTGATTTGTGTGTGTGTGTGTGTGTGATTGTGTGTGTGTGTGTGTGTGATTGTGTGTGTGTGTGTGATTTTTGTGTGTGTGATTGTGTGTGTGTGTGTGTGTGTGTGTGATTGTGTGTGTGTGTGTGTGTGTGATTGTGTGTGTGTGTGATTGTGTGTGTGTGATTATGTGTGTGTGTATGTGATTGTGTGTGTGTGTGGTTCTCAAGTAGTTGCATTTTTAATTGTTAGAATAAGGAAACAGCTGAGATCCAAAAGCACGTATCTCAAGAGAGAAAATAAAACTTAGATTCTGTTTGGATGACCTAGCTTTAGACAACACATAGTGATGCTTCTCCCAATTCGGTACTTGAAGTAACTAGAAACCCCTAGTGGTTTAAGGAAGAGGATGCAAACAAGGAGTCTCAAGGTTAAATTCCTTAGAAAAGTATGTAGAATAGAAGATATTTGGTGGACAGTTTTTGAAAATTTCACTTATAACTGTTATTTATCTCCATACTAGAATACTCATTTCAACATTTATGTTTTTAGAAAAATTAAAAGCACTCTAGGAAAATGTGTACAACATCTTGCCTGGATAGCAAATTGGTGTTATGTAATACAAACAAGTGTTTTGTTGTGTTTTGCTTTGCCTTGTTTTAAATACACAGGAGGTAGTCTGTTTACTCAATGTATTTCTAATACTAAAATAAAACTAAAGGTTTTCACATTCTGCAATTTAGCTCCAATTAAGAAGAGATTTCAGAAAAACATATATGTTTGCAAATCAGAGAAAGTCACTTTGTTGAGACTGTGTTGATCTTCTAGTGCCTTATTCTTCCATCTTTTCTTCAATAATCACTTAGCAGCTAAGTATGCAACTGTGTTAATGATCTGTTTACCTAAATGCTTTCTATAATTACTATGAGGTTTGGCATTTGTTATACCATCTCAGAGGATAAAGTTCCTTTAAGCTTTGTGATTTTATCTTTTATTTAATTTTGCAATAAGCTAGACTGCTCATGACATTTTAACTTTTTTCCTTGGAACTAAATTAAAAGTTACCACTATTTAGGAAGCTTCTGCCACTGTGGATACACTATACACTTCAAGGAGCCTTAGAGGTGTGTAACAGTTGGAAGGCCGACACTCAATATTTATCCTGAAGTTGCCATGGCTACTAATGCAGGCAAAATTTGCTGAACAAGTTCAAATTAGAGATAGCCCGCAAAACACAAGGGGTCTCATTAATGGTTTCAAAAATTAACCACAGGGAAAATTAGTGGCTGGATGTGCTATCTTGATTTTCCTTTTTGTTGATCTCAATAAGATAAGTGAGACTATTTAGGAAAATATACATGTTTTTTAGATATAATTTTGATAAGTGCCATTCTTATTGTTAATGAGAAGGCTAAAAGAAAATTATTTCAGTTGATGTTATCATCTAAAACGTTAATGGAATTCACATGGTTTCTAACCTGGTTTTGTCACATTATACTTATTTTTGGCTAATATGGGTATAATTTTAATAATCTTATCATTAACAGGAAAATTTTTATTATCACATGTATGTATTTCATATGGCATTTCCTTACATAGACATAGATGCTTTGCTTATATCCACACCTTCTTCATCTTCTATCATCTAAATATAACAAGTCTGATAATTTTATGCTGTTTGACTCATGTTTAACTTCTTTAACAACAGGCCTGTAATATAAGATAAACATCAACTGCAAATGTGTATTTGAGTGCATATGAATATGTATGAATATGAATGATATACCCAACAGTCTTAGTCAGGTTGAAGGGGAATTGTTTCTATGGTTAACTTATCCTTATTCATGTCTTGGAAACTAACGATTACTTCTCTTTGTTTGTTAAATGATACATTGCTACATTGCTTGGATTTATTTTTTAAATTAATTGGTCTCCAAGAATGTGGTTAGTGAAGTAAAATTGTCAATCTTATGAAAAAGGTTGTTATTAATATAACCAGTAGTAATTTTTATTGGAAATTATTGAAAATGTATGCAATCCGTAGGTAGAAGAGGAGAAACAAATGTTGTGACCTAAAGCAAATAAAACACCTAAGAACCTTGACTCATTTGAAATTGGAATCCCAACTGTGATTCATTTGATTGATTGAGACATTTGGAACTGGGTCACTCTGCTTTCCCTCATTTTCTTATTCAGTATACTGTGGATGAGACTGTGGCTTGAGAGATTATAGCTACAGCTTCCTATGTCACATCATTTACTGAAGCAGTACCTCAAAATCACCTCCAAATTCCATTCATTTTAACATACTGGTGGATTTTATATTTTCTTAAGAAGTAGGGATTGTGCTTATTTATTGGATAATGATTACATTATGTTTATCATGTAAAATTACACAAACTTCATTTTCCTAGTAAACAATACAGTTTCTAACAATGCTGTTTTGGAATTTTTACTCTATACTTACATTATTATCATTATTATTTAGAAGTTTTAGTTTACATTTCATAAGATTTTATTTTATTCTAAGTTTACAATCTGTTTCTTAATGAACAGTAGTCTATGTAGTAGTCTCCTTTATCTATCATTATCTAATGGTTTTCATGTTGGGAATTATCACCTGCTTTCTGTTATGATTCTTTAGCACAACTCAACTCCCCTTATTTATAAAATCCAAGATAGACTGTTTATTTTATGTTGAGTTCACACTCTACATCCTCATAGCAACGCTGAATATATGAATAATGGATTATTTAATCAAAATAGCTTAGGTAACAGTTTTGGGGGAAAAAAGGAAACTGTACGCAGCCTGAGTTCATTTGATTAGCTAATGCAGTTTTAAAAGCACTTTTACCTAATTCTAAATTGTTGATATTTCTACACTACCCATGCTTATTCAGAGACCTGAGGGCATATTAATGGCATCCTAACAGGTTAGTACTCTAAATGTTGTCTCTGATATAAACAGTATCTCTTGGATATCTGTATTTTCTGGAAATAACTTCATAGTGTTCTTAAAACTGTGTTTCTTATTCTGTTACATAATGTAGAATGTCTTTTAGTGATTAGTACTCAGTCAGTATAGCTCTATACCTACAAACACACAAAGTAAACAGACACCTTACATCATTCATTGTCAGTGTCCATGAAAGTCATCACTGAAAATCCAGTTTGTTTTATCCCTCCAGTAAATTGCTGAACAAACAAATATTTCTCTTCACCTTTCTGACATGACGTTGCCTCTTCATTTAAGCACTGAATAAACTGGCATTTATTTTTTACTCTTTGGCAGAAGATCATAGTAACAAATGGGAACTAGCTTAAGTTATTGCTCATGAACAATCCTATAGTGGGCAATCATATTTGTTGTGCAGGTAGTACTCAAAGCTTAAAACAAAGAATTTTCACTGTAGTGTCAGCCCTTCATTATAGAGATGATTCTCAGAAGGAAAAGGTTTATGTCTTACAGCTTGAGTAGTTTGTAGTTTGAGTGTAGTTTGTAGGATGGGTAAAGATGTTGATTAAGGAACACATTTTGTACTTGGAATAAAAAAATTGCATGCAATATAGCCTATAACTTTTGTTTTTTGTTTTTTGTTTGAATTTTTATTAGATATTTTCTTTATTTACAATTCAAATGTTATCCCCTTTCCTGGTTTTCCCTCTGAAAACCTCTTATCCCAGCCCCCCTCTCCCTGCTTCCATGAGGGTGTTCCCCACCCACCCACTCCCACTTCCCCATCCTGGCATTTCCCTACACTGGGGCATCTAGCCTTCACAGGACCAAGTGCCTCATATTAATATTGCTAGAATAATTGCAGAGTAAAAACTCTATAACACAGTAATATTAGCAGCAAACTGTGTGAAACTGTATAATTTACTATGAAAATGAAGTTTGTGTAATTTACAATGATAAACATTTTTACAAAAGCATAAGTATATTCTTTTTTATATTTTCTTGTTGTTATTATTACTCAAGGAGCAAGCACAAAGTTAATGTTTATGCAAGAAACAACATTTAGAATGTTCATTTACATAGTACTAAGAATTGATCATTGTTTGTTGGGCCCTGAGTCAAACACAAATTTGAGGATGAGTCTAAGAAAATTCATTATAAAAATTAATAGAAAAAAACAGGTATAGGTCTAAATATTCCTCTTATTGTTATAAAAGATATAAAACAACATCAAAAAATTTGCATTTTAAACAATGAATTTCAAAATAATTATTTCTAGAAGTCTAGAAAAGTAATAAATGATGATTAATTGTTTTAAAATATTTTGAAATTAATCACATTCATTTTGGATTAAAAATGTTCATAGTAACTAGCTATTCAATAAATCTGGTTATATGTATATATTATATAAGGATATATATGCTTATCAATCATTTAAAATAGTGCTCATTTTTTACAGTAGAATTATTGAAAATCATTTATTCCTGTTTTGTGAAAATATTATTTTCTATAGTCAGTTTACTCCACAGTTGCATACCAGATGTTCTTGACCTATCTAGCTCAATAATAAATCATGGTGTTCTCAGAAGTAAAACAGAGAGCCTGAAATGTTATTGCTCCATCTGAATAAGCAGGGAAATTTCAGAGTAGAGGTCAAAGAAGACTATCATAGAATAAAAGTATAATAATTTTCACACATCACTCTGTACTGTCTATGGAAATGAGAACTGTTGGGTTGGACATTTGAAATTCTCTTTGGATTGTGAGAGTACACAGCCAATACCACACTAGACTGAATAAACCTGTTAGATTTTCCTCTGAGATCACCAACAAGACAAGAGTCATTCCTACTGCTGATACAGTAGGAGGAAGTTTAACCAGAATTCTTTTCTTTTTTTTTTTTTTTTTAAATTTTATTTACTTAGTTATTTAAACCACATCGTAATTTACTTATTTACACAGAAGTTATAAACACAAAAAGGCAGGCTGTTGGGAAGGGAATGGCACCAGAGCATAGGTGTTCAGGGGAGTACAGATACCTTTCAGAACAGGGTATCAGCTGGGTGTAGGTTCACGGGACAGATCACTATGGCTCTGCCTATGATTCACTTGTCCTTATCTAAGTTGGTACTGTCCACCGAGGCTGCCTATTTATAAGATCTATGATGACTAGGTGTGGTAAATTTCCACAGAAGCTGCCTGTTTACAATAGCTTATAGCCTTCTATTTTCAGTGTTTTTTCCACAGAGACCCAAGACTTTGTATTAGCATGTAGTATGTCAGGCCTATTGCTGACTTTAGGCCTATGGCTGATTTTAGGCCTTTAGTGTATATGCAGGGCTGCTCCTGACATCTCCTCCCTTCTCTAAGTATAGAAGGGCCTGGGTGATTCTATTCTTGCGAAGGCAGGGATAGAGGCCTGACCTCCAATGATTGAAAGGGACCTTGTAATGGTTGCGATCCTCCTGTCATTGTCCAGTGAGGCATGAAGGCCATACCCATCCCGATGTCTTTTTCCTGGAGAAGGGATACTTTTGATATCAACCCCTAGGCTTGTCCCTCAGGGAACCCAGATAAATATTTTTAAGCTTTATCTGAATTATTTTCGAAAAAGAAAAATTTAAAAAGAAGAAGAACACTTAACAGCTGTTAATCTAAATGAACATATATGAGTTCTAAACACTCAAAAACAACTTTAAAAATTCAGTGAAAATGAACAAGTAAGCCTATGGGTAGATCGTAGATCTAGCATTTCTGCCAGTATTATAGTATTCAGGCCACAACTACCCCAATATTTACTCCCTAAAATTTCTCCCCACGGGTAATAAGTAAATTGAATTTATGTTGATTTGCCACTGTAATACTATTAGTAGCTGTGATCAAGCCCACAGACTCAAGAGAACTTACACATATAACATATTGAGTTTTGATTCCTGAAATCTATGTAAAGGCTTATTATATAGAATCTTTCTCCTCCCTTCTCCAAACCTGGAAAAGTCATAAATCCTCTGTGTTCTTTGAAATTCAAATGGATGTCTCTTTCCCTACTGGAAATCTGACAATATTTGGTGATGGCTTTCTCCCTAATGAAACTATTTTTCCTCAAAAAAACCAAAGGGTATGTCTCATTGGCTCTGGGTTCTACCATGTTTGCTTGTTGTTATGAGAACTGTAATTCTCTTGATGTATTTATCCCTCTTAGCTTCCTCTTTTATGAGTTAAGAACAGAAATAATGCCCATTTTCTTTCACATACATAAACTAAAACAATGAGCAACAAAGAAAATAAAGACATTGTTATGAGCTAAGAAAGGAGATAATAGTGGGAGAAAGGGGGAAAAGTTTGAAAAATAATTTGACCAATGGACAATACATATTACAGAAATCTTACATTGTACTATATTAATTTTCACAATTATCATTTTTGTTTTTATCTTGTTGTTTTTAAGATAATGGAATATTCTTATGGTCTTTGTCATGTGGACTGAAAATTAGTCATGAATAAAGTATTATGAAAATTGTATCAAAAATGAGAAAGAAAAATAATGAAAGTGTTTTGCCATCAGCCAAGTTACAAATCCCTGTTTTATTTTAAGAACTAATGTAGTATGGAAAGAAATAACTGCTCTCCTGTTCATTATGTTCATTGCACTGTGCTGTCTCATGCTCAGCTTTCTGATATGTATGACATGACACATTCTCCAACATTTTGGTGTGCCTTTCAACTTCCTCAATTCTTTGTTGTTGGCTTAATAGTAACATAAACAGTAGAAGAAAATTTAATTTTCAGTTTTAGTCTATTTCCTTAAGCTTTCCTGTTCCAAATTTATACACACTACAGTTTTCTTTAATATACAGAAACATTACTCTGAGCTATAATATATAGTAAGCAATATAAAATGAATATTATTGAAATATTTTAATACAGTTGACAATTTTATCAATGTTTCTTTTTAATATCAAAAGATGAGCTACGGTTATAGAAGTTTTAATAATGAATAGGCATGAAAATAAGGCAGTTCCTCATTTTTTAGAGATTATTAAATTTTCAAAGAAAAAAATGTATTCCTATTCACTGTATCCATATTTGGAAGGAATATAATTTGATGAATACATAAATGAATAAGCCATTTAAAAATATCACCTTTGTTACTTTCATTAATGTATTCTTTTAAAACTTCTGTTTGCCTGTCAGTCATTTTGAATGAACTGAAGCTAAAACCATTAGAACAGTTTTTTTTTTTAATAGCAAATGGAATCCTTAATTAAGCTACCAATGATGTGACATCATTATTGGAACTTATTCAGTGTGTGCACAGATGATTTATATTATAGTGTAAAAGGTTTAAAATGCTCATTTATAAACTGAGTGCACTAGCTTCATTTTCTCCATTTAAACTCAATAGTTCAGAAACATTTAATTGCAGAGGATCTTTGAATATGATTTATATCACTCAAAGTATTCAACTAACAAATTCAAGTACTGGGAATTTTTTAGATAGCAAGTTGCTCTACATGTTTGCAATTTCATACTTTCCATTTAAATTGACTAATGATAAGTGGAGACAACTATTATTGAATATTGCATGTATCATGGAACATATCTGAAGTTATGTAATCACATTGCTAATGTGTTTAACATTGTGAGCTCTTGTCCATGCTTTTCTTTTTCATATTTATAGTGATCAGCACGTATCATTTAAGTTGTGAATTTTTAACTTAAAAATGAAATGTTGATCAATATATTTGTTTATCACTGTTTCCAAAGAAATGAGGGTACTCACAATTAGAGAGCCTACCTACTTGTCATTGACAATCTTTAAAAGAGATTAAAAAAAAAAATCCATGGTGCTTTATAAATTAAAAGAGCAATGTTTTTAGACAAGTGTAAGTAACCCATATCCAAGAACACTCGGGACAAGTTGTATTTAAAGATACAGTGAAATGGCATGGAAAATGGCTCAGTGGTTAAAGAGACAATGGAGGGTAATAAGGTGGCTCAGTGGTTAAAGATACTGTGCAGGATGCTAAGGTGGCTCCTCAAATAAAGGGGTTTTCAGTCCAAGCTTGAGTACTTCATGCAATTCAAACACCTTAAATCCACAGAAGGGAAAACAAGACAAAACAAACACAAAAACAGGACTGATCACAATTACACCAGTAATCCTTCTCTATGGAAGGTTGGGAACAGCTTAGTTGTGGGTTGAATGACATACACTATCTCAAATGAATAAAGTGGAGCAAAACTTAACAGACAATGTTGTAGTGATATTATATAGTTTTAAGTTTTCTCAGATTCAGTTTCTCAGATTCTCTATACTTCCTTCTTTCCTCCCTCCTTCCCTCCCTCCCTCCCTCCCTCCCTCCCTCCCTCCCTCCCCCCCCTCCTTCCTTCCTTCCTTCCTTCCTTCCTTCCTTCCTTCCTTCCTTCTTTTTATTCTTCTCTAATACATTACATTCTTACTGTAGTTTACCCTCCCTCATTTTCTCTCTCACGAGCCAACCTCCCCTCTTCCCGAAATCATTCTTGTTCCCTTTTCCCTAAATAAAAGAGCAGGCTTCAAGGAATACCAACTAAACATGGCATAACAATTTACAATAGGACTAGATATTGAACCTGAAGGAGGGTAACTATACTCTTAAAAATATAGGAAATAATTTCATATTAGCCAAACCCCAAGGAAACAGATGTATGTGTATACATGGCCACACACAAATACACACACACACACACACACACACACACACACACATAACAGGCATATAGGCACACACCACCAACACCACCATGACTACCACCACAATCAATAAAATAATGAATTATAAAACATTGTCCATTAAAATCTTTCTATGTCAATGGAATCGATTCCCTGTTGTTGTTGTTGTTTTTAAGACACTGACTAACAGAATGAATTCTAAAATAGGATCTATGTTTCTACTGCATACAAGAAACATATCTCAACATCAAAGATAGATATTACCTGCAAGTAAATGTTTTGAAAAATATTTTCCAAACAAATAGATCTATGAAAGAATTTGGTGTAACCATTCAAATATCTCACACTATAGACTATGGACTCAAGTTTTTTTAAAAAGATAGGGAAGGACACTTCATACTCACAAAAGGAAATATCCATCTCTTTCTTTCTTCCTTCTCTTCCTTTCTTTCTTTCTTTCTTTTCTTTCTTTCTTCTTCTTTCTTTCTCTTAATCAGAAGTCACTAATACCCACAGATAACTGGAATTCTTACACTAATAAAGAATCTTCTCTTTCAACAGATAGAAAACATTACAGAAAAACACAACTGACCAACATACAGAACCAAAAAAATCAGGTGCCCAATTCCAATTTATATATATATATATATATATATATATATATATATATATATATATATAACATATTTTTTCCACCTAAGACTAAAGGAATAGTGTAGAACAGAGGAAAACAAAATTGTAATACCCAGAGCACACAGAAAGTACCTTGAGGTTGTGTCTCTTAGAAAGACATTGGTTTCTGCAGATGAGATGGCACTATCACTGATGCCAAGAAACACTTGCTGACAGGAGCCTAGTATGGCTGCCCCTGAATGGCTCTGCCAGAGCCTGACAAATACAGAAGTGGATGCTCGTAGCCAAACATTGGACTGAGAGCAGGGACTCAAATGGAGAAGTTATGGCTTGGACTGAAGGAGCTGAAGGGGTTAGCAACCCTATAGGTAGAACAAAGTCAACCAACCAGACTTCCCAAAGCTCCTAGTGACTAAACTACCAACCAAAGAATACACACAGAGGGACTCATGGCTCCAGCTGGATATGTAGCAGAGGATGGCCTTATCTGGGAGTGGAGACCCTTGGTCCTGTGGTCCCCAACTTAGGGAAATGCTAGGGCAATGAGACAGAGGTGGGTGAAAAAAATAATATTTCTAGGAGAAATGTTAAGCAAGGTACACTCATGGTATCTCAACAACATGGCTGCTGACATAGACACAAACAATGACAAAACTGACAGAAATGTCAACACTCAAGCAAATAAACAAAGAACATAGGCAACTAAGAGATAGAGAATGAATATTTCCCAGAGCGAAGAAGTAAGTATTTAATACCATGTAATTAGGCTTGAAGTCATATGTACAGAAGCAACATTACATATATTATCAAACTACAGTCCACAGAACTCAAAGAGGTCAATAAGCTGAAGGGTCCAATGAGGACACCTCAGTCCCACTAGTGAGGGAGAAGAAAGCAATCACAGGTGGGGATGGAGGAAGAGATCTGGGAGGAAAAGTGGACAGGGGTTGGGGGGGAGAGGGGAACCTGATCTGGTATTAGGTGAGGAAAAAGACTAAAGCCCTCAGGTCCTGCAGAAAGAATGGAAACAGGCAATCTAGAGAGGTAGGACTTTGGGGAGGACCCTCCAGAATGCACCAGAGACCTGGAACATGAGAGACCCTCAATACTTAAAGGGAGGGACCTTAGGTGAAATGCCTGGCTGTAGGGAGAGAAAATTTATAGAGCCCACCTCCAGGAGGAAGACACACATCAAATGAGGGAGGAGTTACCATCCAACACTCAAAATTGACCCGTGATTGTTCCTGTTTGAAAGAACTACAGGGATGGAAATGGAGAGGCGAGTGAGGAAAAGAAGGTACAGCAGCAGGTCCAAGCTCAAGTAGAGGTCCCAAGGCCCAACATTATTACTGAGGCTATGGAGCACTCTCAAAAGGGTACCTATCATCACTGCCTTCCACAAGTCCCAACAATCAGCTGAAAGTGTCAGATGCAGAAATTTGTACCCAACCAATGGACAGAGACTCCTGTTGTTGAATTAGGGAAAGGCTGAAAGAAGCTGAGAAGGACGGTGACCCTGTAGGCAGACTCTGTACTCTCAATTAATCTGGACCCTTGAGTTCTCTCAAACACTGGGCCACCAAAAAGGCAACATAAGCTAGCTGATATGAGGCCCCCAACACACATACAGCAGAGGACGGCTGGGTCTGTGTTCAATCAAAGATCATGAACCTAACCCCCCTCCTTTTTTTTTGAAAAAAATTTTATTGGATATTTTCTTTTAATTTTTCCCTTTTTATTCTTTTTTTATTGGAAATTTTATTTACATTTCAGATATTTTCCCCTTACCCTCTTTTCCCCCTTCCCTCCCAGGAACTCCCTATCCCTTCCCCCCTCCTCTTGCCTCTATGATGGTGTACCCCCACCCACCTTCCCCCATACCTCACCTCCCCACCCTCGAATACCACCCCCCATGATGTCCAGCCTTCATGGGACCAAGGATCTCTTCTCCCACTTATATATAGCTTCCTTGCATATAAAGCTGGAGCCATGGGTTCCTCCCTAAGTGTTCCCAGGCTGGTGGTTTAGACCCTGGGGCCTCTGGTTGGTTGATATTGTTGCTTTCCTCATGGTGTCACAAATCCTTACAACTCGTTCAGTCTTCACTCTAATCTCCATTGGGAACCCCATGATCAGTTTGATGGTTAGCTATGAGAATCTGCCTCTGAGTATGTCAGACTCTTGCAGACCTCTAAGGAGACAGCTATATCAGGCTCCTGTCAGCATGTACTTCCTGACATCCACATCAACGTCTACCTTTGGTGACTGCACATTGGATGGATACTCAGGTGGAATGGTCTGCAGACGGCCCCTCCTTCAGTTTCTGTCCTGTACTTTGTCTCCATATTTGCTCCCTTGAGTGTTTTGTTACTTCTTCTAAGAAGGACTGAAGCCCCCCCTCACACACACTTGGTCATCATTCTTCATGAGCTTTATGTGGTCTATGAGTTGAATCTTGGGTATTTTCTTTATTTACAATACAGATGTCTTCTCTGTTCTCCAATTCCCCTCCCTAGAATACCCTATCCCATCCCCCCTTTATGCTTTTATACCATTTTGATTACATGCATGTATTAAGGTCAATTCTAGGTTGAGGGTCTAACAATACAATAGATGGAAATAGTCAAGGAACAAGCAATACAATAAACAAAATAGTCAAAGAAAAAGCAAAGCATTGAACACAATTAGGTGTGAATACTCCAGTGATCACTGTTTCTAAGGGCTTATCAGGATGACCAAAGTATCTGAGTCTACTTCCCTGTCCCAGTCAAAGGTCATTTTCATGTCTGAAACCTACTTACTTGTTCTAGCCTAAAATTTAGATTCCTGTCTAAAATTACTTCTTTGTTCTAGCCTAACATTTATATTCCTGTCTAAAATCACTTCTTTGTTCTAGACTAATGTCAGATTCCTGCCTGAATCCTATGTCCTTGTCTTTGACCAATGTCATATTCCTGCCAAGCATCCCATTTTCTTGTCTTTGGTCCAGATTTGGTCAGATTCTTGCCAAGCAGCCCCAAAGGCTCTCCTCCTCTCACCCTTTTTTATTTCATTAACATGTCTGATGCTCTTTATCCTATTCAAATTACTAGAAGGAGGTTCAGAATTGAAGGGTAAGGAGCCATCTTGAGTGTCATACTAAATACCATTGGATTCATATTAGTTCTAAAATTTACAGTGGTAGTAATTATAATTAGGACAAAGTTTAAAGACACTTGCAGTATATTTTGCATAATTCTAATACTTCTTTGGACGTTTTAACAATCCATAGGGAGCTTCCTAATTTCAAGAGTGCTGTTTTGCTGAGCATTGATGTAGTAGATACTACAGATAAAATTACCCATGGCCTGAGGCCAATATTTCTATTTTGGTCAAGCTTCTAAAATAGCATATACAGCTTGATCATGCTAGCTCTTTTTGTCCTGGGAATATTTTTATTCCTGTCCATCATGTTAAAGCTTGTCTTTAACAACATCAACATGCTGGCAGCCAAAGTACATGACTTGAACCTGAAAATGAACCCCCAGACAGAGTTATTTATTAAATTAACAAGCTGGCAAGCCAAGGATGGGTAAGATTCTGCACAGAGCCTTACCAACCTAAGACAGAAGTGCATTGCTTTTGATAATGCATATTCCATGATGAGTAAGGAAGGCCTTTTTTTTGAGAACGACCTAAGACAACACCTAACCCTTAATAGACTGGAGGCCCAGGATGTTTAGAGGCCAGTTATAGGGTGAGAGGAAGGTGGAAACAAACTTGTGGAAATGGAGGGGGGTGGGGATTGAAGGTATGGGATGTGGAACAGTTGGAGGTGAACGTGTGGGGGGATAAAACCTTGAGTGTATAAATAAATGAATAATAATAAAACAAAACAAAACAAAAACATGAAACCAAGGTTCTATTTTATATAATTACACATATATGTGTGTTAGAGTTTGTAATAAATATAATTCAGCAAAAAACAGTTGTGAATTTGAGAGGTACTGGCGAGCATGTGATGGGCTAGAAGAAGAAAGGAAAGGGGTGGGAATGATATGTTTTCATTATTAAATTAAAAATTAATTATTTAAAAAGTCAATTATATCACAACAATAGAAGAAAAATCGTAAGGTAATTACTTAAGTTATCTGACCCACTGAATACAACATGTAAACTCTGGATTTCATGATAAAGTATTAACATTGAATAAAGAAATGCCACACCAGTATCAGACAGAACATTCTTGAGAAACCTTTCAGAGATTTTTTTACTATATGTTTTAGAAATTCCTTTGCTAAAAACATTTACACCTAAATTAGTACACATTGGAATTTCAGCTAGTTTTCTTGTAGTTGTTGTTGTGTTGTTGTAAAGTTTTGGTGTTGTTGTTGTTTTGTTTTGTCAGAGAGTTTTGTGACTGGTATCTGAATGTTGCATTTGCTCTTATTCCTAGAGTCATGGATGTTAATATGGTTTATGAGATACTCATGACACCTTATTCAACAGTGTGAATAGAAAAATTGTAAAATAAGCCTTTCAGAAACACAAGGGATGATACGGTTATTTAATGATTGTTCTGCCTATGTAAATGAATGAATGTATAATTGTTGTAACTTTAAATAATGATAGAGCCAAGCCAGTCAAATATTGGTGATGGGAGAAAGAAGAAAGATCTCAAAAGAATGGTAGGATGTACTTTCTGTGAAGGAGAAAATGGGAAGGCTTGAAATGAAAATGTCACAAAAGTGCTTAAAAGGAAACAAGTCAGCAAAAAGCTTAATGAACTATTTTCAAAACACTACATTATTGTATGCCACTATATATAAATTCAATGGAACTATAAGTTATTAACACTCATGAGAAGAATGGCTTTAAACTCTAATCATCAACCCCTGTAGTGCAGCTTTTATTCTTCTTCCTTTTTTAATCATATAATACTATAATTGGTCACTGTTTCTTTGAAGAAATTCAACATCTATCTTGAAACAAAGACTGAACATGAACTGGCGGGGAAGGCTATTAAATTTGAAAGTCCCTTTGAAATCATGTTGGATTAACAAGTTTAGATGTCTCTTCTTTAATGTATCTAATATTTCCTCATCATCCCCAGGTCTCCATTTCTTTTTTTTTTTTTTTTAATCAAAATTTTTCTAACTTTTATTTATATCTTCAGATTTAGAAAGTCTTATATTTAATGAGATACCTAAACTTTATGCCATATTTAGCTTATAGTGAGTTCTTATTAGTGTATATTTCTTGAAAAGGTGGATATATATATATATGTGTGTGTGTGTGTCTGTGTGTGTGTATGTGTGTGTGTGTCTGTGTGTGTACATATTATGTATGTTTTAATATATATTGATAATATCTGTGCTATTGCTCTTTCTTATTCTTTGCAAGATTACCTTATCCTTCTCTTAACTTCTGAATTTTTCATTAATTAACAGTGTATTCCCCAGTCAATAGTGAAGTATATACAGTAAGTATTCTAAGATAGAATAAGTATACAAAGACTGTCTCTAAAGTTTAATGGAAATAAAAATTATTATAAAAATTTACATTTATAAATAAAAATTATATCTCCTGAAATATCACAATAACATTTAGACTAGTTCTACTCTTAACATCATATTAAAAAGACAAAAATTTACATGTCCTGAAATTCCAGAGTGTAGGAAACTGACAAAGAAGAGTTAAAAATTATCATGTGATACAATTCAGCCAAGGGGATAAGGTGATTTTTTATTTTTATGTTAGTTTGAAATGTAGGTTGAGTTCATGTCTCAAAGAAGGAAAATAGGAAAGTAAGCAAAGAGTATAGGAAGAAAATCATGCACATGACTGGAAAAAAGAGTGTAAGTATACATGCAAATTATCTAAAAACAGATCACTTCCTGGGCAACAATTGTTTGATGGGTGTTGTAGTAATTATTAAAAAGACCTCTGGCTCAGGCCGACTATCTAAGTTGTGGCCACTCTGCCTAGCCCAGCCACCATGTTTCTTGGCCAGAGGCCACGTGAGTGCTGCAGGTAGAACTGCTGCAAGAAACACCAGCCCTGCTATCCACTAGATGCCAGAGTGAGAGATGGCTCTGCAAATCTTCAACGCTGTCTCTGCAAGGCAGGGTATTGCCCAGACCATTCTGCCATCCATGTGGGCCCAGTAAGAGAATGAGACTCTAATTCTTATAGATTAATCAAAGCTTATATATTTTGCAATGATCAGTAACAAGATACCCATACAATCAGAAGTGTAACCCAATACCCAGCCTAGGTATACCAACTACCTACAGAAACTACTGCTACAGAAACATGAACATCCGTCTCCATCACTCCTACATCTCTGACCTCTCTCGCTCCTCCTCTTCCTTTTATCTCTTCCTCTCCTAACTCCTCCTCTTCCTTTTCCTCTTCCTCTCCTAACTCCTTCCACCTTAGCTTCTCCTACAGATGAGCTGTATGTTTTATTCTCAAAAGAATTCAGCTTTCTACTATTAGTTCAAAATGCTTGCGAGAAAGAGAATAACTAAGTCTAATGTATTTAATACTGACTCATTGAGGATAATTAGGTTTATTTACTTATAAAAATCTCATAATGGGTAAATTGAAAGTTTTCTGCTTTCTCCTTCCAGAAGAGTATTCTATATATGGAACGATTGTTAATATTTTGGAAATTGTAATAATTGTTCAAACTTTATATCAGGTATGATTCTGTACCTTCTCCATTTGGGATGTTGGGAAATAACTCAAACAACTTGCCTGTGAAAGCTTTGGCTGACGTCACTTTCTCTGGGATAACTTTGTCTTAGTCTCCTCACACACACACACACTGATGGACTCACCTTCAGTGAGTCCTCTAGCAATTCCCACATGGCCATGGTCAACTAATTCCATTTGCACTTGGTAAACTTCCAGGACAATCAACTTTTCATTTCTTTGCTGTACTTTCATTTCTATTTGTGGATTCTTCATTTGATTATCCATCTTCTTAAAGTCCCTTGATTTCATTAGTAGGACAGAGGGACCCTACATAAGGTTGACTCTCTTCATGAAAACTAAATAATAGGCACAAAGTGATTGCTATCTAATATTAAAATAAGGATCTGTTTGTGTACTGGTTATGATAGACATCTCATATTGACATTGAAATTAAGTAGAGTGAAGAGCAGAGAGTGAAATTTCTCATCAGGCAGTTATCTAATTATGGGTCAGCTTGGGTAGTTTTATTGGTATACTGAAGGCACCTAAATGAAGAGAATGGAAAGGTCACATGGCTTCAATAAGACAAACTAAGAGATTGTGACACATTTTATTTGTTATATAATGGAATATAGATATTGGATACATGGAGCTGGAGATCTATAATAATGTAAAAAAATAGCTAAAGTTTTAGCTACTCAAATAACAGCAAAAAATAACAGAATATATAATAATGATATTTCTGACAATTGAATAATAGAAATAATTTTTAAATGAGTTCTTTGGTTTCATCATTTAAGTAATTTTTTATTTTTATTTTATTTTGAATGGAAAATATGTATAAAGTTGTAGTATATTCCTTGATGTGTATGTATGTGCATGCTTTTGAAATCACTTTAAATCTTCATTGTAATTTCTTTATTTTTTTTTTTTTCTTTTTCGAGACAGGGTTTCTCTGTGTAGCCCTGGTTGTCCTGGAACTCACTCTGTAGACCAGGCTGGCCTCAGACTCAGAAATCCGCCTGCCTCTGCCTCCCAAGTGATGGGATTAAAGGCGTGTGCCACCACTGCCTGGCTCATCATAATATCTAAGTACTGTGCTTGTTAGCTTTTATTGACAGCTTGTACCAACTTACAGATGCCTAGATAAAGGAGAATCAACTGAAAAAAATTGTCCTGATTAATGATTGACATAAGAGTGCCCTGCCTACTTGGGCAGCATCAGCTGTAGGGAGCAGCTCCTGAGATGTATAAGAAATATAATGAAGAATAAGACAGAGAACAAACCAGCAAATAATATTTCTATATGGTTTCTACTTCAGTTCCTTCTTTGAACTTTTCCCTTGAGTTCTTTCAGGGATGGACTGAGCTCTGGAAGTGTAGCTTCACCACCCCTATTGCTCTTGGTTTCCCCCAGATCACAGCAACAGAAAACAAACTACAAGCTTATCTTCATGATATGGATTATATTCATTGAACCTGGCATTATTTTTCTGTTCTTACTTTGAATTTGTTGTTAGTCATTTTGTTTCTTACTTTGAGGAGTTTCAAAAAGAAGTGGAATGATGTGGTATTTTCCTCTCCATTTATCCAGTTTTTTTCATGTCACTAGACTTCTTATTTGACAAAAGAAATGTTAACATTATTCTAAAATACAATCTACACAAGAATATTCTACATCTGTAACTGAATATAACTAGAAGTCTATCATTCATGTCTTCATTTATATCTTCTGGATGGACTTTAAAGAATATTAAAGGCTATCATCTTGAGACGTGGCATTAAAGATAATGAGACTTTAATTTAAAAATAGTAGAAAATTTAGCATTAATATGAAGAAATAACAGTTGTATTCATTGACCAATGCAAATCAATCCATTCTTATCTCTTTGTAGAAATCTCAAGTCCAAGTGGATAAAGGACATTCACATAAAACCAGATACACTGAAACTTATAGAGGGAAGGTGGGGAAGAACCTTGAATACTTCGGCACACGGGAAAAGTTCATCAACCGAACACCAATGGCTTATGCTCTAAGATCAAGAATTGATAAATGGGACCTCATAAAATTGTTAAGTTTCTGTAAAGCAAAAGAAACTGTCAATAGAACAAAACAGCAATCAACAGATTGGGAATAGGTCTTTACCAGTCCCACATCTGATAGAGGGTTAATATCCAATATATACAAAGAACTCAAGAAATTAGACTCCAAACAACCAAATAACCCTATTAAATGGGGTATGGAGCTAAACAAAGAATTCTCAACTGAAGAAATGTGAATGGCCGAGAAGCATCTAAAGAAATGTTCAGCATCCTTAGTCATCATGGAAATGCAAATCAAAACAACCCTGAGATTCTACTTCACACCAGTCAGAATGGCTAAGATCAAAAACTCAGGTGAGATTAGATGCTGGCAAGGATGTGGAGAAAGAGGAACACTCCTCCATTTTGGTGAGATTGCAAAACTTGCGTAATATGAAGATAACTATCACTACCTTACAAAATCAGCACTGATTATGATTCATTAATAGTAGTATAAGAAAGACTTTTATTGTAAAACCTTGTACTCAGTTTGAAAATTTTTAATGAATATCTCATTGTCTACTAAGGATAAAAAGAAATATTGTGGTTTTATAGAATAATATGTGACAAATTTAGAATTAAAATTAAACTTGATAGGGGATAGACTGCTTGAAAAATATGGTATATTAAAGATAATGAAATAAATGATCTTTTCAGACTCTGGCTTGTATATATTCTGCTGTGCATAATATCACTAGTTGTGATGTCATAACTATTTTCAATGATATCTACAGCCTAATCTCTGGAATATATGAATTGTTTATGTTTTAATTTATTTTTTTCAATACATCCCAACTGCACTGTTCCCTCTCCACTCCTCTCTCCCTGATTTCCCCCTGCCTCCCTTCGCCACCAGATTCACTCCTCTCCAGTTTGTTTCCCTTGGGAAAAAGGATGAACCCCTCCCTGGCATTATCCATTGAAAATAAATAATAAGATACAATAAGGTTAGGCACACACCCTACTAACAATACTGGTTGAAACAACCCAGTAGGAAGAAAATTGTCTTAAGAGCAGACAAATGAATTAGAGACAACCTCACTACCACAGTTAAGAGTCCCATAAAAACAGTAGGATAACAACCATAACATATACACAGAGGACCTAGTGCAGACCCTTACAAGCTCTAATATTTAATAGAAGTGGATATGTAGTCATTTTTAGGTTATAAATTTTAAAATATGGAGATTATTCTGTGTTATCTGGGCTGATAACTTTTAATTATGTGAAGTTTTTAGAATAAGACATAAATTTAAAAACTGGAGTAAAAGACCAAGTAAGTCTACACACAAAATGGCTGGAAATTGCGAGTATTTCAGAAAAAAATCATGTGAAGGGGATCAGTGAGCTGCTGGGAATAAGGCTTAGAGTTCATACTGGCTGCTCTGCAAGGGAATGGAGACACTAGTCCTACATGTCGCATATGTGTAAGGATGACATTTGGCTAGCAATATGAGGAAGTTTGGCAGGCTCTTCATCTCTAGAGCCTAGAAAGAACCATGTTAGTGACACTGTAATTTTGACTTTGTGATATTTTAAGCATTGCACTTCTTGATCTTCAGAACTATGACATTAATGAATGAGTGCTGTTTTAAGTCCATAGCAATGTGATAATTTTTTAAAACAGAAATAGAAGGAAGACACAGCATAACCATATATATTACTAAACGTATTTAAGTAATTATAGTTTATCTATTATTTCAGTTAATGTAGAATTTATTAAAAATTAGAAATTCAAAGTTATTCACTCTGTAGCTCTTTACAAGAAGGTTTTACAAATCTTGATTTAAGGGAACATCCAATTAAATGTTTGTAACTTCAGAATGATGTGAAATAGTCTAATATTAAAATAATAGACCATCATTTATAAAGGGTACTTCACAGTCTATCACCTTTAAGTTTTTATATAATATTTTAGTTAAAATATTATGTCTTTTAAGAATATTTTATTCAAGAATATTTACTGCCAAAGAAAATAAATGGACTCCAGAAAGTTATTTATTTCTGAACTGTATGAGATACAGTTTCAAGATCAAGACACAGGAATGAGGTCTGATGTAGGCTCTGGTGCTGAATTCTCAAATGGCACATGGAGACATGGAGACCAACTTTTTTCTATAAAACTAACAATGCATTAATGAATATAAAACCATTAGGAGCTGACTGGCCTCTAAAACTCTCAATTCTCATCATCATTGAAATGATAACCATCTTAATTTTGGAAGAAATGCATTAAAATTAAAGAAAACGTGTCTCACAAGGTCAGTGTGCTCTAGACTTCTCAATCTTCATGTTTACAGTATTATTAGATGGTTTCTACGTCCTCCTATTGCACACATTACTGGTTATTGACTTATTTCATTAGTGAACATTTCAGTTATGTTCAAGGATGGCTAATTTCTCCTTCTAAAATAAATTCAGAAGTGAAGCAATTAAAATTTGACAAATGTGTATCTTTTTCCTTTATGGTATTAAAGGAGAAATTATTGTGTGGCTTATTTTGTGTTCATAGGTTTGTTGAAATAGGAAATAATAAATTGATTTCTTGGTAGTAAAAAAAAGTGAGGGTTGAAATTGGACCATATTATAAAGAAGTTTAATTAGATAGAGTTAATGTTCCAAACAGGATCTATATGCTCTGCTTCTCATTTCCAGTCTTTGCAGAGATTCTAAATCTTTTGTGACTGTTGGCATAGATTTAACCATCACTCTTTCTGAAAGTGATTTAAAATGTGCTCCTTATTTGACTTATTTATATAATAGTTAAACAAAGAAATCCTGCAGACCTGTAGATAGCTACAAGTAAAAAGGCTGCAAATATAAACAATAAACATTATATTGTATATATAATTAGAATTTTATTATACATCTCCCATGAATCACCAGCATTTTTTAGAAAGCAATTAAATACAAATACTTATGCATTCAGATTCTTATGCTCATTTGTATTTAATGTGCCTTCTCTACTAAAAAATGAATGAGTATATGAAATGTTTTGCTCCCTAGTAGGACTTAACATTATATGGTCTTTAAAAAGTTACTTAAGCAATGTGCCTTTAATTTTCTGTTGAGTATCCAAATAAACAAAGGCAGGTATAAAGAGAAAAAATCCCTTTTGTTGAAAAAGAAATTAGATATATATTAAAATTTCTGAATTGAAATGAGCTTTTGTAGACTGTATGTGCATTTTATGAAAACTATATAGTCAGAATTTTATATATGTAATGATAAATGAAGGGAATTCAGTTGAAAATCTATCATGACATTCTGCTAAAATGAATGCACATTTAAACAATGTCCTTCTCACCGAAGGTGAACTGCAGAACCTTTAAATGCATTAAAACTTTCATACTTCTATTACCTGAAAAGATAATACCTCACTGAACAATGTGATAGACAAATGAAACATAAGTGAATTAAGCATTGGGTATGTTAACATTTGTCTAATATGTATTTTTAAATTTTTCCCTTTTATTGAAAATATGTTCATTTATCACTCAATAACATCTTGATCATAGGTTCCCTTTCTTCCACTGATGAAAAAATTATAGTAAGGTAACTCAAAAATTATTATATATATTATATGGACATGGTAACCCAATGGGAGGAAAGGAGTTCCAAGAGTAGACATGAGAGTCACAATTAGGAATCCCATATATGGAAAAATTAAAACCCAGGATAGTGAAAACAATTCTCACCAGTAAAAGAACTTCTCAAGGAATTACCATTCCTGAACTCGAGCTATAATACAGAACAATACTGAAAAAAAAAACTCACATGTTATTGATATAGAGATCAATAAGTCAATCAATGGAATAGAATTGAAGACCAAGAAATAAATAGACATATGTACAGACACTTTATCTTTGACAAAAGCCAAAACCATACAGTGGAAAAAAGAAAGCATCTTCAACAGATGATGCTGGTCTAACTGGCGAGCTGCATGTAGAAGAATGTAAATTCATCTATATTTATCACCTGGCATAAAGCTCAAGTCCAAGTGGATCAAGGACTTCTATGTAAAAAGAGATAACACTGAAACTAATTGAAGAGAAAGAGGGAAATAGCCTCAAATGTATGGGCACAGCAGGAAATTTCCTGAACAGCACATAAATGGCTCAGGCTATAAGACTAACAATTGATAAATGCAACAGTATGAAACTAAAAAGCTTCTATAAGGCAAAGGACACCATCAATAATAGAAAATAGCAACCTGTAGATTGGGAAAAGATCTTCACTAACCCTAAATCCAATAGAGGGATAATATCCAAAATACACAAAGAACTCAAGAAGTTAGATGCCAAAATGCTAAGTAGCCAAATTAAAAAATGGAGTACATACCAAAACAAAGAATTCTCAACTGAGGAATCTCCAATGGCCAAAACACGTAAAGAAATGTCTTACATCTTTAGTCATCAGGGAAATGAAAATCAAAACAACCTTGAGATTCCACTTTACACAATCAGAATGGCTAACATCAAAAACTCAAGCAACAGTATGTGTGGTCAAGGATGTGGAGAAAGAGGAATACTCCATTGATGTTAGGATTGCACAACCACTCTGAAAAATCAATCTGGTGGTTCCTCAGACATTCCATGTGCAGTCACCAAAGGTAGACACTGATGTGGATGCCAGGAAGGGCATGCTGACAGAAGCCTGATATAGCTGTATTTTTAGAGGTTTGCCAGAGCCTGATATATACATAGGTGGAAGCTCATAGCTAACCATTGAACTGATCATGGGGTTCTCAATGGAGGAGTTAGAGAGAAGAATGAAGGAGCTGGAGGGTTTGCAGCCCCATGGGAAAGCAACAACGCCAACCAACCAGAGCTCCCATGGTCTAGCCACTAGCCTGGGAGCACATAGGGACGGACCCATGGCTCCATCTGTATATGTAGGAGAGGATAGACTTGTTCGGCATAGGTGGAAGAGGAGATCTTTGGTCCCACGAAGGCTGGATGCCCCAGTGTGGGGGAATTCTAGGGCAGGGAAGTGGGATTGGGTGGGTGGCTGGAGGCACATCCACTTGAAGCAGGAGGAGGGTGGTGGGATAGGGTGTTCCTGGATGGGTGGGTGAATGGGGAAAGGGGATAACATCTAAAATGTAAATTGAATATCCAAAAAAAAAAAAAAAAAAGACCCAGCTATACCAATCCTGAGCACATAGCCAAAATATTCTCTACCATACCACAAAGATGTGTGTTTTCATGATATTCATAATAGTTTTATTTGTAATAGTCAGAGGCTGGAAATAACCTAGATGTCACTCAGCTATAGAATTGATACAGAAACTGTAGTTCATTATACAATGGAGTTGTCAGCTATTAAAAATGAGAACATCATGAATTTTTGAGGCAAATGAATAGAACTAGAAAATATCATTCTGATTGAGGTAACCCAGAACTGAAATGGCATGCATGGCATGCATGATCTCAGCCTAAAAGCCCAACAGCAGGGAGATGGAACCTGGCAATACCACCACCAGTATATAGACAGGGCCCCCAGTAAAGGGATGGGCCACCTACCTACCTATAAATTTTTTGACCCAGAATTGTTCTTGTCTAAAGGAAATTCAGGGACAAAAATGGAACAGAGACTGAAAGAAAGGCCATCCCCTGACTGTCACAGTTTGAGATCCATCCCATGAGCATGCATGAAATAAACACTGCCACTATTACTGATGCCATGTTTTACTTGCAGACAGGAAGGAGCCATGCAGACAACAAGGCTGTCTTCTGAGACATTCTGCCAGCAGCTGACTCAGACAGATTCAGATACTTACAGCCAACCACTGGGCTGAGGTCACAGATCAGTATTGAAGATTTAGGGAAAGGATTGAATGAGATGAAGGGAATTTCAACCCCACAGGAAAAACAACAGTTGTCAACTAACCTGGAGCCCTCAGAGTTGCCAGAGACTAAGCCATACAGGGGCATACAGAGAGCATACATGAGCTGTTCCATGGCCCCCACATATGGCCATCATATATGTAGCAGAGGAGTGTCTTGTGTGACCTCAGTGGGAGAGGATGTACCTAATCCTATATAAACCTGATGCCCCAGGGAAGAAGGATGCTGGGTAACTCAGACAGGAGTGGGTAGGTGGTTGAGGGACACCCTCTCAGAAGCAAAGAGGAGGGGATAGCGTGAAGTACTCTGGGAGGTGAGACAAGGAAGGTGGCATCATTTGGAATGTAAATAAATAAAATAATTTAATTAAAAACTAACTATAATACATAAGCCGAGGACCCGGTGCAGACTCAAGCAGACATTGTGCTTGCTACTTCAGTTTCTGTGAGCTCATAGGTACCTTTATTAGTTGATCCATGGGTTGTATTCTCCTGGGGTTCTCGATTCTTACTAACACCTACAATCATTTTGCTTCTTAGTACTTCTGAGAAGAAAATATATAGTTTAAGAGATCCATACTATAATAAGCTACTTCACCATATTTAACGCCATCTTAGGCTACACTTGACTACTTATTTAAAATAGGAGAAACAAACAGAAAACTGGACATAATTGTTGCAGTAGGTAGGTGCTTGAGTGTATACTATAGTCACATGATAGTGGTGTGTGATGGAGAAAAGTTGATTTAGTAAAGTCAATTGCATTCATGTAGGTGATATTTTACTATGATTTTACCATAAGAGGCAGAGGCGCTAACACCATTCAAACAATAAAAAAGAAAAGCTGATATTTTAAAAATACATTAACTTATTATTTGATAGTTTCATATAAGTATTTAATCCCTATGGGAAAAGTGATTGTCATGGAAAACTGAGGAATTAAGATTAGTTTTTCAGAACCCACAAAAAATTAACATTAGTATAACTATTACAGTGAACCTAAGGACTATAAGAATTTTTAGATGGATAACCCCAAAGGAGAACATCTCTAAGATTATAAGACTGGAAAGGTAATGTATGTGGTTGTCAAGAAAAAAAGATTCTATCTTAAGCAATACAGAAGACAAGAACCTACCACATGACATGTTGTTGTTGTTGTTTTCTTTTGTCTCAACATGTGTGTATAGGATTAATTACAGTTTTTTCTGTTTTGTAATTTCCTATGATTTTTCCTTAGTCTAGGTAAATGACAGTGTGCCTATAGAATGTAGTTTCAGGTATTTTCTATTGCATGTTTGCAAATCTTTGAGGTATATACCAGTATCCACTGATAGCTGTGTTAATAGAGGATATTTAGGTATTATAAACTACTTTACATCAAATTTCTTGATTATAATTGAGAAAATATATTTTCACAAATTTACTTTGTTTATGGAAATTAATTCAAGGTTAAAAAATATGAAGACATTTCTTCCTTAAGTTCACAAAAATGAATTGTGAATCAGATATGTCTTTATTCTATACCTTAAACACTTCCATATAAAAATGTTCATCTAATTCTACTTTTGAAAATGTAGGTGTCTGTGTTTGCCGCAGCAGACATGATATTTGATACCCAAACATATTCTTATACAATTATGAAAAGTTTTGTTGCATAATATTGCCTTGATTCTTCATTATATTTCTGGACAAGTAAATAATCTCTTGTTATATCATATTTGTTCTTTCCCTGAGGTCACAGATATAAGGAATTTTCACTGGAATATTGGTGTGTCTACATAAAATGACTAATAGAATTATTTGGCAGGACAACTACATGCCCCTCAAGAATCAAAAGGTGAGTTACCAGTGAATGAATTTTTTATTTTCTTCACTGTACAATTAGTATTTACCTGTGAACAAACTTCAATGAATGTTTTAAATTATTACCAATGCTGTATCTTTCTATTTCTAAAGTAAGATTTCAATGTTGTAACTTAGAAAGAAGAGTGGAGGAGGGAAGGATAAGCCAATGAACTAGAAAATAATATAGCTTATCCGATATTCAGTGGTGTTTCCTAGACAAGGTCTATATGAGTTTCTCACTCTTGTAAACTTCAACAAAAGATTATAACATGCATATGAAAATATTAAATATTCAGTTAGCCCAAGATGTTCAAAATTCAGGGTGGTTTTAAGGCCAGTGATGAACTATAATATGAAACACATTTAAAATATCATATATTGAAAACATGTAATATGAGTGTTAGCACTATACCACAAGATATTTTTATTAAAAATGTAAAATATGACACTTAAAATATAATCTGAATTCAATGAAGAATATTAGATATATTAAGTGGATAATATATTGAAAAATAAATCCATATTTAGAAAAATAAATCCATATTAAATCCCACATTTAGTCTAAGTTCATAGTACTTATTATCAACATATATAGATTTTATGCCTTCACATATTCTATGGTCAAATTCATATCTTTTATGATCTGTGTTAATCTATGATAGGAAATTATTAAATTATTTCAAATAAGTATAACTTTATTCCTTCAATGACACTAATTTTCTAGATATTTTAGAATGTTACATGAAAGACAAATACTCATAGTGTGGTTAATTTTCTACACACTATGTATTACAGAAAACAAATTAGATTATATTTCAATGAAAAATCCACATAATATTTGGAGTGAAAATGTTTTTCAGATAAAAAGTCATAACATATAAGAGACTCCTGAATATTAATTTTGAGGTTTTTAATATGAAACTAGTGTTGTATTCTTACCTCCTGGAGGGTCAAAGTTTTCTGTTCTGAAAAATTTAAACCTTCTGTATCTTATATTTGTTGGGCTAGCAATCCTGAACTATCCACCACTTACAAAATATCCATATAGGCTTATGCAATCTCACTGTTGTTTTGACATATTACTCCAGGCCACCATCTCCCTGTGGAAGCCAGGATCAATACCTATAGGAAGTACAGTAAATCCTTAGTTTTACCTTTGACTTGTCAGAAGGAAGAACCATATACCAAAGCCATACAGTATCTCTCCTCTGGGAATCAAGACAGGTGTGACAGTCTTGTTGGTATGCATAGGAGACAAAAAAATTCACAAGTGAGTTACCTGGTAAATTAGTTAAGATGAGCTTGCCTTATTTTTCTCTGTATTCTTGATCCACTCATTTTCAAAGGTGTGGAATCAGATACTCATTATTAACTTAAAGGTATGTCTAAGCATGACAATGCAAACAATGTTATCTTTAAAAGTTCACAAGGAAAATGGATGCAATTAAGTTACTATAATATATATAAATATACATTATTATGTTGTATACCACATATATTATTTATATATAGTATAAAGTAATTTACATAAATGTATGTAACTTTATGATGTTTTGTTTAACCATAATAATGGCTCTCGTCAGCTGCATATGGTACCCTTGGTCTGTGTGTTACATCTTGGACAGGCATGTGTTAAATAAAAATTCCCTGGTCTCTTTAAATGATTCACAAGTTACAGATTCACCTAAATATTTAGGCATCCATAACATTATTCTGTATCACATCCTTGTTTTAAGTGTATGTTAGGGATCTGATATGACATTTTGAAGAGTCTCATGCTGACCTTAAAAGGGAACATTGACGTCACTCAGATTGTGATGTCCTTGAAGCCAAATCTCTCAGGAATAAAATGGTTTCTAAAATATAAACTTTAAATCTACAAAACCGAGTTAATGTACCTCCTTTGACAATGCATTCGAAATCTTTTAAAGTGGCAACAAGTTGAGGGCTGGTCTTCTTTTAGAACTGTTTTTTTTTTTCCTTTTTTAATTTTATTTGTTTGCTTATTCACCCCCTCCCACAATCTTTCCCCATCTCTTGTTTTCTGAGTACCCCCTCCTCCTGTATCCCCCACCCTGCCACTTTAAGTCTCTGAAAGGCTAGGTGCTTCCTCTCCCATTGAGGCCAGATGAGGCACCCAGCCAGAAGACCATACTCTATATACAGGCTGCATGTTTTGGGATAGCCCCCACTCCAGATGTTTGAGACCTGCATGAAAACCAAGCTGCACATTTACAACATATGTGCAGGGAGGCCTAGGTCCAGCCCATGGGGCTAGATCTGTGTAGACTAGGTATGCTCCACAGTTGGTGATTCAGTCTCTGAGAGCTCCAAGGTTTCAGGTTGGTTTACTCTGTTGATCTTCCTGTGCAGTTCCTATCTCCTTAGGGCCCACAATCCTTCCACCTATTCTTCTATAAGAGTCCTCAAGCTCCATCCACTGTTTGGCTCTGGGTGTCTGTATCTGTCTGAGTCAGCTGCTTGTTAGAGCCTCTCAGAGGATAGCTTGCCCCTGTCTGTTCTCAGGCTGGAGGTTTAGATCCTGGGAGCTCTGGTTGAATCTTTTGATACTCGTTCTAAAAAGGACAACTTGTAGAAGAATGCAAATTGATCCATATTTATCTCCTTGTACAAAGCTCAATTCCAAGTGGATCAAGGACCTCCACATAAAACCAGCTACACTGAAACTAATAGAAGAGAAAATAGGGAAAAGCCTTGATCACATGGGCACAGGGGAAAAGTTCCTGAACAGAACACCAATGGCGTATGCTCTAAGATCAAGAATTGACAAATGGGATCTCATAAAACTGCAAAGCTTCTGTAAAGCAAAGGATACGGTCAACAGGACAAAACGGGAACCAACAGACTGGGAAAAGATCTTCACCAACCTTACATCTGATAGAGGGCTAATATCCAAGATATACAAAGAACTGAAGAAACTAGATTCCAGACCATCAAATAACCCTATTAAAAAATGGGGTAGAGAGTTGAACAAAGAACTCTCAACTGAGGAAACTCGAATGATTGAGAAATATCTAAAGAAGTGTTCAGCATCCCTAGTCATCAGGGAAATGCAAATGAAAACCACACTGAGATTCCACCTCACACCAGTCAGATTGGCTAAGATCCAAAACACAGGTGACAGCAGATGTTGGCGAGGATGTGGAGAAAGAGGAACACTCCTCCATTGTTGGTGGGATTGCAAGCTGGTACAACCACTATGGAAAGCAGTCTGGCGATACCTCAGAAAATTGAACATAGTGTTACCTGAGGACCCAGCTATACCCCTCCTGGGTATATACCCAGAAGATATTTCAACATGCAACAGGGCCACATGCTCCACTATGTTTATAGCGGCCTTATTTATAATAGCCAGAAGCTGGAAAGAACCCAGATGTCCTTCAACAGAAGAATGGATACAGAAAATGTGGTATATTTACACAATGGAGTACTACTCAGCTATTAAAAATAATGAGCTCATGAAATTCTTCGACAAATGGATGGAGCTAGAAAATATCATCCTGAGTGAGATGACCCAATCACAAAAGAACACACATGGTATGCACTCACTGATAAGCGGATAAGCGGATATTAGCCTCAAAACACACAATACCTAAGATGCAACGCATAAATCTCATGAAACTCAAGAAGGAGGAATACCAAAGTGAGGGTGCTTTTGTCCTTTTTAGAACGAGTATCAAAAGATTTTAGAACTGTTATAATGAGCAGGCTTCAGTAATTTCAGACTGTAACTGAAAAATTGGCATTACCAAGATTAGCATTGAGTGAAGGAGATCTGGCAACAGAGGACGTGTAGTTCCTATCTCCTCTGTCTATTAGAGCTCTGGTTAAAATTACTTTTTTATTATATTTCCATCAGACTAATAACAAAGCAATAGGGACTAACTCACTGAACTGCATAAAACTATATATCTTGATAATTTGTAAGAATGGTCAATGTTTTGTGTACGTAGGCTCCATTAGTTCCTACTACTGAATCAATGTGCACTTATTGAATGTATATTCCCCTGAGAATAATATGATCATTTGTTGAAATACCGATTTGCAATGCTCTGCATAACCTCAAATAGTTGAACAGATGTTTCCCATCTGGTGATGCCATTTAGAAAGTTTTTGAACCTTGAGCAGAGGACCACTTCCAAAGGAAGTATGACACTAGAGTTGGAACGTGAGTTCTTACAAAGTGGCCTCACATGTTACTCTTTCTCTGCTTTCTGACTACAGAGAGAAAACTCTTATGGTGGTAGCCATGCCTTTGTTACCATAATGGACTATATCTTCTGCGTGACTCTCAGCCAAAATAAGTTCCTGTCTGCCTTAGGTTGATATTCATCAGAGAATTATATTAAAGTAAGAGAAAAGTAAATAGTACAGACATTTGTACCAAGATCTAAGCTATTGGTATGTTAAAACTGATCATATGACCTTTATATTTGTTTTGTCAGAGGACTGTGGAGGATTTAGGAATAAATATTGTAAACAAAGAGCTCCTTGGATTGTTGTAGTAGGATCTTGGGATAAACGAATACACAGAGAGATGCAAAGAGTAGTGGTCCAGCTTATAAGGTTGCAGTGAGCAGCAAAGATTTTATTGAAAAATTGGATGGTTACAATGACACTATATTTGGTAAAGAATCTTTCAAATTCTGTCCATGTCTTAAGAATTTCCAAAAGATCAAATTAAAAAGTAAACAGATAATTTATATATTTGATGGAAAAACATTCAAGATAGCAAAACATGGGACTGAGACAGCCTGTTATTGATTATTGTTATGCTGGGGCCACACTGATAAAGAGTAAAAGTGAAACAAAAAAAATCGCTGTTCAAAGAGAAAAAGTGAAGCAGAAAGTATAAGGCAATTGATAAGCTTTAAAAATAGACTGTGTCTTTTAAAGAAATTAATACCATTAAATAAAAGCCTTAGACTTGATACTGGAACGATTGGAAATGTGCACTAAGGATAAAAATTCACACAGATAAAACTCACACTTTGCAATGGGAGAAACCAGGGTATTTTTTTATTGGAAGGCTACTATTAGAGAATATTTCCCCACGTTCATCACACTTAATTGCTTCAACTGGTCCAAGGCAATCAGGCTCCTTGCATAACTTTAAAGCATAATCCAAGCAATACCAGTCTTGTAAGCAAGAAAGAATAAAGATTAATATTGCCAGAAAGGGAATGTGAAACACTCCCTCCAGTGGTGACCCTAAGATTTTGGTGATGTCAGTGCCACAAGACCAATACTAGCAAGAACTTCTCATAAGGAGTGTAGTCAGAGAGAGAGAGGAGAGAGAGAGAAGAGAGAGAGAGAGAGAGAGGAGAGGAGAGAAGGAGGGAGGGAGGGAGGAAGGGAGAGAGAGAGAGAGAGGTGTATTATAGGCAGCAAATCAGGAAAAGAAGAATTAGGTTTAGAGCTACAGGATTTGGTGATTTTTCTTGTCTTTCTTAATTTAGCAAGCTTTGGCATTCTGAAGCTATGCTTTCTCTACCATGATGGACCTCTTATAGGACTGTAATACTAAGTAAATCCTCTGATTCCATATGTTGATTTTTGTCAGGGCATACTATTATAGCAGCAGAAATGAAACTGTTATATTACACTTATCCATCTTGAAGTAGAGGTAACCCTGATCTCATAGTCATGGCAACGGGACAAGCAGAATAGCACAGCATCACTTAGGTAACAGTACTAGACTATTATCACACCCAAATAGACCTGAAGGTGGATAAGGAGGAGAGTTAGAAGATCCTCATGTGGATTCTGTGCTTAAGTTTGTCCTGGCTACCTCCAGCTTCAAGTACTATTGGAAGATTCTAGAGTATAAAGAAGGGCAAGGGTAAAAGGTCATGGGGCTCTGTGATGAAACTTCAATTTTTGTCAAAATCATCCCAAAAGGAACTTCGTTATTATACGGCACTTGGTGGATCACTTTTTTTTCTAAACAAACCCTCACCTGTACTTTATAAGTAAAACTAAGAAACTCACTGGTTTTCCAGTTTTGTCATACATGGAATTGTTACTTTAGTATGTGAGTAGTGCCCCATAGGAGGAGAAACACATCAACGAGCCCACACGCAAAGTAAAGCAATAGTCTTGTATTCTTGGAGATACTGTGTACTATTATTTTATTGTTGCTGTAGCAAAATGCCTAACAAGAACTTCTAAGGATATATGGTGTGTTAAAAAATATTAAATTTTGTTTTTCCTTCCCTGTCCTATTCCCAGAATGTGAACTCTGAGGCTAATTATTTATTATTCAATGTCTTGGCCATAAACACATTCTCTGACTAGCTCAGAACTGATTTGCCCCATTCAAACTTTTCTATGTCTACCAAGTGTTTAGTTACCTCTCTTCAGTCCAGGCCCTCTTCTCTCTTCAGCATCTCCCTGAGTTCATCTACCTGTCAGTATGCCAATCTATACAGTTCATCTCTCAAATAGTCTTTCTTTTATCTCTTAATATTTTCCAGAATCCTCTCTCTTCCTCCCACTGTCCCACCTTCTACTTACTGCTTCAGCTTGTTGGCTTTTTTTAATTGATGCATAATGCTTATAAGAGAATCTCTTCAAAATGGTGTTTTGAATTTGAATCATCCCATAGGCTAATATGTTTGAATAGTTAGTCCTTAGAAGGGAGAACTGTTTTGGGAAGGATTCTCTGACATAATTGAAGGAAGTCTGTTACCCATATTAGACCTAGTCTCCTTTCTGCTTTCTCTCTCTCTCTCTCTCTCTCTCTCTCTCTCTCTCTCTCTCTCTATCTCTATCTTTCTCTCTATCTGTCTCTCTCTCTCTTTTCCTTCTTTTTCTCATCCTCTTACCTATCTTTCCTGATATTTTTTCCTTTCTTTCCTTTTCTTTTTCCTTTCCTTTCTTTTTCTTTTCTGTTTTTCATTCTGTCTTTCCTTTCTTTTCTTTTTTCTGTCTTTTCTTTTCTTTGACTTTCTTTTCTTTCTGTCCTTTTTTTCTTTATGTCTTTCTTTTCTGTTCTCTTCCTTGTTCTTTCTCTGTTTCTCTCTCTCTCTCTCTCTCTCTCTCTCTCTCTCTCTCTCTCTCTCTCTCTCTCTCTGACTGTCTCCCTCCATCCTTTCCTTTCTTGCTGCCCTCCCCTTTCTCTCTCCCTCCAGCTTGCAGTTAAGATTTAAGCCCTTGGCTACTGCCACAGAGCCATTCTCCCCACCATAATGACTACTATAATCAGGCATCATAGTCATATATTTTCTTTTATAATTTGCCTTGACCATTGTGTCTCACAACCAAAATTTAAAAGAATCTAAGAGAGGAAAGAAAAGTTTAGTTTTGTTTATAGTTCTAGGACTATACAGCCAGCCAGTCATGACTGCAAGGCATGGTAGTAGTAACATTATTTTGTGTGGTCAAAGTGCAACTGTGGTAAGAATGCAGAGGTGGTGGATGAGATTGCTTTGTAAACCTTACAGCATATTCCCAGTTATAAAATTTCTGCAAAGGATCCATCTCCTGAAGTTTCCACAATCTTCCATAATAGCCAGCCTACCTTGGGATTAAATGTTTGGATACTATAAGATGTCAGGGGCAGCCCTGCTTATACACTGAAGGCCTACAATCAGCCATAGGCCTAAAGTCAGCAATAGTCCTGACATACATGCATGTTAACACAAAGTCTTGGATCTCTGTGGAAAAACACTGAAACAGAAAGCTATAAGCTATTGTAAACAGGCAGATTCTGTGGAAATTTACCAGCCTGAGTAATCATAGGTCCTATAAATAGGAAGCCTCGGTAGACAGTACCAACTTAGATAAGGACAAGTGAATCATAGGCAGAGTCATAGTGACCTGTCCCCTGAACCTATACCCAGCTGATACCCCGTTCTGAAAGGTATCTGTACTCCCCTGAACACCTATGCTCCAGTGCCATTCCCTTCCCCATATGCTGCCTTTTTGTGTTTATAACCTCTGTGTAAATAAGTAAATTACAGTCTGACTTAAATAACTAAATAAATTAAAAAAAAAAAAAGAAGAAGAAAGGACAAAAATAAAAGTACCACTAACTTGGAATCAAATATTAAAATAATGCATACTATAACATTTTACACTTAACATTATCTCACTTTTTAAATGCAGTGTGAGGCAGTGTTGTCAGATAAATAAAACTAAAGTCATTCCTTTAGAATCATATTCTGAGCAGCTTTGTGGTGCCATAAACTCTGCCTTAAATGTAGTCTGATTTCTTTCTGGGTAAAAAGTTTATTATGAATAAACTTCTTAAAATAAATATTTAATTTAATGAGATTTTTTCAGCAGTGGGAAATAAGACAAACTTAACAAAAATAGGTGGGGTTTATATATGTTTAAAAAGACTTTAATTATAGTGAAGGAAACATAGAAAAAATGGCAATCCATAAAAATGATGATTAAATTTAAAATAAGCAAATTTAAAATTTAAAAATACCAGTGATTCAAGCTCATCTATATTTAGACTTCACGTTAACAAGTAAAGATAAAGTTAAATTCAAGCAAACCAGAAGATCTCTTCAAAGATTCCAAGGGCAAACTCAAATCAGGGTTTTAACATAGTTTAACTCATACATTAATTAATTAGAAAAATACATTTACATTTAAAGCAAAGAAAATAAGTAACTCACAAGTTGGTTCATATCACAAACTCACCTGAAGATACCTTAAATGATTCCATGAAAAACTGACCGAAACCTGTGATGCTAGGACAAGGCAGGCAGCTGTCAAGAGGCAGACCACAATTTTTCAAAAGGTTTGCATTTATGGCTGTTATGGGATGGGGTGTGATTTCTTATTTTTCCTTTTTATACATTCTTCTCTCACATACTGCATCCTGACATCAGCTTCTCCTCACCCATCTCCTATTCTTCTATTCTTTTCATTTTCCTTGTCTCTAGCATTTATCCCCCCACCTCCTTTCCTACAGAGCAGGTAACTTCCAGGGACATCAGCCAAACATGGTATTAAAAGATACACAAAATTGGACACATATTCTCATGTCAGAGTTGGATAGGGTAACCCCATTGGAAGAAAAGGGTCCCAAAAGAAGGAAAAAGAGTCAGAGATAGCTCTGTTCTCACCATTAAGAATTCCACAATAAAAATGAGCTGCACAACTATGATATATTGGCAGATACATATATGTTGTCTGATCTCTGTGAGTCTGCTACATCCAAGTTAGTTGATTCTGTGGGCCATATTCTTGTGGTGCCCTTAATACCTATATCTTTTTCAATCCTTCTCTCCCTCTTCTGCAGTACTCCTGCGCTCATCTTCACATTTGAATATGGGATGTGCTTCTGTTCCCATCAGTTGTTGATGAAGTCTTCCTTGTCTTTCTGACAATTATTGTGCTAGGCTTTAAACTCAGCACATTTTTCAGCCAGGACAAACTGTAGGGTGGAAGATTTGTAGGTTGGTTGGTACCCCATCTATCCACTTGAGGCCTTGTCTGGTTACAGGTTATGATTGCTTCAGGCTCCATATACTCCATTACTAAGAGACTTCACTAGTCTCATCCTTATAGAGCCCACAGAGATCCCTTTGCACTAGGTTTCTACCTTTTTCCTGAAACTTCCCTCAATTCCAGTTGCCACACCAGTACTGTCTCTGTCCTCTATCTTCTCATCATGTAATCCCTTCTCTTCACATACCCACCAACCCATAAACCATTCACAAAAATCCATTCTATTTCCCCTTTCCAAGAAGACATCAATCTCAGTGCTTAACAAACAAAACAAACACATGGAAGTAAAGGAGACTAGAAAGATGGATTAGCAGATAGTCCTTTACAACCAAGCCTAAAGACCCAAACTAGAATCCACTGCTTAGTTCCTAAAAATTGTTTTCTGAATTAGCACACACACATACACACACACACACACACACACACACACACACACACACTAAATGCAAAGAGGGAAGTTGTGAGATAGAAAGTTTTCCTGAGAGGATGGACTGAGAACAATTGAGAAGGAACATGATTAAATTTAATATACCAAAATATGAAAAAATTCAACAATAATTTCTTATTTAAAATGTATGACAGGTTAAATAATATACAATTATTCCCTTATTTATATAAAACATATGATTTTAAAAGATTTTTTTGTAATAAATATGGCAATGTAAATGCTATTAATAAAACAAAATTTAATTTATGGGAACCAATCAACATTCTGACATGGTGTAGCAAAAGAATTATTCTGTGACAAGATTGCAAGCAATAACTTGTTATCTTTCTATATTTACTTTTGATAATATTGTTAAGCTTCTTAAAATACAAATAATATGAATATAAAATAAACAAATTATGTGTTTTTACATATTTCACATTTTTCAACTTGTGATAGCATATTAGCAATGTTATTTTACTTTTCCAACACCACATGTAAAGCTTTCCTTCACATCTCATTATTTTATAAGTACAAATATTATATTTAAATTCTTTATTATTTTTAAATGCTACATATTCCTTCTACAATGCAGGTTAGTTGTATTCCCCTCCTTCTATTCCCACCCTCCCACCCACCTTCTCCTGCTTCCCCCAGCTCTTCTCCTCAGAGAAGGTTAAGTACACCTGCTAGGTACCAACCCAACATGGCATATCATGGCACATCATATCACATCAATACTAAGCCCTTCCTCTCCCACTGAAGTCAGACAAGGCAGTCCAGCTAGGGGGAAAAGAATTAAAGACAGGGAACAGAGTCCAGGTCAGATCCAGTATGAGCTCAAATTGTTGGGAGACTCACATGAAAACAAACTGCACATCTGCTACTCACATGTGTGAGTAGCCTAAGTCAGCCTAAGCCAGCCTAAGCCAGCCTCTGCATCCTCTGTAGTTGTTGGTTATGTCACTGTGAGCCCCCAGGTTGTTTGGCTCCATAGATTTTCTTGTGGTGTTCTTGATCTGCTAGCTGCCTCAATTCTGTCCCTGCCTATTCCACAAGACTGCATGAGTTCTGCCTCATGTTTGGCTATGGGTTTCTGCATGTTTCCATCAGCTGTTGGATGAGGCCCCTCAGATGACAGCTGTTCTGCGTTCCTGTCTGCAAACATAACGGATATCATTAATAGTGTCCGGTGCTGTCTTGCTCCACTGGGTGAGCCTCAAATTGGATCAGTCACTGGATGGCCATTCTCTCAATCCCTGTTCCATTATTATCCCTGTACATCTTGTAGGTAGTACAAATTTTGGGTTGAAAGTCTTATGGGAAGTTCGGTGTTCTGCTCCCTCCACTGGAAGTCCTGACTGACTACAGAGAGTGGCCACTTCAGGCTCCACTTTTCAAACTAAACATTCCTGTTTCTACAGAAAGATAAATAGAGTCTAATAGATGATTTGTCACTTGAAAACAGGGTTGGAGTACTGGAATGAAATTTCTCTTCATGAACACGTGATTCTAAATATTGTTTTTCACTTTGCAGTCAGAGAGAAGGTCAAAGTCTTCTGGGAGCAGTAATATATACCCCAATATCCAGCAACTGTGGGGCTGAAGCAGGAGGTTAAGGAGTCTATGACAAGTGTAACATATGCAATAATCTCACAGCCAGTCAAGACTCCCATAAGACCCTGTGTCAAGTAGCCAAAATAACTCACCAAAAGGCTTCTATTTTACAAATTTAGTTAAGGTATATATGTTTTCTATAAAAATAGTAAGAACATTTAAATTCTACACCTAGAAACAATATTCATTTTCATAAAGATAATTAAAATTTTTGAGTGCATTGGTATATTTATTATCCAGTTGTGTTTCTATTGCTTTCCACTATCCATGATATGATTTATTACTTGAAACTGTATATATTTATACCCTAAACCTTCTAATACTTTTTCAATTGTAAGAGAAAGTAGAATTCTAAGTATAAATCCCCCAAAATCTTAAAAAGGTAATATGTGTAACTGATTAGCTTCAAATTCACAAAGTAATTTTAAAATTTCTGTGATGTCTGAAATTAGAAAGGTTAAGGATAACTGGAGTTTACTTTCTGATTCATATTAACTTAATACTCAATAATTTTTATCTTTTTATTCTAATTCCTCCTCTTCTTCTTTTACCTTCTCCTGTGATTTTGTTTTTTCTCCTTAATCATCACCTTATTATTCCCTGCCTTTTTAACTAGATTTAGATTTAGCCTGTATTCAGTATTAAAAATCATAAATAGTAATAGGATATTATTTTATAGCAATTCAATACATATTATTATTGTTATTGCTGTTGCTGCTATTACTTTTATTCTCATTCTCAATCTTACATTTTCCTTCCTTTACTAGATTAGCTTTAACCTGTATATAAAGGTGAAAAAATTATAAATACAACCGGAAAAGCATACAATCTTTCAATATGTTTGCATACTGTGTAGTAAATAAATAAAAGAAAAAATATATAATTTGAAAACCTGTGTTAGTTACATATATGTTAAAAAAACAGTTTGGATGCTAATGTTTTATTGTAGGACAATTTCAAACATTTGTATATATTTTAATATTTTAGAACTAGCATATTCCTCTTTGTCCTTCTTCCATGAAACAATTTTCTCAACCCCTCCCCTATCAATTTTATATTTTCTTGATCTACTGAGTTGAACTAGAGATTCATTCCCTAGAATATGTAGGGAATTTTATACCTATGAGAAAGCACGACATACCTATGATTACACTATTAAAAAATGATACTACTTCTCCAAACAATTAATTAACCAATAGTACCTAAATTCTGTCCTTACAACTTAGTGAGATGCACCATCCTGAAATATTTTGTCACCAACTGTGCTGT